>CM044015.1:33355208-33712708 GCA_024085815.1 Flaveria linearis
TCACCGGGATTAATGGTTGTAATGGATGATCGGCTTAGAAGAACCACACAGAAGAACCACACAGCCAATGCATCCATCACAATAGTATTCACAAATAGCATCAATCAACACATAACATCAAGTAGTAGCACATAGTAATGTGTTACCACTAAGTAACATACATAGTGGTAACATAGCATATAGTTCAGGTTCAAATAACATCAATCAACAAGATAAACAAGATAAGATACTCATAAAAGTAGCAGCCAACTTCCACTAGGGAAGTTGCTGAAAAACAAGTTAAGTAGGTGAGCATTCTTTTCCCCCAAGTTGAAAATATTTAAAAGGTTTTGCATGAGTGAAAAGGGGCCACGGAACTCACTGAATCGATGATAAGCACGGATGATGAAAGATTCCAAGGGCAAGATGCTATGAACAGTCAAACACCTATTGACAGTTACTGACAAGCATTAATAATGAGCATAAAGCATAAGATGATGTTCAATAGATGCGGGCAGTTTCGGTTCGGTCGTGGGTAGCACACACGCAAGCAGACATACGCACATCAGACTAGGTTATTTTAAATAGAAATAGTATGTGCCTGTTGATAGCGTTGACTTTAATCTTCATGGTCAAGCTATGACACTTTATTAATGTTACCTTATCGTCGTAAGATCTCCGAAAAGGGGATTCACACACACACGCATCATCAGTCACACAACAGGACCGGACGCACGACTCAACCCTCCATTCGCACGAATGGACCTTCAGTCGTACGAATCAGCTTCATTCGTACGATTGAACCTTCATTCATGCGACTAAGCATTCAGTCGTACCATGCAAGACCCAATCGCATGACTCAACCTCCATACACACGATTGAACGTTCATTCGCACGAATCAGCTTCATTCGTGCGATTGAACATTCATTCGTGCGACTGGCCTTTCAGTCGTGCGACTCACCCACAATCGCACACACATTCACTCGCATGGACTCAATCGCACACATATTCAATCGCACACACCCAGGCGCATGACTCAGTCGTGCGATTCGCCCAATCGCACGGCTCAGTCGTGCGATTCACCCAGTCGCACGGCTCAGTCGCATGAACAGACCCAGTCGCTCAGTGCAGCAGATCGCGACCGCTGAAGTGCTGAGCACCGTGCACGGGTTTCCCATATCCAGAACCTCCAGAAACACTCATCTAACATACCTAAGCAAGAAACACACTCAAAAACACAACACACAAGCCCACACGACTGTCACACCCCGACCGACGGCGGAATCATCGGAGCGGACGAGGGAATGATTGATTGTTCATAACACATGGTTGTCTAATAGTGGAAATAATATTAAAATCAGATTACAAGATAATATAAGTTCAACATACACAAATACAACAATTGAAACCACAAATAGTAATTGTCTTTTATTTTAACTAAGTCCGGGTCTTAAATGAGCAGGTAGAAGTCCACTATCTTGCTTAACCTGAAATCATGTGAGAAAATAAAGTCAGCTAACGAGTTAGCTGGTGAGTAATCACAGTTTTGAATATACATATAGATTGATTGATTGATTGAGAATAATTCAATTCACAAGGTAATATTAAAACTTATATGGCAATAGCGAAGCATATGGATAAACCGACACAACATAAACCCCTTGACTTGACACTTGCATATAATAGACTCCACACAAACACCATAGATTGACTAATTGCCTCTGGCATAATCACCACTCGTAAGCCATGTGGGGTGGGTTATCCAAACCAGTAGATCTACCATTGATAACAGGATTGATTGATTGAATTAGGGTTTTACTGTCGTCCAGTTTATCATATTATGTTCACATAATTGCAAGTAATAACATAACCTGTCTTGAATTGAATTTAGAATGAAATAACAATAGAATATCATGATTGAATATATTGTATTACATGATTTCCCCCAATTAATAAATTGATATAAAAAAGAGGATATGAATACTCACATGATTGATGAGATTAGAATCTAGACGTGATAGATTAAACACCAACGATTTCTTTACGATTAACCTAAGGAACGGTGTCTCGAATTAGAATAATAATGATTTGGGAATTTGGGAATGTATTAGGATTTCCATTGGAATTGGGTTTCGAATGGTAGTTTAAATAAAATAATTTATTTAGTTTGAATGTCTTGAAACAAATAAAATGAATTTATTGAAAATAATTTTTGTTTAGAACTTAATAGAAATAAATATGTTAATACGCGTAATCGTTTGGTTTATCGTTAAAGTGTGGGAAAACAAATAACTAATTTTATTAACTAATTATATGATAATTAATTAAAATTTAATTATTAAATGATTAAAAGAAATGAAAATGAATTTGGAAAGATTTAAATATAAAACTTTTATATTTAAATGTCAAGATAAAAATAACGAATATTATATTTGATTGTTAAACACGTGTATATATTGAAATAATTGGATGATGTGATTAAAGTCTATTTTTTTTTATAAAAATTTAAACTAATTATGTTATTTATTTAAAACAATTAAAATAAATAAATAAAATGTTGAAATAAATTTCAGAAAATAATTAGGTTGTTTTAAAAATTTCTAATGTTTGTAAAAACATTTTTATGATTTTTAGGAATTTTTTCGGAATTTTAAAGCTTAAAAAGGAGGCTTAAAAAATGTGTGAGGTGGCCCGGGGTCGAACCCGGGACCTCTTGGATATAGAATGAACATAGAACCGGTGAACCAAGGCCGTGGCCACGGCTATAAAGGGGTTTTAAATCTTTTAAACACTATTTCAGAAACTCCCCCAATCAACATAAACCCTAGATTTGATTTGATCCAAATTGAGGATCAATTCGAATCTGTTAATGTCTAAATTCATGGGGCTTTTGATCCCCATGTAAAATCGAGTACAATGGTGTGTTCAATTACCTAATCTGATGTTGAATCGATAGAGAACAGATTAAGAACAACCGCGGAAATGGAGATATTGATTCGAGATGATTGTGTTGATAATAATCAAATTCTTTGCACAGACAGTTTCGAGTGATGATGATAAACAAAAGCCCTTTATCAATTTGGGTTTAGAAAGATCGAAGGTTGGTGTTCGATAGGGTTGCAGGTCGCGATGAAGATGATAATCGATGACAGTGTTTGTGTTTGTTGTTGATGAAATTGGCACCTGAGTTTGATTAGGTGTTTATAAATGATCGTGTTGGTAGCTTTAATTTGTTTATTGTTGTTGTTTGAGTGTATTATCGAGCTGTATCGAATCCGAGATAAAAGTGAGGATTATAGCCGTTTGTTTGACTAATTCAACACGTTTTATGTTGGAATTCAATCCGAATTGGATCCAAAGAAGCTTTCGGTGAGATTGTGGGGTTCAAAATCGGATAAATTGACTGATTTGGTCGGGAATTTAGTGATTTCGATGTGGAAGCTTTGGATTCGAATTTCCCGATGATTAATCGTGTTTAATGGGTGCATTGGGTTCGAAACTAGTCCACTAATGCATTAGAACCGGTTTTGTGAGTTGAAATTGAGTAATTTTATCGATTTGGCTTCGCCGGAGTTCGGCCGGAGACTCGTCGGAGTCTCGCCGGAAAATCGGGGGGAAAGGCCGTGGGTTTTTAAAATTTTACACAATTGGTCCCTGCGGTTTCAACTTTTATATTTTATGTCTTAAACTTCTTATTAAGTTTCCAAATTGACAGAAATGACCCCTGGACTTAATTAAGTTTTATCTTGTTAATTTTTATAACCTATTGTTATCTTATTTTTATTATTATTATTATTATTATTATTATTATTATTATTATATTATTATTATTTATTATCGAAAGCTTTATAATTGAAATCCCCATGATTGTATTATTAACAAATATTAACAGAAGTTAATATAAAAAATACGGGTGGTTACAGTCTCCCCCGCTTTAGGAAATTTCGTCTCGAAATTTGTTCACGAGGAGGCTGAAACGAAAAGATGAGGGTACTTGGTTTTCATTTGGTCCTCACGTTCCCAGGTGTACTCTGGCCCACGTTTTAGACTCCCAACGAACTTTAACAATGGGTATCCGACTGCGTTTGAGTTGTTTAACTTCCCGATCCATAATTTCGACAGGTTTCTCAATAAAGTGCATAGATTCATCAATCTGGACTTCGTCGAGTGGAATGTGGAGATTTTCATCGGCAAGACATTTCTTGAGGTTGGACACATGAAACGTCGGATGTATATTGCTAAGTTCCTGGGGTAGTTCTAGCATGTAGGCCACTTTCCCAATTCGCTCGAGCACTTTGAATGGACCCACGTAACGAGGTGCTAGCTTCCCTTTCTTTCCAAAGCGAATCACTCCCTTCCAAGGTGATACCTTAAGAAGTACGAGATCACCGACATTGTATTCCAAGGGCTTACGTCTTTTGTCAGCACAATGCTTTTGACGATTTCTAGCAGCGGCCAAGTTATCACGGATCTTATGAATTTTGTCGGTTGTTTCTTGTATCAATTCCGGACCAGTAATTTGTGATTCACCAACTTCAGACCATACAAGGCCTCAAATGGTGCCATCTGGATGCTGGTTGGTAACTGTTATTGTAAGAGTATTCGATCAACGGAAGATGAAAATCCCACGATCCACTGAAATCAATGACACAAGCCCGGAGCATATTCTTGAGGGTTTGTATCGTTCTTTCAGTCTGACCATCGGTTTTGCGGGTGATAGGTTGTGCTAAGATTCAGTTGAGTTTTGAGAGCTGATTGGAGACTTTTCCAGAAACGAGAGATGAAGCGACCATCACGATCAGAGATAGTATATTTACTTGACAAAAGATTGTTTAGGAAGACTACCATCACGTAATCAGGTGTTGATGATATCTCAAATTGGAAGTTGATAAATAAAGAATAATGGTTCGATGTAGCTAGATCAAATCAAAACATGAGAATAAAGGGAAAGAAATCGATATAAGAATTTAAATGTTCCAAGTTGGGAATCAAAATCAACCTAAAACGATCAGGTCTCTGTTCAGTTCAGAGATCATGCTTTAGCTTGATAGGTCGAAACACTAATATTATTTCACCCTTCAAGTTACTAGATGCCTCTCGTCACTTGATTACAACCTTGATAAGTTGGAGATCAAGAAATGAGAATAGTCATCAAGGTATGGTTTTCACCCCTAACTTGATGGTGTACTCTCAAGGTATGACCACTAGCTTACCAATCCAAAAAGTTCGATCCCAACTCATTGTTGAGGATCCATAAAAATAAGACGAGGTTACTCATCATTAAGGTGAGGGGTTCACTCCTATCTTAACGATGAATTTTTACAAAACAAAATATAACAAGATAAACTTCTTCATCAAAATCCAGAATTCACTCCTACTTTGATGAGGTCGTTTCATTTTAGAAAATGCAATCCATAAGAATGATATTATCATCAAGGTATGAATTTCACGCGTATCTTGATGATTGAGCTTGATTTTAACAAGAAAACAATCGAAGATTGACATTTGTCACCAAAGTACGGGTTTCAATCCTATTTTGGTGAGATCATATCATTTGTGAAATGCAAGTTCCATAGTGAATAATTGAAGTCAGTCCTCGAGATAAGGAAATCACCCTAATCCAGAGGATGAAATTTCATAAAACACATCATTGGAAACCATTTATTGAAACGAATAAAGAATCATCACCAAAGTAAGGGAATCACCCCTGTTTTGATGAGTTAGAATCATTTAGGACACTCATATCTCCCACGGTGCATGCGGTTCAAAATTCAACTTAACAACGAAAGGAAAATATCTCAATTAGAAATTTAGAAATTTTCAGATTACATCAATGTAACAAAAGGAAATCCCGATTACAAATCTTGAATTACATTATGAAGACGAAATCAAGAACAAGAATTATTCAACACCACATCATTGGTGGCTTGAGCTTGTTGGGTATTGATGTTGAAAGCACGTCCTTGAGCCGTAGGAACCGGGATGACAAGTTGAGGGCATCGATTGCGAAAATGGTTCGGATCACCACATTGATAGCATGCACGACCCTGGGTAATTGCAGGAAGATGTTGGTGAACTGGTGCATTGGTCGGAGCTTTAGCAGCACTCCTGCACACGTTGAATGTATGACCCAAACGACCACAGTTTGTGCATTGACGACACTGAATGTTAGCGGGATGGTGATAACTGCAGTTGTTACACTGCGGATAGGGTCCAGCGTATGACTTTTTCATTAGTGATTGGTTGTTTACTGCTGGTTGACGAGTTGGAGGGACTTGATTAATTGGTACAGCAGGGGTAATTACTGCAAAGTTTTGAGATTGAGCCTTCCTCTTCTTGTTCTTGGAAAGCTCGGCTTGGTCGGATTTGACGGTTTCGTTAGGAAGTTTATCGGTATTTTTCTTCGATCCTTTCCTGGTTAAAGAACCAGCTTTCACATGATTATCGGTTAGCTGTGCAGCCAGCCTAATAGCATCTTCTAGTGTCGAAGGATTTCTTCCTAACATCGTATCCTGAATCTGCATGGGTAGTCCACCAATATATTTCTCGATGGCTCGGGAGGTAGGGGTAGCAAGATGCGGTACCAAAAGGCTCAGTTCGTGGAATCGGTTAGTGTATGCTATGTTCTCGCCACTGTCTTGGGTTAATTCCCAGAACTCAGCTTCCAGTTTCCGGACTTCGTTTCTTGGGCAGAACTCTTTAGTCATAAGCTCCTTAACTTCAGTCCATGTTAAGGCTAGAGCAGTTTTAGTTCCACGGGTTCGTTTCTCTCCATTCCACCAAGTAAGTGCATGTTTCTGGAGACACTTGTGGCATATCGGACTTTTAGATTTTTAGGGCATTCGCTGTTTAGGAAAGTGTTCTCGATGCTTTCGAACCACTGTAGTAATCCAGTAGCTCCTTCAGTTCCACCGAACTTAGTGGGGTTGCAAGAACTGAAATGTTTGTAAGTACAAGTTCGGGGAGGGTTTGGTGCAGTTAGGTTTTGAACAGTATTGTTGCCTTGGTTCAAATGGGTAAGTAGAGTTGGGATGACCGCAGTAACTTCACGTGCTACAATAGCAGAAATCTTACGGCCAGGGTTTCTAGACCGTGAACGGATTTGACGAGAAGCCATTCTGAAATATCATTAAGATATTTTATGAAAATTGGGTAATATGAGCTATACAACATGAAAATGATAATTGGGAATTTGGCATAATAACAATGATATGTTCCGAGTGTAATCGTTTGATTCGTAAATCAAAGCGAGTACGTTGACTAATCAAAGTGTTATGTCCAACATAACCTTATTGAAGACATGCGTACCTATAAGCAGATACTCATCCCGAGGGTTCCCAGGTAAGGTAGACAGATCCATCGGTTGGTTTGGATTTATACGAATACCTTGCCTAGACAGAACACCCCGAGATACAGGCATCCCACTCTTCCAGCATAGCATGTTTCAAGTTGTAAGACACAGACTTTGACGAATTTAAAAACCATGAATAACAATCGAGTTTTGGAGTTTGAAATCACTTGAATTAGGCACACAATGCCTTAGAATATGAGTTAAGATTCGTGTGTACAATGATAAGATTCAAAGTATTCGAAGAATCACATAAGGCAGATAATCACATAATCAAGTATAAACATGTAAGGCATATAAAATCCTATCTAAGCATATAAAATACATGAGAGGACTCATGTGTAAAGGTACTTAGTTATAGTCTAGGTCATTCCATTTCTAATAACCTAATTCCCTATAACCATGGCTCTGATACCAATCTGTCACACCCCGACCGACGGCGGAATCATCGGAGCGGACGAGGGAATGATTGATTGTTCATAACACATGGTTGTCTAATAGTGGAAATAATATTAAAATCAGATTACAAGATAATATAAGTTCAACATACACAAATACAACAATTGAAACCACAAATAGTAATTGTCTTTTATTTTAACTAAGTCCGGGTCTTAAATGAGCAGGTAGAAGTCCACTATCTTGCTTAACCTGAAATCATGTGAGAAAATAAAGTCAGCTAACGAGTTAGCTGGTGAGTAATCACAGTTTTGAATATACATATAGATTGATTGATTGATTGAGAATAATTCAATTCACAAGGTAATATAAGACTTATATGGCAATAGCGAAGCATATGGATAAACCGACACAATATAAACCCCTTGACTTGACACTTGCATATAATAGACTCCACACAAACACCATAGATTGACTAATTGCCTCTGGCATAATCACCACTCGTAAGCCATGTGGGGTGGGTTATCCAAACCAGTAGATCTACCATTGATACCAGGATTGATTGATTGAATTAGGGTTTTACTGTCGTCTAGTTTATCATATTATGTTCACATAATTGCAAGTAATAACATAACCTGTCTTGAATTGAATTTAGAATGAAATAACAATAGAATATCATGATTGAATATATTGTATCACATGATTTCCCCCAAATAGGAAATTGATACAAAAAAAGAGGATATGAATACTCACATGATTGATGAGATTAGAATCTGGACGTGATAGATTAAACACCAACGATTTCCTTACGATTAACCTAAGGAACGGTGTCTCGAATTAGAATAATAATGATTTGGGAATTTGGGAATGTATTAGGATTTCCATTGGAATTGGTTTCGAATGGTAGTTTAAATAAAATAATTTATTTAGTTTGAATGTCTTGAAATAAATAAAATGAATTTATTGAAAATAATTTTTGTTTAGAACTTAATAGAAATAAATATGTTAATACGCGTAATCGTTTGGTTTATCGTTAAAGTGTGAGAAAAACAATAACTAATTTTATTAACTAATTATATGATAATTAATTAAAATATTTAATTATTAAATGACTAAAAGAAATGAAAATGATTTGGAAAGATTTAAATATAAAACTTTTATATTTAATCATTGTTTACACGATTAATAAAATAATAAAATGTCAAGATAAAAATATGAATATTATATTTGATTGTTAAACACATGTATATATTGAAATAATTGGATGATGTGATTTAAAGTCTATTTTTTTTATAAAAATTTAAACTAATTATGTTATTTATTTAAAACAATTAAAATAAATAAATAAAATGTTGAAATAAATTTCAGAAAATAATTAGGTTGTTTTAAAAATTTCTAATGTTTGTAAAAACATTTTTATGATTTTTAGGAATTTTTTTGGAATTTTAAAGCTTAAAAGGGAGGCTTAAAAATGTGTGAGGTGGCCCGGGGTCGAACCCGGGACCTCTTGGATATAGAATGAACACAGAACCGGTGAACCAAGGCTGTGGCCGCGGCTATAAAGGGGTTTTAAATCTTTTAAAACACTATTTCAGAAACTCCCCCAAATCAACATAAACCCTAGATTTGATTTGATCCAAATTGAGGATCAATTCGAATCTGTTAATGTCTAAATTCATGGGGCTTTTGATCCCCATGTAAAATCGAGTACAATGGTGTGTTCAATTACCTGATCTGATGTTGAATCGATAGAGAACAGATTAAGAACAGCCGCGGAAATGGAGATATTGATTCGAGATGATTGTGTTGATAATAATCAAATTCTTTGCACAGACAGTTTCGAGTGATGATGATAAACAAAAGCCCTTTATCAATTTGGGTTTAGAAAGCTCGAAGGTTGGTGTTCGATAGAGTTGCAGGTCGCGATGAAGATGATAATCGATGACAGTGTTTGTGTTTGTTGTTGGTGAAATTGGCACCTGAGTTTGATTAGGTGTTTATAAATGATCGTGTTGGTAGCTTTAATTTGTTTATTGTTGTTGTTTGAGTGTATTATCGAGCTGTATCGAATCCGAGATAAAAGTGAGGATTATAGCCGTTTGTTTGACTAATTCAACACGTTTTATGTTGGAATTCAATCTGAATTGGATCCAAAGAAGCTTTTGGTGAGATTGTGGGGTTCAAAATCGGATAAATTGACTGATTTGGTCGGGAATTTAGTGATTTCGATGTGGAAGCTTTGGATTCGAATTTCCCGATGATTAATCGTGTTTAATGGGTGCATTGGGTTCGAAACTAGTCCACGAATGCATTAGAACCGGTTTTGTGAGTTGAAATTGAGTAATTTTATCGATTTGGCTTCGCCGGAGTTCGGCCGGAGACTCGCCGGAGTCTCGCCGGAAAATCGGGGGGGGGGGGGGGGAAAGCCGTGGTTTTTAAAATTTTACACAATTGGTCCCTGCGGTTTCAACTTTTATATTTTATGTCTTAAACTTCTTATTAAGTTTCCAATTGACAGAATGACCCCTGGACTTAATTAAGTTTTATCTTGTTAATTTTTATAACCTATTGTTATCTTATTATTATTATTATTATTATTATTATTATTTATTATCGAAAGCTTTATAATTGAAATCCCCATGATTGTATTATTAACAAATATTAACAGAAGTTAATATAAAAAATACGGGTGGTTACAACGACCTCATGTGCTCGGATGAACCCGAGCACCCGAAACCCTAGAAAACGTAGAAGTGAAATCGAGCAAGAAACGGTCAAACGAGGTTATCTACCTGTTAGAAGTAAGTATTCACGATGATAACCAAGATTATCTACCTGTTAGAAGTAAGTATTCACGATGATAACCAAGATTTGACAGTGAAAACGCAACAAACGTGACGGATTTTGGTGCTAGATCGAGAGAGAAATGGAGAAGAAGGTGATGAAGATGAAATGAAGGAGATGGTGAAGAAATGGCTGGGAAGGGGTTTTTTTATACCCATCCCAAGTTTGCAAAAAGTCAATTTTAGTCCCTGCACTTTGCCCCCGGGTTCCCAAATTTTATTTCGATTGAAAACGTTAGTAATTAGGCTTGTTTTATTAATGATAAAATGTTGTTAATAGTATTTGAAACTTAAAATGGTTTTATTTCGTGACAATAATTTTATACATAAATGATGTGTTTAATGTTAACGGGGGCAATCTTAGATAACGTTTTAGGTTGGTGACAATTCAAGCAATGATAGCACACGCATAAAGATAACCAAGCAAGCAATCATGATATCCACATAGATGGGTTACATAAATGAGGAAAGACTGATAGCAAAGTTAATCGAACACGTTAGATGACGGACCTTCGGTGACGGATGTCACACAAGACCTTAATGTACAGTTGCAAAAGCATGGACCTTTTCACCAACTCATGCAAGTTGGTGAGTCTTCAGAGTTGCAGCGAAAGACTTCATCTTTGGCTTCGGAAGATTTGGTCTTTGGCTTTGAAAGATTTTATACTTAGAATAATTCTTGTACAGAGCACACAGATTCTGGAGCAACTTTGGGCTTCGGAAGATTTTATACTTAGAATAATTCTTGTGCTAAGTATAAAACTTGCAGAGTAACTTCTACTTGGTACTGAGTGCATGCATGCAGGAAACCTTTGGTTGCTTTGGTTGCATCAGCCTTTTATATTAAACCTTACATGTTATTCCAACAAACATTCCAATAATTAATTGGTGAAATAGACTTCAATCTATATTCAGTTAAGCCTTTTTTACAACAACTTTGAGCTGCTGAATAATTTTTCTTTAGCCACTACATAATTATTTATTACTTATCTTATTTTAGTAGGCTGCTAACTCAAACACAAGAAACTTAGATTAGTGATAAGACTTTTCTACAAACTTGCTAGAACTACAGTTTATGTTTGGTGGCCCTGCACAATACTTGAGATTCTCATTTATCTCTCAGATCATATCAGCAAGTTCTTTAAATAAAAAAATATAAACTTCATTACAAATGCAACAACTTGTCATCAAAATTAGCTTGTGTGAGCACAATCCCTACTACACTGGTTGAGCGTTTCTTACCACTAAAAACAAAATAAGAAATAATACTTGCCTAATCCGAGAAGCCAAAATGCAAATCAGGCACAGAAGTTATGTTCCATTGAACAATCTTTGAACATAAAGATAGATGTTGATAGGTGAAGCTTTAATAAAATGGAACCTTTTAGACCGATAGAGCACTTGAAATCAGAATCAAACAAAATCCAAATCGATGAAGCCACTGAAATCAAAATAGAACCTGGTTAAAATCAAACTGAATGGAAACAGAAAATGGAAAACAGAAAATGGAAAACCATAGAAGTTCAAAGTTAGAAAAAGAAAATTAAACCTAGGTTTTGCTTCAATCATCCTGGTTTATGCTTCCATGATGAATAAATCTTTTGATTAATAAGTGATGATGATGAAATCAAAGCTGCAATATTGAAATGGTGTTGCAAATTAGAAACCGATGATGGTGAACCAAAAGGTTGAGGGTTTTACACCAAGAAAAGAAAAGGTTAATCTAGTCGGATAAGTTGATAGATATGAAATCAAAGCTGCAATATTCAAACGACATTGCAATAATCTCTATGGAGAAACACACATGGATAGAAATATCAACGAAAATGGGCACGAGATCTTACCTTAGTCGCTGGTCACCGCTTAAACCTTTACTCACATTCTGTCCTCTCCACTGGAAAGGAACAGAAGCCGTAATCACAATGGCTGCCTCCATTTCCGAAACCCTTTTTGCAGCCACCATTCGGAACCCTAGATAACCACTAGAGCTTCAATTGTTGTCGATGATTTTGTAATCTGTGGCTTTTTAGAATTAAGATCTTGAATCCCTTTGTACTGTAAATAACAAAATTCTGAGAGAATATGTAGGGATGAGATCAAATCTTGAAAAGGAGATTTAGGATTTTACGGACTATGTGAAACTGAAATCAAGCAATGTCGGGTCAAAGGAGTCGGGTTATGCGACCATGAGCATATGAAATCTGGGCAAAAGCGTTTGAGCGGGAAATGGCTTGTGAAAATTCATCTGGAGATGACACGTGTCCTATAGTGTAAAGGTTTATTAGTGTGTGTGTATATATATATATATATATTTGAAAAGTTACTTTTATTACAATTTATTGTTTTTAAGTGTTTTAATAGATAAAGAAAATAGTTTAAAACTATAGGGTTGTTTGTGTAATTTGTTTGAAAATCCATTGCCTCGTTTGGGTGGTGTTCTTGGGGTGATGTATCGATGGTCAGCGATACCAAGGTCAAAATTGTAAAAGATTTAGCCAATGGCTAAAACAATAATTTTTTTTGATCAAATGATTATTTAAGTAATTTTTCTAAACATAAAAGGGTAACAATCACCAATGGCTGACTTGTTATTGTTCTATTTTTTTAAAGATAAATGTACTATTCCATTTTTTGTATCATATAAAGATAAAGGGTTTCATATACACTGAATAATTTAATTAATAAATGTTTATTTATCCAAAGGGAAATGTTAAATAAGAACATATTATCTTAGGGGCTGTTTGGTTAGATCTGAATCATTAAGTGCTGAATGGTTAAGAGGTCTGAATGGTTAAGAGGCTCTGAACCAGTAAGTGCTGAACCAAAATGTGCTGTTGGTTGAATCTCTGAATGACTGTACAAAATGACAATTTTACCCCTCTGAATTGTTTTGGGCTGAATAAAATGTATCTGTTTGGTTAGACGTCTGAATGACTGTACAAACCAATTTACAACCTAAACCATTACAACTGCCACACAAATCAGTACATCAATATTCAAACCAATTTACAAACTAATTTACAACCTAAACCAATTTACAACCTACCATTGATAATAAACTAGCATCCATCAATATTCAAACCAATTTACAACCTAAACCATTACAACTGCCACACAAATCAATACATCAATATTCAAACCAATTTACAAACTAATTTACAACCTAAACCAATTTACAACCTACCATTGATAATAAACTAGCATCCATCAATATTCAAACCAATTTACAACCTAAACCATTACAACTGCCACACAAATCAATCCATCAATATTCAAACCTAAACCTCACTATCCCTGCAGAACAAGAATGCACATCCAAACATCACAGGCTGCTACTCGATTAACAAGAAATTTGAAGTTGTATATCCAAACATCACAATACAAGAACAAGAATGCACATCCAAACATCACAATACAAGAACAAGAATGCACATCCAACCTAAACCTTACTATCCCTGCAGAGTCGTGGGCGATTAACAAGAATGAACAAGAATGCACAAGAATGAACAAGATTACAGGCTGCTACTCGATTAACAAGAATTTGAAGAAAAAAAACTTTTAACTCACCAATTTTAAGCTTCTGTAGTGGTGAATCGGGAGGAGGCTGTGGTGAATCGGGAGGTCGGGGATGGCGGAGGAGGCTGTGGTGAATCGGGGGAGGTTGTCGGCGTCGGGGGAGGGAGTCCTCGGAGGTTGTCGGCGTCGGGAGAGGGAGTCCTCGGGAGGTTGTCGGCGTCGGGGGAGGGAGTCCTCGGGAGGTTGTCGGCGTCGGGGGAGGGAAGGCCGGCTGAAGATCGAAGATGAAGATCGAAGATGAAGATGAAGGCCGGCCAGCTGAAGATCGGGGGAGGGAAGGCCGGCTGAAGATGAAGATCGAAGATGAAGATCGAAGGAAGATGAAGATGAAGATGAGTGCTTGTGAGTTTTGAGGGTAGTTGTGTCTAGAACTTCATTCAGCGACATCTCATGTCTGAACCATTCAGCACTGAATGGTTCAGTTCAGAGGCTCCTTTTTTTTAACAAACACATAAATCTCTTAACGGTTCAGAGGTAGCCTCTTAATGGAACCATTAAGAGGCTACCAAACAGCCCCTTCGTTTAGAGTGTTAAAGATTAGACATCAAAGGCTTGCTTAATGTTCATATCTTGATGATTTATTAAGATTATATATGAATAAAAACAATGTAATACATTACATCTCGGACATATAGTTGTAACATTAAAGTTAAACTAAGTTGATGAAAATATATAATGATTAAATAATTGTGGAATGTAGTTAGAGGAAGATTTAGTCCTAATCGACTATTTTAAATGTAGTTGGCTAATTTAAAGTCATTTATACATAATTCAAGTGTGTAGAAAGTTGCAAGCAATGTTTTCAGAACCGGATCGGACGTCGAACCGGACACCTTACTGGTTTGGTGGTCGGACCGGTCGGACCGGATGGACCGGATTTAACTATATTTTAATTATATTTATATATGTAATTAAATATAAGTAATTTATATATGATTTATACATATATTTTATAGTTATATATAAAACTTAACTATATTTGTATATCCGAAGTACTAATTTATGGTTTAACACCCCGTTTTTACCCACTAAAATCAAAAAAAAAAAATTTGAAAGCCGGTCGGAACCGGCCCGGTTCGCCGGTCCAACCGCCGACTCGGTTTGAACCGGCCGGTTCAAAGCAACCAAAACGAGCCACCCCTGACCGGATCGGCCAGGGCCCCCGATTCGCGGTCCGACCGGTCGGACCGGCCGGTCCGATCCGGTCTCAACAACAATGGTTGCAAGTCCATACTAGTACATATGGATAGAACCCGTCAACCCTTTCAGCTGGTTATTGTATTAAAAACTCGAAATATCTTATAAAAGAATCAATACTTTTTAAGATGGATCTATAGATCCTGTATTCATGATTTAAAATACATAAAAGCATCAATACTTGATTAAACGAAAGAGTGTTCCCACCCATTAAGTATCTATGAATGGAATGAGTTTGAATAAATTATCTACCGTATATAAAACACTAAGAAAAGTCGGATCAAGAGAGAGTCATTTTTCGATTAATGCATCTCCCAACTTCTAATTTATTTCAAGTTAGAAAAAGTCAATTCCTACCCATCTTTTTTACTTGGGATCATAGCTTGTACAATAAAGCCACATGAATCAAAGAAAAGCAACAAAAATTAAAGAAGACACGCAAAGGAAGGCAATATGTGATGTGTGGAATGTTAAAAATCAGTAGTTCATAGTTGTTAATAGAGTCATAAAGCGTATACGAGCTACTCGATTTATCAATAAAGTTAAAACTGTAAATGATCCATTAAATTACCAAAAGTCATAAGATTGTATATGATATTTTGGAGGGTCCCTTGATCTTTGTTGTCCTGTTTATTTACATGTTATATTTTACTTTTTTTTCTTTAATTCTAAGGTTTACTTTAGAGTTTACTCTTAAAGTTTGTAATTTTAATGGTGTTCAATTTTTAGGATTTACTTTAGCTTTTAATGTTTACTTTTAGCGTTAAACATTTAGCCTTAAAATTTAACTCTTATAGTTTAGTTTTTAACATTTAGCATTAATGTTTAAATTTTATGATATAGCTTTTTGTTTTTAGCATTTAGACATATGATTTAGCTTTTAGAGTTTAACCTTTAACTTTTGGGTATAGATTTACGGTTGACTTTTTACATTTAGCTTTTAAGGTTTAATCTTTAACATTTTCATTTTGATTTTATTCTTAGCTTGCTTTTTTATTGTTCAAATCTTATACATGCAAGAATTTAAACCTGAACAACTTTTGGTAAAATATTTAAAAAAGAAAAATAAAAGTATTTATTTTGGGGTCAAAAGTCAAAAAGTAGAGAAGCTAGTATTAAAGAGGAATTTATACCAAACATCCTTCTTCCCTAAACCACCGACGACGGAAAAGCTTTATCGTATCGTCTTGTCGCCGGAGTATCATTTCTCTCTCGGAGGTAAACCAACTTGTTACATTCATATGTTTTACCTAATTGTTAACCCCTTAGATTCTGATATATTTGAGTTCATCGACAATCGGATGTATATCATCAACTCTTCTTGTTTCTTAAGACGATTTGTTATTGCTACGATTTGTTATTGCTTCGATTGTTAATTATGTCCGTCTTGGTAACGTTATTCATGATGTTCTTGTGTTCGACTGATTGTTGAATACATGTTACGGTTTACGACTTTGATATGATTTTCGTGTGCTATTAATGTTGGAGGTAACTCAAATTTTAATTATTATTATTATTATTATTATTATTATTATTATTATTATTATTATTATTTATTATTATTATTATTATTATTATTATTATTATTATTATTATTATTATTTATTATTATTATTATTATATTATTATTATTATTATTATTATTATTATTATTATTATTATTATTATTATTATTATTATTATTATTATTATTATTATTATTATTATTATTATTATTATTATTATTATTATTATTATTATTATATTATTATTATTATTATTATTATATTATTATTATTATTATTATTATTATTATTATTATTATTATTATTATTATTATTATTATTATTATTATTATTATTATTATTATTATTATTATTATTATTATTATTATTATTATTATTATTATATTATTATTATTATTATTATTATTATTATTATTATTATTATTATTATATTATTATTATTATTATTATTATATTATTATTATTATTATTATTATTATTATTATTATTATTATTATTATTATTATTATTATTATTTTATTATTATTATTATTATTATTATTATTATTATTATTATTATTATTATTTATTATTATTTATTATTATTATTATTATTATTATTATTATTATTATTTATTATTATTATTATTATTATTATTATTATTATTTTATTATTATTATTATTATTATTATTATTATTATTATTATTATTATTATTATTATATTATTATTATTATTATTATTATTATTATTATTATTATTATTATTATTATTATTATTATTATTATTATTATTATTATTATATTATTATTATTATTATTATTATTATATTATATTATTATTATTATTATTATTATTATTATTTATTATTATTATTATTATTATTATTATTATTATTATTATTATTATTATTATTATTATTATTATTATTATTATTATTATTATTATTATTATTATTATTATTATTATTATTATTATTATTATTATTATTATTATTATATTATTATTATATTATTATTATTATTATTATTATTATTATTATTATTATATTATTATTATTATTATTATTATTATTATTATTATTATTATTATATTATTATTATTATTATTATTATTATTATTATTATTATTATTATTATTATTATTATTATATTATTATTATTATTATTATTATTATTATTATTATTATTATTATTATTATTATATTATTATTATTATTATTATTATTATTATTATTATTATTATTATTATTATTATATTATTATTATTATTATTATTATTATTATTATTATTATTATTATTATTATTATTATTTTATTATTATTATTATTATTATTATTATTATTATTATTATTATTATTATTATTATATTATTATTTTATTATTATTATTATTATTATTATTATTATTATTATATTATTATTATTATATTATTATTATTATTATTATTATTATTATTATTATTATTATTATTATTATTATTATTTTATTATTATTATTATTATATTATTATTATTATTATTATTATTATTATTATTATTATTATTATTATTATTATTATTATTATTATTATTATTATTATTATTATTATTATTATATTATTATTATTATTATTATTATTATATATTATTATATTATTATTATTATTATTATTATTATTATTATTATTATTATTATTATTATTATTATTATTATTATTATTATTATTATTATTATTATTATTATTATTATTATTATTATTATTATTATTATTATTATTATTATTATTATTCTAGTTTCTGCTGATGATTTCCATTGCTGATCGATACAAGCTTCTACACAAAATCATTTCCGTTGCTGCTATTTATTGTGTAATTTTCAATTTAGCATCGCTTACCGGGTTAGGTTTATGTACGAGCTTTTGTTTTGCTTTTGATTCTGTACCTAAAAAAGATCTACATGCTTACCATATAGGCATGTAGTGATAATTTATTCATGCAATTGAGTTTTGAATTAGGGAAAGGGATCATTAGGATTTAGGAGTCATGTCTACATATATGTATAGGGTGACCTTTTGGTTTTCACTGATTGGATTTTTGACTGCTACTGGAAGCTTTCAAGAATAGAGTTGTGTTTTTTGAGACTGTTTTTAGGTTTATTGGTGGTGGCATAAGATATAATGTTAGTGATCCATCTGAGCTTGAAACTCAAAATATAGTGAAAGCCATGAAGAATTTTGTAATTAGTTTCTTGTGTCGTTTGTTGTGTACATTTTTTCAATCAAATTAAATTTTGAAACTAGTCTTCCAACTTACTATTTAGTATAATGAAACTAGAATTATAGAATCCTACATCCATCTTCGCGTATGTATTTTTGCCTATTGCTGTGACGTTTATGTGCGCTTATCTTTTATGATGAGTTCCTAAATTATTCCGATATATATATATCTATTCTTTTTATTATTTTGAATGTGTTGACATGATTAAGTGCACTGTGCACATATTATTCAGTGATTTTCTGTATCTTCATTGCTTTGAAAACTAAAAAACGTGAGAAAATACTGAGGGAAGGTTCATCCTTTTCTTTTCTTTTTTTGTTTCAGCAACCCGGCTGCTTGAACAACACAATTTTGGCAATTTCAAAAGCTGAAGGATAGGAGAGATGAGGTAAGGTCTATTGACATTTGCGTTTGATTTTGTGTCCTTATATGTTGGTTTCTGTCTTTTTCTTCTATGAGGTTGTTTGGCTTTTGCTCGGAATATAGTAATTCTTGTATGTAAAGGAATGTTTTGGAAATCGGGTAGCTGATGTCTAAAATAACAAAATCTGAGTAAGCATGACCTAGAATGATGATTGTGTACCTTCTGGTTGGTCTCCAATGAAGAAGGAAAGCATGTCCCCGTATACTGAGTTCTATAAATGTCCTATGGGAGTATCTATTTTACGCCGTGAAAATAATAACTATTTCAGAAACCCAAATCAAAGAAAACTCCAGACGAGAAACGTAAATGGAATAAAAGAAATTACTTGAATTATTTAGGCGTCGATACACCACATCTTGTACAGTGCAAACAACTGTGATGCAATTTCCCAGTTTCCAGTGTACATCCTGTGGAAGGCATAATTTTGTAAGTTCCCCCAAAATCTCCTATTTATACCTTTCGCTTGTTAAGATGAGATGCAGCGCCTCATTTTTCCTCACTTCTATAACCATCATTTCACATGAAATCATGGTTCTTGTGGGCTGACAGCGTGCTTGACAATTTCAAGTTTTCTGCCAGATTTCTTTCTTGAAGGGAGGTATCAACATGGATGTAAGTTGCTAGGATTCGTGTTTTTAAGATCAGATAGATATAATGTGGGCTGGTAGCAGCGTTGATGTGGTTTCGGAACAGTCACCGTAATGGCGTAACATGAGTTTGGAGATGGAATTTGTCGTGTTGGTGATTGATTGGTGAAAAATTTTCCTGTGAGCAAAGAGGAGAAGAGATGCAAAGAAGTGATTTTGAAGAATTCCAAGCAAATTTTCGTTTTAAAGTTGATTTATTGTTCAAAACCAGTCTGTTAATACCCACAGAATGTTCAAGTGTCCTTCCAAATTTCAAGAACGTGGTGCGAGAAGATAGCTGAAGTGTGTGTGTACTGGGTGAATGGTGCTCCAACGGTATCATGAGTCTTCACTTGTGGGAGTAAGTTTTAGAGCTTATCCCCTTATGGGATAATATTCATGCTGCCATTAATGTCTGATTCTGATGATCAGACTGTCCTAAATAAGTGAGTTCATAGAATCATCTCTTTCCTGTATAGAATTGAAGAGATTTAGCATGGTAGTAGTGTTGCCCCTTCTGGAGAATGAGTTTGTTGTTCTAATGAATAAGCTTTAGTAACCTTTAACTTGATGAATAGAATATACGAATTAACTTTTTTGCATGTTAATATTTGAATGATTTATCACTCTGCATTCTAGGAGAATTAACCAACCATAATTAATATTCCTGTTCTCCAAAGTGATAATTTTGTTGTATATGTAGACCGTCTAGCTTCTATGCTTATGAAAGCAATATAGTATAGCATGCTACTTGAAAGTATTTAATAAAACTATGTACCCTATTGATATACTAAATGAGCCTACATGAACCAAGGGCTTGTAACCCAATGGTATCAAGGTGTTTGGTAAGGTGTTCCTCCCCATAAGGTTGAGGGTTCAAGTCCCATGGTGGACACGTGGTATAGAAAAAGCCCTTCAAAACAATTAAAAAAAGTTAGCCCACAACTGTTACACAGATTGCCCACCACTAGCATGAAAATTGTCATTTTTAAAAGTGGAGCTTTCTTCATTTCATGTCCTATTTAAACCATGTTATATAAGGTGCAGTTACCTTAAGCATGCCATCCATGTTATATGCCATTATATTTCCTATGAGTTTTGGTGTTGTCGCTTCAGAATTTGTTTCTTTAAGGAAACGTTGATTTGTTATTTCTATATGATCTTGAAGCCGTAGGAGAGGTGTGAGATGGGATGAGGCCAACCTTGGGGAAATTGAAGCAAATAAGCCTGTAAGGAAGAAAATTACTGAACCAAAGACTCCATATCATCCGATGGTTGATTCTGATGGTATGTACATATATACTTCCCCCCATGACTTGAGTGCATTTTAAGTTCATTGTTTTATTACAGCTTTTTCTACCTTGTGTGTGTGTGTATGGTTGTGGATTCAAATGAGAACCACTTAATTTCAAGAACCATTAAAAACCATTTTATTCACTCTATTCAGCACGAATAAGCTATAACATTTTAATGGCTCTAAATATAAAATGGTTCCTAATGCGGTTTTCATATGAACTCATCCCCCATCATACATTATATATATATATATACATCCCTTAGAGTGGTGATATCAACCCATTTACGTATGAGTAGATTGATTTGCATTTATGTTTTGCTTTTATCTCTAATGATTGGAGACGTTAAATCATTAAGATTAGCTAATAAGGGAACAGGTCAGATGAGTCGTGAAAAGTTAACTTTTAACACATAAAACCTCGTAAATCATTTCATTCGAAAGTAAGATTATTATTGAAATAAATGTAACTTTCTAATCATATCACATAATTCACATTAATTATTTATACTACAATATGGGTCAAAATCTGTTTTAGATCAACCCATTCAGACCCGTTTTAATCTAAACTTGTTTTGGCTTGTAAACTATCACGCCCGTTAACCCGTAACTTGTAGGATCATTATCTCCTATACGGAATTCTAGTCTAGAAGGAGAGAGGAGTACTGTGGATGCGGAAGCCGTTCGTTTTGCATTGAATGAGGTTGCCTCTTCTAGTAATCACAATAACTCTCATTGCTCTGGCTGGACAACATCGGACGACGAAGCAGATGCTATGGATCAAGATGAAGGTTCTTCCCTTATCCTTCTTTTATAAATTATTTCTTTATGTCTCATGCTGACTTGCATCATGAATATATCGGCTCAACATCCTTGATTTTCGTCATATCAAAATAATAATATGGTTTCTTTTAAATAGAATAATTTAGGATATTGTAAGCATTTGAATGTATTTTACCTATTATGACTATTGTAACCTATGGGTCAGATGGTGAAATGGGCAAGAGTGCAAGGTTTGCAGAGCACAGACGGGCACACTATGATGAATTCCGTAAAGTAAAAGAGCTCCAACAGAAGGGATCCTTAGTTGAAGAATCATCCAATGATGTTGAGGAAACAAATGACAAGCAAACAACGTCATCGTCATCAATTGTTGCTGGTGTGAGGGATATTGATATCACAGATTCTTCCTCAGGCTTACCATCTACTCTTGCATAGAAACTTTGCTCAGTGGATTCTTTTTAAATGCAACATTTATTCTAAATGAGCATTTTACGTTTTTCTTTTGTTTACAGGAATGTACGTCGTGTGTGCATGATTGACTGGCAAAAAAAAAAAAAAAAAAACCAATGTTTCGAAAGGGAGCATACACATAATGACATAGTATAATAGAAATTGTAGTTTGAAACGACATCATACAAATTGTAGTTTGAAACGAGAATGGTGCTGTGTACCTCCAAATTTAACTTTTACTTGCAGTGTCTCAGTTGCTTCTCAAATTTTTTTGGTTGCACTAGGAAGAACAAAGGCAATGAAAAAAAGGAACAAATGAAGTCTTCAATATAGCTCTTAATAACCCAATCTTGTAGCGACGTGTTAATTTTCAACATACCTTCTTAGAGCATTCACATTCCCATCTCTATACTAATTAAATCCATACTATTGGAGAAAAAAAATATGATTTTTATGTAATTTAGCACTCTATCCCATTATTTAAAATAAGAATGAATTATATTTACTAACTTCTCATTATTATATTTTACAACTACTATTTATCCCTTATATTTTTCTTATAGTGGATGCAATAGATATAAATAATAAATGTAGATAAATCATGCCTTATTTTTTTGGTTTTGAACAACAATATGGGATTCCTTTAAACACTAGCCAGGGGCTAAAAAATACATACCACCAAAGATATAATGATACATAATCATTACACACTAAATTGAGAGCATCATTTGAGTTAATCCATTTTTATCTTATGAGATCGATTTATAATTCATAAATATGACATTGATTTTGTTTCACCAAGTAAACTTTCACTGAGGTTTGTCGTTATATACCCACTCGTTTCTTGCTATCCAAATACTCCAACAAGCCATCGTGATGATAGCTTACATAAGTTTCTTTTTTCATTTGTCATCATAAACCGATTCTTGAACTTTGTTTTTTTATAGAAGAAAGTGTATATAGGTTGAAAATTCATAGATTGGGTTTAAGATAGGACATGCTATTAATAAATGATTGTGGGATTCCAGAAAGAGGGCACAAAATATTTGAGATTTTGGGATTTGTATGCCTCTTCTTGATATTGTCATTTTCGTAGGAGTCCAATTGTTCCATTTTATATTATCATCAGTCCGGCCCTATAATACACATTGTAACGTATTGGATTTGGGGCCCCCCAAAAATGAGGGGCTCATTTAAAGAAGATTATACTAGGCTTTTATATTATTTGGGTTAATGAAATCTTGAAGCTGGAATAACATTTGATAGTTGAGTCCCGATGAAAATTCTGATGATTAAATCAATTATTGAAGAGACATAGTCACACGATTCACAAAGCAGACTACCATTCCTGAGTTCCTTCCTTCCCTATTGATCTGTCTCAGCTAGCCCTTTTTTGTTTATTTTTTGTTTAAAGAAATTAACTATCAAAGATTTAAGGTTGATATACTTTATTTTGTTTGTTTTATTGCTCTTGGTTAAAGAAATTTGATTATGCTGCTTTTTTATTATGTTGCTTTTCTTTAGATTGTGTTTTTGAAAAGGCCCCATCTTTTAGGTCGATTGAGGCCCCAAAAAAAGTTAAGCCAGCCTTGATATTTATCATTAGCAGCCAAAAGACCAAAGTTACAAATCTTAATTTTGATGCTACTTGTTGTGAACTCTATTTCTCTCAATCTTCCACCTAGGTCGGTCTCTCACCCACATCCAAAAGCTAAAAATAAAAATAAAAAAAAAATTAAACAGATGGTTAATTCTCGACTTTCCTCCATGTTGATCGCATCTCCATCCCCATGCAATGTTGTTTTACTCCATAAAACATTCATTGATTCTCACCCTATTTTTTTATTGGGTTAATGGATTTAAATACTCTCAACTATTCGGTATTGGCCGCTGCCACCCCCAAGTATCATTTTGGCGAATATAACTCCCAAGTAAACACTAAGGTGTCTGTATCACCTATAAATGTGAGGTTTTTCTAATTTGATGGAAAACATCAAATTCTCTAACTTGAAAACATGGTAACTAGATGGAAAAACCTCACATCTATAGGATGCTCCCTTTGAATATTCTAATTTCTCACATCTATAGGTGATACAGACACCTCAGTGTTTATTTGGGAGTTATATTCGCCAAATGATACTTGGGGGTGGCAGCGGCCAATACCTAATAGTTGGGAGTATTTAAATCCATTAACCCTTTTTTATTAGAACCCATATACTATACTCATGAAGGAGACACGTGAATTGTACTCAAAATGGTATATTTCCAACATGATGGGCCTTCAGTTTTAAATCTCCATAACTACCTTATTAGAAAGACTAAGTTTGCTGCTTTTAAGCTCCCTATTCCCAATCCATCAATATCCTTTGATGATATCATTTTTGACCATTTAAACCAATTACCAATGCATTTTTTTGTTTTGTCCACCAAAATCTCTTTCTAATTGTTTTCAAGTCATTTAGTACCTTCTTTGGCGCTCTAAAAGTGAGATAGGGAGACTAGATAGATAGTAGGGATTTGATCAAGGTGAGTCTACCCACCCCTCTATTGACAATGTTTACTTTTTCAATTTGCTAGTTTCCTCTTGGAAGAGTCAATGACCGGTTCTAGTGCCTTATTTGATTCATATTTTCCCGGATTGGCGCTCAAATTAAGGGTCCCTAACTTGCATCCCATAATGTTTGCAGTCAGGCTCAGAGTCCACCCCAATTTGAATTTTGAAATGGACAACTTTTTTCCATATATATCTTAGACCAGAAGCTAAATATAAACATCTCATAATTCTCCTTATGGTTTTTACATTTGAAGATATGGTTATTGGCCCAAGAATAACACATCGTCCGCAAATAGAATAGAAGGTAATATCATTAGCCCCCCATTTGGTAGCTTAATACCTTCATATATGCCTTGTGAAACCGCCTTCTTCATTGTAAAAGATAGACCTTCCATGACAATTACCCAAAAAAAAAAAAAAAAAAAAAAAAAGATAGAGGATCCTCTTGTTGGTGCCATCTAGAACATTAAGCTATGAGCCTATGATTCTAAAATACCCCTTTTCAAAATAACCGTTTTAGTCCATAAGTTATAAGTTAACCTTTTTAGTCTAATAGTTATACTTTTTGGTTTTAATTAAACCCAAAAATTCGACGCCATCTATCTATTTGTTATATTTTGTTAATGCTTAAAATACCCCAACTATTTAAAACAATAACAAAAAATTAATTCTTTTTAAGTATATACGATATAGAACCACCGTTGCTACCATGAACCACCATCGCCTTCGTTCCCTGCCCAAATCTCACAATACCCACAAGAAAACCTTGTAAAATTATTGTAAACGGGGATTTTAACATATTCATAGAAAATTATATTCAATTGATTCATAAAACGATCAAATTTGAGAACAGTGGAAAATTAATTTAACGTGGAAAATTAATTCAACTTAGATGTGTTGATAGGAGTGAAGAAGATGAATCTTGAAATGCAAATAGGATGTATCAC
The DNA here is from genome assembly GCA_024085815.1 of Flaveria linearis. Lineage (NCBI taxonomy): Eukaryota > Viridiplantae > Streptophyta > Magnoliopsida > Asterales > Asteraceae > Flaveria > Flaveria linearis. Next base: position 33,381,369 of record CM044015.1, read on the forward strand.
ACTATAACAAAAGACCCAATTATCAAAGAATTCATGATATTCTTCTTCACATAAAACCCAAAACAAGTTGTACTTGTATATAAACATCACTTGATTCTTATGAAATTGCTACAATCGAACATGAATTAACAAGACCAGAGAGTGTGTGAAGTATGAGAAGAGAGTTAAAATAAAAGTATCATAATCAACAATATGAAGCTTCCATACACTTCTATTTCACCGAAGATGAAACCTTTATTTATCAATGAATGAATGTATATTAGTCCAACGTTTACATGTATTTTAAGTAGAAACAATGAACGAAACATGGTTACTTTGTGTGTAATTTGTATTTGAAGGGATGCGTTGGAAGATATACAAGTTACGAGTAATTAACGGTTGCATAAGGATCAAGACATGAAGAAAACGAGTTGCCCGTGCTTGTCGATCACCCGCAAGGCCCAAAACTAGGTATCTCACATTCGGTAAATCATAAGCATAACATAGTTCTCAAACTGTAAATTCGATCATAAACCATTGCAACAGAAAAGTAATTCAATCCATAGGTCATAAAATAAAGGACATCATAATCTAATAGGTCTAGTCTCAATAACGTAACATAAATGAAAAAAATGCAAGATTTCAAGGAAATGGTCAGCTTGATCCTACTGCCAAAGATGTCCTCATCTTGTCTCATTGCTTGAAATCAAACTAAACATTTCTTTTATATCATAACATAAATGCAGAAGATGGTCCATCGTTCATCTTTTTGCTTAAGGAAAGACCCAACACATAGTCAACGTACTGTTAGGGACTTCATTAACATTCGTGCCTACACTAAGGTTACATATTCCTAATGTGAGATTAGGGGGGTCCAAACCCCTAACCTTATAAATATGACTCACTATGAATTTGTCTAAGGTTAGGTGTTCATATCTCTAACTTTAAACTACTATTTAAGTTGATCACGACCTTTTAAAATGATCACTAAAACATAACATAGACATCAAAAAGGTTTGTAAACATGTACATAAATATATTCATACATAAAACCATCTTATAAACCACTCATAGTTTGGAAAATCTTTATCATATGGTTCGGATCATTTAAGCCAAATTCATTAAGCATATTTATTAGCCGTAAAACCTTAACATTGTTTAAAAGAGAGTACGTAGAACTCACCTTGGATTAGTATTAAAATTAAGAACCCTAATCCAACATCAAATCTTTTCTAATGAAGGCTAAAATCGGCTTTGATGATCTCTAAACAATAACCGTAAATGAAATCAATTACTTGGACACTTTACACATGACTAAACATGATGTTAATTGCTTGTTATTCAAATCAAGATTTGGGATATACCTCAATGACAAACCTGATTGGATAAGTGACTCGATCAAGAATGAGAAAGCTATCGGATTCATCATTCTTTGATTTCAGTTGACTAGATGTGCTGTTCAGAATAAAGTCTCCGATTGATTGATTTTCTATCCTCACTTTCTTCTTGTTGGCTGAACACAAAATAAACAAATGAGGGTGGGGCGACGAAATTTTTTAAAAATGGTATATATTATAAAATAAATTAGGTTACTGGCGAAGTAAAAAAAAAAAAAGGAAATCGGTGTATCCGCTTATAGCAATAGCGGATTAGGAGAAAAATTTAGAAGTAGTCTGACACACAGACTGACAACACAGAACTTGTACATAATCCGCTATTAAGAATAGCGGATTAGGAGAAAACTTAACCCAAGTTTAACCATGCTTAACTCTTGTTAACTTTTAACGAGAAAAAAAAACACACCTAATCCGCTATTACCACAAGCGGATAAGGCTTAAAGAAAATTTCTTCCTAATCCGCTATTTCTAATGGCGGATTAAACTTAAAATTTTTTTTTTGTCCTAATCCGCTATTACTAATGACGGATTACACTTAAAAAAAAATTGGGGAGCCGGCCAGTATCGAACCCAGGTCACTTCTGTAATCATGCGTGCACCCAGCCAGTTAAGCTGAGTGTCTAACCCATTTATAATATGGTTCCAATTGTTAATATATAGTAATGGACATAATAAAATATGAAATTTTTATAATGTTTACTTTTTTTAATGCTACTATAAAATTTTTACTTAGTAAAATTTAAAATTAATAAAAATTTTTAAAACTAAATTTAACCCTCACTTTAATGTTTACGTTTTTTTAATATTAACTTAGTAATTATTTAGTATATATTTAGTATATATTTATGTTACTTATTAAAAATTAAAACAATAATTAATATGTAAATACCACTAAGTCTACTAAAAAAGAGAAACACGTGATTAACATTATAAATTAATAAAACATTGGAATTACAACAAACATATACTCAGGCACATGATAATAAAATACAATTAATTATTTTTTCGGTATGGACATTTGTTGATCCTGTGACCCGTTCTTTTACAACCGGAACACTTACGACCCGTCCTTTCCTCAGCGTAGCTGGCGTCTATCTCGTTATGCATCCTTCTCGCACGCCGCCTTCCCATTACTATAGTTATCTTAGATGCGTCCCCACGAATTTCCCAACCCGCGTGCATCCAATCTTCTTTATGAGGCACCGGAAAATACTCGTTGTTGTATTGTGCACGGTACACTCCCGTAAGAAACCTGGATCCGCAGTTTGTTGTGGACTTTCACGTAGATAGCCACAAACTGCAATTGCATGACTACAGGGGAACTGGTAGATCTGCCACTTACCACAAGTGCAGGTTTTTTTCTTGAATTCTACCATATACGGACTATTGCCAGATTCGTCCGATGCTTGTAGGGGTGTCTCCACCATGAACCTTTGATCACGTACTGAGTAAGGGTATACCCTGTGTTGGCAAGCCCTTAATTCACGCTTATGGAATTCTGTCCACAAGCGGGGAGGAAAGTCAGTCGAACAATTATACGCGGTTGTGTAGTGATAGGCGTATTGTTCAACTTCTCTCTTAAAGGTATATTCAATTAACGCCTTAATTGGGAGCATCCTGGCACCACGTAACACATTGTTCATGCTTTCCGATATGTTCGTGGTGTGGATACCCCATCGGCGATTCCCACGGTCATGTAAGACTGTCCATTTTGTTTTATCAATTACGGATAGGTATTGTCACACTTGTTTATTTGTCGCCTTAAGCTCAAGCATCAGCCGTTCGAACTTTCTTTCTTGTGTTGTTGTAACATCCGGTTTCTAAATCCGGACTTGTAAATTATATTATAGTTATGATTAATTAAATTACGTTGAGTTGTTTGAATGTTTAAGTGTTCAGTCGCATAGGTCATATGCGAATGAACTTCAGTCGCACCCTTACGTGCGATTGAGATTCAGTCGTACGAATCGTAGGCGTTTGAGCTTCAGTCGCACAGTTCAGTCGTACGAATGGTTCAGTCGTGCGACTGAAGGTGAGGCGGTTAAGTTGAGTGTATGGATAAGTAGGGCGGTGCAGGGGTTCAAGGACAGATTTCTATCTGCACCTATTCTGTTCTCTTATCCCCTTCACACCCAAAGCCCTGTTCTCACGAAATTGCCTAGGCGAAACTCCGTTTTGGTAAGTTTTGAACATCACGGATTAATCCGGAGATGTTATAAGCTGTGTGTATGATTGAATTTGATCCAATAACCTGTTTAAATCAGTAAATTGGTCTGGTTCATTTCTGAATTTAAAATCCAAGAATTCAAGTCTAAGTTTTGTGAAGTTTTGATGAGATAATGATCCGAAACCATTGTAAACGATGTGTATAAGATCTGTTTTGAATATGGTATGATTTGGATGGTTAAAACTCAAATTTTGAGTGAGTTTGGATAAAAAAACGTCAAGAACACAGCTGCTGATTCGTTTCAGACGAATGGGCTCAATCGCAGGCCTCAGTCGTACGAATGAAAGTCTAGTCGTGCGACTGAGTGCGAATGGAGGTTCAGTCATGCGATTGGAACCCAGTCGCGTGGTTAGAAGGCCGAATGAAGACGAGTGAACACTGGATACGAATGAGAACTCAATCGTGCGAATGAATGGTTAGTCGTACGACTGAAGGTGCAGTCGCATGGTTCATTCGCATAGGTCCAGTCGCATGATTGCTCATTCGCATAAGTGTTCAATCGCATGAGGGCCTGTTTGAGAATAAGTTTATTGAATCAGGGTTTATTGCTTTAGATATACCTTGATCAGAGGAAGGACTAGTTATCTTGGGTACGTGGATTGTGTAGACTGTGGTGAGGAAATTGATAAGGTGAGTTCTAAGCCCTTTTCAAATGTTTGGTTTTAACATTCGGGCTAGCACACACATAATGATAAATGAATTGAATGTTTTAGTACAAGAATTGTGATAGTAATGATGGATATGTTTCTAACAGTTTGTCAAGCTGTTAGAGGAAAGTGGGGGTAATAAATGATTACCTGAACATTGTTAATCATTACATGATGGTAATGATTGCAATGAGTCAGGTAGGGTGTAAAAGATAGTCCTCTGAACATTGTTAATCATTACGTGATGGTAATGATTCCAATGGGTCGGATGGGGTGTGATGATTAATGAATATATGTTAAAACTTGTGCTAAAAGAAAGAATGTGTGGGGTGTAAGTGAATGTGATAATATTGGCAATAAATAAAGAAATGTTTTTGAAATGGTAATATGATGTAAATCTCAACAGGCCAGTTAGGGTAAGATGACTGGGTGTGAAACTGTATAGTTTGATATGAGTGATGACGATCACTCAGCTTTGTGAACATCTTGTGGTGACGACCCTAGATGATTATTTGGCATCCTACTGGATGAGAGATAGTAACCGGTAGTTGCTAGATGTGGGCAACCGACGTTACTGGGTATGGTAGACTGGTAGTTGCTAGATGTGGGCAACCGACGTCTCTGGGTACGGTAACCGGTAGTTGCTAGATGTGGGCAACCGACGTTACCGAGTATGAGAAACTGGTAGTTGCTGGATGTGGGCAACCGATGTTTCTGAGTATGAGTAACTGGTAGTTGCTGGATGTGGGCAACCGACGTTACTGGGTATGGGGAACTGGTAGTTGCTAGATGTGGGCAACCGACGTTCGATGGGACAGGTCCAGTGGGACAGAATAATGATAAAAGTTGAATTTATAATATTGCCAATAAAAAGATAGCTGTGGTGTGTGTGAAAATGTTGTTAATGTTTTAATGAAAATTAGAACTCACCAGTTTATCTGATGATTTTGAGTGTGTTGTGTGTGCTAGGTAAGGAGGGATCCTCTGATAATAGAGGAAAGCAAGTATGAGCTGATGAGGACGCTATCATGGAGCAACTGCTGGCATAGGATTTAGGGCTTGTTAATAATGTAAATAGGGTGATGTATAATTAAATACAATCATATGTAAAATGTTTTTAAAAAAAAGTTGGGTTAATATATATAATAGTGTTTAAAGTCTTCCGCTGTAAATAGAAAGCTCTGATTTGTGTTTAAAATATTAATCCAACTACGTGACGGGCCTCCGGTGCCCTGCCGGGTTTAGGGCGTCACAGTTGTGCTTCCAATGTCCCAACACATCCTTTTCAAGCTGACGCTCTTGAACTTCGTCATGAAATTGCTTCTGATATGCCTTAGACAAAATCGATGGTGGGCGTGGGGTTCCTTCCAGGATTCTAAATTATCCATAGCGTGTTTTATACCGGCATGCCTGTCAGAAATTACACACAATGTTCGACTGGTGGGGTCTGCAATGTTCTCAGCAAATTTTTAAAGAAACCACATCCAACTCTCGTTTGTTTCTTCATCCACCAATGCGTACGCAATCGGCAAGATCATGTTGTTGGCATTTTTTGAAACTGCCATCAATAGTTTTTCCTTATAGGTGCCCCGTAGATGGGTGGCATCTATAGAGATTACAGGAATGCAAAAATAAAAGGCTTCAATACTTGGACAGAATGCCCAAAACACAAACTTGAATACTGAGCAGTCACTTGGACTATGGGGATGATGTAACCACTGGACAACGGTACCGGGGTTAGCTTGTTGTAGTGCCATTATGTAGTGAGGTAAATAATGGACGTTTTGATCCCAGGTACCGTATATGTTTTCGATGGCCTTTTTCCTGGCAGCCCAAGCCTTGCCGTAAGTGATATCAATGTTCAGTTTCTCTTTGATGAGAGACTGAATTTGTTTCACAGGCAACGCTACATTTGCAAGAATTTGTTCTTGGATGTGGGATGCTACAACTTTTGATCTTAAGGACCGGTTGTTGTTGCGAGAAACAGTGGTGAAACATGAGTGAGCCGGTGTCCATACAGTCATTTTGAAACAATAAGAATTTTTTAATTTTCTGGCGGTGCATGTCCAAAGACATGGTTGAGAGTCTTCGTGCTGGTTGTTGTGTGTTTCTTTGATACTTTTACATTTGGCCGTCAAGACCTTTGGTCGGGTATCTGCCATGAAGATCTCTCTTTTATGGTTGATATTCCACATTCTGACTGCGTAATCAACTTGGTCTTTCGAAGTGAAATACATATTTAAACGTATTTCGGGATCTTTTTCTTCCCAAAACTCCATTTCATCTTCCCCGAAATTATCCATAGGAATATAGTCTTCATCTATTTCCCTCCCATCAACATTAAGTTCAGGGAAATGGGTAAGCCCCTTACTTTGATGTTGAGGCAAAGGAGGGATTAGCTGGTCCTCCTGTATTGGCTGGTCCTTTTGTGTATCATATTCTGAAACAGAGGGTTCACTCTCTTCCGTGTCTTCAATTTCTTCAGCAGGAGAGTTTACAAAAAAATAAATGTATTAGCATTTACGACATAACATTAAGGATATAAATAAATAAAAAGGAAGTAGAATAACCTTCGTCGTTTTCTACAACGGCTGAGGAACTGGTACCAAATTCATGTTGATGCTGGTTGGGAACTAGCATCGTCCACTTCACATGAATTCTACAAGTAACCCGGAACAATGGAAGCTAGTTGGTATATTATATACATATCATTTTCTTGGTTAGTATGTGAGGTAAATGAACCTCCATTGTATTCATAGTAGAGTGTTAATTGTAGACAACAAGACTGACAGTCAAGTTGAACACATCTACATATGTTGTCCACCAACTCAGAATAACCGAGTGGACTAGTAACTAAAAACGTAGTGGTATGAGTTCCCGGAGCACCCATTACTACCCCTTGCGTGTATGACACTTCACCCCCATAAAATAATTGTACCACAAAGGGAGTGAATGAGAAAGATGAAAACATTATGAAAGTGAATGGTGGAATGAAGAAGCAGGGAATATCTCTGTCATAATGAGAAAGATGAAAACATTAGCATGAATTTATAGATAGAGTTGGTAGTGATAATTCAAGCATTGTGAAAGTAATAGGGATGGAGTGTAATATCTCTGTCAGATGGTAATAATTCAATCTTTTGGCAGTGATAATTCAAACTTTTGCCAGTGATAATTCAGAGGGTAATAATTCAATCTTTTGGCAGTGATAATTCAATCTTTTGCCAGTGATAATTCAAGCTTTTGCCAGTGATAATTCAGAGGGTAATAATTCAATCTTTTGGCAGTGATAATTCAATCTTTTGGCAGTGATAATTCAAGCTTTTGCCAGTGATAATTCAGAGGGTAATAATCCAATCTTTGGCAATGATAATTCAAGCTTTTGCCGGTGATAATTCAGAGGGTAATATTAAGAGGGAAATAAAATTATAGTGAGACTTGAAATAAAATTACAGATACACTTGAAATAAAATTACAGATAAACTGAAATAAAATTACAGATAGACCTAAAATAAAATTACAGATAGACTTGAAATAAAACCCTGTAAATTAGCGGCCCGGAACACAACGCCAGTAATACAGCTGGTCGGCCATGTAGCGTCGGTAATTCATACAAGCCACCTCGACATCATCTTCTATCGGTAATGGTTTGTTTGTAACTAGTTTCTCCAACATCATACAAACAAGAACCCCTGAATTGGCAATGTTACCATTGCATCGTGGCAAGTTCAACTCAACTAAACCAACTGTAATATTACACTTAGTGCAGTGTTTTGACCTAGACCAGTATTGAATACGGTCAAGAAACCATCCAAAGTACAGGGGAACCACCTCCATATAGTATGATGTTATACCTTTTTTCTCATTTCTCCATCGGTAATCAGTCCAGTATTGAGTTAATACCATGCTCCGCATATCAATGCTGATTAGTAGCCAGTCAGTTTTCCCGATCCATAAAGGAAGGTAAACAGTGTCAACCTCCCAAATTGGGGGATATGGTGATTTTCTTCCCGCCATATCAATGGCGGTTTGAGGGTTTTCATTTCCCATTTCATCATAAAAACAAGGTGGTAAGACTGTCCAACTTACATTTGCACTTGGGTTTTTTAAAAGCTTTGACTGTCTAATACGCATAACTCTTACAGTCCATGCTTCAAGGTGCTGCACAATAAGAATTTAAAAGGTAATACATTATTCATTTACTATATGGTACCATGAATATAAAGGTAATACATCTTACCGTGTCCGTAAGTGAACGATTTGAATGACAACCTAATAGGGCACCCCAAAAATCTCTGTCTAGTTTATTGCTAATGAGACTAGTATAGCAAAATGGTGCATCTCCATTAGTATAAAAATCTACGACATCTTTTGACCAGTTTATGGACTCGTCGATAGATACAGCAAAGATTTTTTTGGGTGTTTCATTTTGTGCTTCATTTTGACCTTCATTTTGATGGGGATTCTCTGAAGACGATGCCGGAGTGTTTGACACGGATGGCCTCTTTAAACGTCTCCATACCAAATTTGTAACTCTTGCCGTCTTAGGTGGAGGTTGAGAACAGTAAAAACCGTCTTCATTATTTGCCATTTTTTGTAGTTGATAATGAGAATTCGTTGTTTGAAGGGTTGTTTGAAGGGTATTTATAGACTTTAAGGGTATATTTATTTTTATTATAATTTATTTTTATTAAAGTAAAAGTATATTTATTTTTATTATAATTTAAGCAAAAGTATATTTATTTTTAAGCCTTACAAGTTTAAAGCAAACCACTTCAAACGCGAACTTCAAACACCCACCTACTTCATTTATTATCATTTAAGACTGTAAAATATAAATATTTTTATTCCAACACCCACCTACTTCATCATCCTCATCACTATATAATTATGCATACCCTCAATACAAACCACTTCAAACACGAACTTCAAACACCCACTTTCTCCAACATCATCTCAAACCACCTCAAACACCAACTTCAAACTCATATCAAAATGAATATGAACATACATCTCAACCCGGGTCCAAGGGATGAAAGTCTGCTGTACCTGGGAGCCAAACACCGGGCCAGAAAGTTGTTCCTGAATCCACAAGAGGGGGACAACTGTACACTTGATTTTAAGCGTGGAGACGGTTCATTTTGGGAGCTGATTTATGACGAACACATTACTCTAACGGGTAAAGTTTTAAAGTACATCCGTTTATTTGGTTTTGGCGGTGTTGTATGATGTGCCTATAGGAGAATTGATAGGGCGTTGATAGAAGCACTGGTTGAAAGGTGGCGGCCCGAAACGAACACGTTTCACCTGCCTTTTGGTGAGGCCACTGTAACCTTGGAGGATGTTAACGTTCTATGGGGGTTACCCATCGAGGGCGTGGCATTAGTTGGAGCCGAGGGTTCGTACAACAAGGAAGAACGCAGGCATATGTGCATAAATTACTTAGGTTTTGATCCAAAACCAACTGATTTTAAAATCATATGCTAAAACTCAGTACCTTGTTAACGTTTATGTTAGATTACCCAATAACTGATGAATCAACAGATCAAGAATGTATGCAGCGTGCATGTTGTATTTGCCTAATAATGATTACTAACAATGTATTAGCAGATATGAATAATGGGTACGCATCATTATATTTATTAAGTCATTTGACTGACATTACTGTTAGTGGGCAAATCAGTTGGGGTGCTGCTGCCCTAGCGTCTCTGTATAGAGAACTCTATAAGGCAAGCAGGCCAAATACAAAGGCAGTGGGCGGCCCAATGTCACTGCTACAAATATTGGCATGGACCGGGATACGCCCGTTAGCACCCACAATTGTCAATCAGCAAATAGATTGGAAAAAACCATATGGTGCAAGGTAAATACATACTATTGTAATACTTAAATATATATTATTATTCTAATACTCGTTATTGTCTTCGTGAAGGTGGGCGGAGCATGGCATTAGCAACACAGATACTCCTTCGCATGTTATAAAGGCCCACCGTACAACATTACAAAATCTCCTAGAGGCCGATGTATTTTTTCTTTAACATAATGATTTTATAAATCAATGTTAAATAATAAATATTAACAGATTTTTATTTTAACAGTTTGATTGGATGCCTTATCGGAACGTGATGCGAAGACTCCCTGAAATGTGCAAAACAGGCATAAGCAGTTGGAAGTCACAATGTTTTTTACTTTATTGGAACATTGTTGAATATCATCCGGTGGAAAGGGTGATGAGGCAGTTTGGATTTCTTCAGGAAGTCCCTGCCCCATTCCTCGTTTCACGTCAAGTGCTTAACGAACTCCGTAAAACAATACGGAAAGGGAGGTTAGAAACAGACTGGTCTGTTCATCACGCAGCGTATGTCGACAATTGGAGCCATAGACACGAAAATGTTGTGGAAGGTGTGCCCACCAACATGCCTACGACACACCATACTTACAATGATTGGTTTCATCGGCATACTGTTTTGTATATAAAGGACCTGAGGCACGTCCCCGGTGTTGTCCATGCTGGATTTGATGATCACGGTGGAGCTGCAAGATACCTGGTAAGTATAATTACTAATGTAGAATTAATTTAATAAATAAGTAATGCGTATAGTTAATTATTTTGGTTTTGCAGGTGGATGGATTAGGCTTCATTGGTCAAGAAGCAATCAGGATGCGAAACATGGGCCCTGATCATTACTACGAAATTTTGGAGGGGTCCAAGGCATGGCTTCTCAACTGATTGGATCGGTTAATCAAATTGATCAGCCAACGTACATACAGACTAATGAACCGGAACTGGGACTGGATAACACACTCCCCCAACGTGCTCCGCGTGGTGGGGGCGCTGTGGTCGACAAAGAACACGGGTAAACTTCATATCCAATGATGATGATGAGGGGGAGGGTACCCAACATTTTGGAGGGCCCCCACCCAACTACAGGGACGGTCCCCCAAATTTTACAGGGGCAACACCCAACTATGGAGCGGGCCCCTCCAATTTAACAGGGGCAACACCCAACTATGGGGAGGGTACATCATATGTTGGAGGGCAAACACTAGATTGGCGACCACGTTATCAGCCTTTATTTGAAAATGTTGGAGATGGATTATCAAACATTCAATTAGGTACCCAGTCGAATTTTAACAACACCGAACAAAACAACTGGGTATCCACACTGTTTGACAACACTCCCTCTGCTAATATGATTCCTGCGATGTACTCAGACCAGCCGGGGCTCTTTCAGAATTACGATTATACTGGTTTTAGTGTACAACAGCCGCGGTACCAACATTTAAGTCCGGTTCAAATGAGCTTTGATGTGTGTTTTGATATATAAACTTTAGCATCAAATTTTACACAATTAAGCTTTAAAATTATAAAATGATTTTCACCTTATGACTAACTACACACATAATAGGCAAGTGTACCTATCGAATAGTAGTATAGCTTTTGGTAAGAAACAAGTATCGATCCATGGACACGAGAGCTCCTGATACTAAGTCTTTATCATTATCTAGCCGATGAAAGAGGATTTGTGAATATTATCATTAACTAATTTAACTAACAATTAAACTAATTGAAGAAAGTAGATAAAGATGAAGATAACCAATCAGAGGAAGGTATCACTTAGACTTTGAATCCGCTTAGCAAAACAATGACGACATGCATGAACCTATGGTGAGATCATTTTCTACACACGAAACATGGATATAAACTAGACTCTTGTCAAAGTTATCTAATTATATAACTCTTTGGAAAGCTAAGACGATAAACACACAATAGCCATCTAAAGTTATGCCATGAAGAACTAATGATAATATTATGCCAATGTTAAATATGATTTGGACTCCCGTCAAGGATACCAAACCCACAAATCTTTGGAAGTTAACACGATGAACACGTGGCAACCACCTCAATTCGCGTAATGTAACAATACCTATGTATATCCTTCAACTTATGAATATCCTAACATGAATTTATGAACCATAAATTTGCGCATTATCTATGGTTTTACATAACAAAGTTAGGATGTATTCATAACAAACACAATGGTTTTCACAAGCACATGTGTAAGGATGCATACTTGTTCAACTTTACTAGATATTCAACCATTCATTCACTATTTCTAGTCAAATGCCATAAACTACATACTAGGTTATGCAATTCATGAATAAATGTTCCAACACACATGGTTTTCCAACATAATGTGGTTGCAACACCCACAAGATTCAATATTTCATCAAGTTAAACAAGAACACACCACCATTAAAGGACATTCATAGCTTTGTAATGCGCATTGACATAAACAACACCAAGGGTTTCATACAACATGTCAAAGTATGCTAAGCTTCATCTAATCTAAGTGATTAAGAGTATTTAGCCCATAAGGCTTACAAAAGCCACAACCAAACTCATAGAAATGGAAGAAAACATGTTAGGTCTAGAGATTTCAAACCAAATGAGTGAGGATGGGTTGTGTGAAGTTGAATCTTTCTTTGAAATGCTTGATCTTCAACCTCTCTTAAACTCTTGAGAAACTTCCTTCAAATCTCCTTCAAAGATGAAGAAAAACTAGGGTTTTCTCTTCCAAAAACGTCCCCCTTTCAATGGAGAAGAAGAAGGGCTTAAAAAAGGGGCCTGATGCGTGTCATGGCCATGACACAGTTTGTCATGGCCATAATGCGCTCAAAAAGGGGTCTGCAGCTTGTTATGGTCTTGACAGCTCCTGTCATGGCCATGACAACCTCTAAACTTCCAAACTCTTCATGAATTCCTTGGCTTTTTCTTTTGAAATCATCAAAAAACTATTCGAAGCTAAAAAAATCAAATTAATCACAATTAAGTATCGCTAAAGATTAATTTGAAACAAAAAACACTTAAAATGAGAAAAGATATGTATTATTAACATGTATAATTATTCACATATCAAATATCCCCACACTTAAGGTTTGCTTGCCCTCTAGAAAAATGACAAAAGATTTGAAAAGATTCCCATTGGCATTAATAATATTTATAGGTAGTTCACAAATAAGGTAAAGATTTAAATGCATAAGATTTTTAAGAAATACACATTTAAAAAGGAAACCAACGAGTCAACCAATTTCCAACATGTGAGAATATCTAAATAGATTTGACAGTTTATGGAAAGAAATTTATGCCTTAACTTGCACTTCTCACAATGATTCGCTCAACACTCGGATGTATATATGGATGTAGGTATCGCTCAACACTCGGATGTATATATGGATGTAGGTATGTAAGTCACTCAAAGCACATAATGAAGCAACATTATCATAAGCTTGATTAGAGATCAAATTCTCCACCACATAACACAAGAAAGTTGCATAAATCAAGAGGTCATTAAAGGTTGTAACAGGGCTAGGGTTGAAGGCGTGGATTTTGGTGATAAAGTGGTTAAAATGTTAAAAATCCGGAATCGCTAGATGCTTCCTACGAACAACTACAAAGCATAAGAAAAGAAAAAAAACACACACTAAAATAAACTAATACGAACCTACATATAATGAGCTATTATAATGGTTTCCCATTATAACATAAAAATTGCTCACTTTTAATTGATTTCTACTAAAGCAAACTAAGAAAATAATGCAATAATCTTCTTTTCTTCTTCTTCTTCTTCTTTTTTTTTCTTTCTTTTTTTTTCATATATATTTTTTTTCTTTTTTTTTTCTCTTTTGTTTTTTCTTTTTTTCTTTTTTTATATTACAACATATACTACGCTAATAGAACAATAACACAATTGTTCTAAACATAATTACAACTATATAATATAAGTTAGACAACTAACAAAATCCGGATTTTAACACAAAAATTAAAAGGAAGGAGGCTATTTGGCTAATTAGGTTATTCACGGTGGTAAAACAAAAAACATGAGGTTTAGGCTCAACAACGGCAACTAAGGGTGATGATCGGGCATGAGAAGAGAAACGAAAACGGAGTACACAAGGTGAGTTTTTCTAACGCCTCAATCATTTTCATGCAACAACTTAGTTTGTGATCTTGAAATGAATCACCTAAGCAAGTTCTAAAATGTTACAACATTCGAGCCACTCCATAATTAACAAAAACGTGAGCATGTGATATATAGTGAATAAATAATGCTCGAGAGGCACAAAAGTTTTTACTCATGGAAACGGGGTGGTAGGAATCGATGCAAACTTTGGCATAAAAATCTTTCAATCAACATGACAATTATTACGATATTTTCAACATTGTTTTTGCATTTTCGTTGGATTCTCTTAGAAATGTGATTTCAAAATTGAGCTTATGCTTAAAATCTAATGTTTAAGCAAAATGAACACCATAAAAAAATTAACCCAAAAAGAGGAATTTGTTGGAAGCAAAAATATATAAGAGTTCAATAGAATTAGTCCTCCATGAGATCATCTCCAGAAGGCTGGGGTGGGAAAGGATGTGGCTCCCGTCCGGCTGCACGAGCAGCCTGCTGCAACTCCTCAACTATCCACTGAATGGAATCTGACATCTGAGAAACGGATTTGACAAGTATCGCTTGAGTTTGAGCAATTTGATCAATGCGCGTCGCCAAGTCAACATGTGGAGGAGGGGCTGGTGCTTCTTCTTTAATGGTAATCGCGGATGGTTCTTCACGACGTAGATGAGCAGGCTGCCATGGATTTCCATCTTCATTAATAAACTTCCATCCTTCATCACCAAACTGTGCAGCCAAACTCATGTTTTCCAGCATTGATGTGCTAATAACCGTTGTAGGAAATAAAGGTGTTAATCCTGAAATAACATCATTAGTCATGAAATCAAAAGACAAAGCCAACTGTGTAATGAAAGAACCACCACAGATGTAACTAGCGGGCTTTGTTCCGATGCACGATGAGAAGAATTGTGCCATAGCGTAAGCCAGATTACAAGGCACTTGCTTGATTAAAGAATACAGGAAGAACAATTCCTTACGAGTCACCACACCCCTGCTGTTTTTCCTACCACAGATCGAATGTGAAATCACACGGTGAAAATAACGATGAAGTGGATCTTTCAGCTGTGTACTCATCGATAGCTTTGGGGAATGATTGCCCGTGCCAATTTCACGCCAGAAAGCTGATAAAGTTCCCTGATCAACCTTCTTTAAACTTTGAAGAAATGGCGATCTTTTCAGCTCAGATTTAGTATAAATACCAAGCGCGCCCCCAAGCTGAGCAACAGAAAGCTTGCGTTCCTCACCACCCAATCGGAAAGAAATGGCATTCTTATCATGTAAGTCAGTAACCGGGTGAGCAAACCGATAAGTAGCACAAAATTCCAACACTAGCTCTTTGTACTGAGGCTGACGAATCGAGAAGAAACGTTGCCATGGTTTCGTGAGCATAGAGTCAACACGAGCCTTCTCTCCAAGAGCTTCCAAGGTGGACATGCAAATCGTACGTGATGGTTCAAAGTTCCTTAAGCGAATGGCTTCATATCGCTTAGCCCTCTCGCGGTCTTGCTCAAATTGAAGAAACCGATGAAGAGTGTCATTCGCCATCACCTGCAAAAATGAAAATGTGAGATAATGATTTAAACAATATACGTGTGTATATGTATACGCATATATATATATATATATATATATATATATATATATATATATATATATATATATGTATGTATACACACACACACATACATCAACAGTCACACATCAAAATATTATAAACCTAAAATTGATGAACCGATATCACACAAAATTCAAACAATAACTACAAAACTTATGAGACACATTATACTAACTTCCAATCTTCAAGACACAAAAATGAAGTTGAAAACATGTTCTAGACACCACCCCATGATTTTATCCAAAACGCAGATGAAATAACAAGTCCAATTAGTCATCCAACAAGTAGAAATGAACTTGCTATAACGATGGTAACTACACACCAAGAGTGGAACAATATGAATTTGCAATTGTCGTATGAGCTAATTTGATGCATTCAAACAAGAATCATTAAACACACCTACACCAAATTAAATCAAAACAACACAAGTCTCATCTCAACAATTGCAACAAAAAGATATATATCCATAACCTATTCAACCCCAAAATACATATGAAATATCATACTATGGTTCAATTTCACCAAGCCAAACCAATTGTCAACAAAACCTATCATGAAAATGCTTTGAATCTAACAAAAATCAGCACCATCATTTAATCGAGCCAAGAACAATAAGGATAAACAAAAGTAAAAGAAGAGAAAATAAATAAAAATTTCTATTTCTATACCTTTGTAGCAGAAAGATTAAAGAGAAAAATAAAAAAAGGAAATGAGGTTGAATCCAAGGGTTGATAGTGGTGATGGTTGGGGTTGCTGGTGGGTGTGGTTGCGGTCAGGTGTCGGTGTCTGGGTTGCGACGGGTGTGGGTGTCGCGAGGTGGTGGTGGGCGAGGTGGTGATGGCTGCGCTGGTGTCGCCGATGGATGTTGGGCGGTCGGGTGGTAGGTGGCGACCGCAGGTGGTCGCAAATGGGTGGCGGTCGCAGGTGCAAGGTGGTTCGGTTGGTGGTCGCGAGGCTGGGAGGAAGGTGGCGACAGCTGGTCGGCGATCGTGAGGTGGTGGCTGGCGAAGGTGGCTGCGGTGGGTGTGAGTGGAAGACTTGGTGGTGGTGGTCGATAGTTGTGGAGATGTGGTTGTTGAGAGAAGGTGGGTATTGGGGGAGATGAATCTGAAGATGAGATTTAGGGTTCTTTTATGTTTTATTATTATTTTTTTGACCTGAAAGTTTGACCAAGGATATGACCATGACAAAAATGGTCATAGTCATAACAGTAGCTTTTGAGCTCTTGACAATGCAAAGGTCATGGGCATTACTTTTGTGTCATGGTCATGACAAATACATTTTCAAAATTTTTAATTAATAAGAAAATTTATCTTATCATCTAATTTTTTTTAATTTTTTTTCATTAATTCTATTACAATTACCTAATAAAATAAATATTTGAATTTTTTTTTGATTTTTTTTTGCTTTTAAATATAAATATTTAACGGGTTATACCAAAAGATAATGATTTCAAAATTTAGTTATTGGTTTTTCGAATGATTAGCATAATCACTTAAGAAATACTTACCGAGTGACGCCGGTAATTAAATCTCGAGTTTCATCATGCTATAAGAAAAACAACGATTTCCTAAAAATCAAAACATTATAGAGCCCGTAAAAAGAGAACATACAATACCATAATGCGTTCAAACCCTCGGGTTGCCACCCGGAAGCGCTTAGTTTATTAACGAGTCTTTAGCTTGACTTGACCCCGCATTAATTGTTCTTGGGGTGAAGATTCACAATCTCTAATTCCTCATCCACCGGGCCTTCGATGTAATGTTTCAATCGATGGCCATTCACTTTGAAAACTCTTCCGTCCGGATGTTCTATTTCAACAGTGCCATATGGAAATACCTGTTTCACAAGGTAAGGACCTGTCCATCGTGATTTTAACTTTCCTAGAAACAACCGAAGTCTTGAATTGTAAAGCAAGACACGCTCCCCAACTTGAAATTGTTTGTTAGCCTTCAAGTGATTGTCGTGTAATTGCTGTGTTCGTTCCTTGTAGATTCGAGAGTTCTCGTAAGCTTGATTTCTCAATTCTTCAAGCTCATGAACCTGCAACCATCTGTTTTCACCTGCACATCTTAAGTCAAGGTTAACTGATTTTAAAGCCCAATATGCTTTATGCTCAAGTTCAAATGGTAGATGACAAGCTTTTCCGTAAACCAACTTAAATGGTGTTGTGCCTATTGGTGTTTTGTAAGTGGTTCGAAAAGCCTATAAAGAATCATCCAGCTTATCTGACCAAATCTTTCAGTTTTACCCTACTGTTCGCTCAAGAATGCGTTTAAGGCCTCGATTAGTGACTTCCACTTGTCCACTCGTTTGTGGATGATACGCCGTTGAAAATCTATGATGAACACCATAGTGTGATAAAGCTTTTTCAAGTAAAGAGTTACAGAAATGAGTGCCTCGGTCACTAATTAAGGCCTTGGGGGTTCCAAACCATGTGAACAACTTTCTTAAAAACTTCACAACAACCCTAGCATCGTTTGTGGGCAATGCCTGTGTTTTCGCCCATTTTGAGAGATAATCAACAGCAACTAGGATGTATTTGTGTCCTCGTGAAGATGGAAATGGTCCCATGAAGTCGATGCCCCAAATATCAAATACCTCACATATCTGAATCCCATTTTAGGGCATCTCATCACGGGATGAGATGTTACCTGCTCGTTGGCAAGCATCACAAGCTTTAACCAACGCATGTGCATCCTTAAAAATGGTGGGCCAATAGAATCCAGAGTTGTAAACCTTCTTGGCGGTGTAATTAGCCCCATGATGTCCACCAGTGGGTCCTTCATGACAATGGCGAATAATGCTCATCGCCTCACTACCATGCACACATCTTCTCACCACTTGATCTGCACATACCTTAAACAGATGCGGGTCTTCCCAAAAGTAGTGCTTTAAATCAGTAAAGAATTTCTTTTTCTGTTGGTAGGTCATTCCTTTAACGAGAACCCCACCCGCAAGGTAGTTTGCAAAATCTGCGAACCAAGGATGATCATCAATCTCTTGAACCTGCAAAAGAAATTCATGTGGAAAATTGTCATTTATGTTGGATTCCCGGAATTCTTCTAAAGACGGGTTCTCGAGACGAGAAAGATGGTCAGCTGCTACGTTCTCAGCCCCCTTTTTGTCTTGTATCTCTATGTCAAACTCTTGTAAAAGCAAGATCCATCGAATCAATCTCGGTTTTGCATCTTGTTTTCCAAAAAGGTATCTGAGAGCTGCATGATCAGTATAAACAATAGTTTTCGATAAAACAAGGTAAGAACGAAATTTATCAAAAGCAAAAACCACAGCAAGCAAATCTTTTTCAGTTGTTGTGTAGTTCTCTTGAGCATCATTAAGAGTTTTGCTTGCGTAGTAGATTGGATGAAAATGTCTTTCCTTTCGTTGCCCTAAAACTGCTCCAACTGCATAGTCACTAGCATCACACATTAGTTTAAATGGGAGATTCCAATCCGGGGCTACCATTATGGGTGCATTTATTAATTTCTCTTTCAACAATTAAATGCAACCAAACATTCATCATTAAAAACAAAAGGCACATCTTTTTCAAGAAGTTGGGTCATAGGTCTTGCTATTTTTGAGAAGTCTTTGATAAAACGTCTATAAAAGCCGGCATGACCTAAGAAACTTCTTATTGCTTTGACAGAATTTGGTGGTGGTAATTTTGAAATGGTTTCCACTTTTGCCCTATCTACCTCTAGCCCCGCATTGGAAATCTTATGACCTAAGACAATGCCTTCCTTCACCATGAAGTGGCATTTCTCCCAATTCAAAACAAGATTTGATTCCTCGCATCTTGCAAGCATCCTTTCCAAATTACTTAAACAATGATCAAATGAATTTCCAAAGACCGAGAAATCATCCATGAACACCTCCATTGAGTCTTCGATCATGTCATGAAATATGGCAACCATACATCTTTGAAACGTGGCCGGTGCATTACATAACCCAAATGGCATTCTTCTGTATGCGAAAGTGCCATAAGAACATGTAAATGTCGTCTTTTCTTGGTCCTCGGGTGCAATAGGAATTTGAAAATATCCTGAAAAACCATCAAGAAAACAATAAAACATGTTCCCAGATAAACGTTCTAACATTTGATCAATGAAAGGTAAAGGAAAATGATCTTTTCTTGTTGCATCGTTGAGCTTGCGGTAATCGATGCAAACTCTCCAACCCATGACGGTTCTTGTGGGTATAAGCTCATTCTTTTCATTTATCACCACCATCATACCTCCTTTCTTTGGTACCAATTGAACCGGGCTAACCCATGGGGAATCGGAAATCGGATAGATTAAGCCCGCATCAAGTAGATTGATTACTTCCTTCTTTACAACTTCTTGCATGTTAGGGTTAAGGCGATGTTGATGTTGCACCACCGGCTTGTACTCATCTTCCATTAAGATCTTATGGGTACAAAAGGAAGGATGTATTCCTTTTATATCCATGATCTTCCAAGCCATAGCTTTCTTGTGCGTCTTTAACACCTCTAAGAGCTTCACCTTTTCATCATTCGTCAAATCGGAAGCGATAATGATGGGTAATTTGGAATCCTCATCCAAGTAGGCATACTCCAAATGAGATGGTAGCTCCTTAAGTTCCAATGATGGTGGTTCCTCAACAGATGGTTTAGCCTTATTTACTTCATCTTTTTCCGATACTTCAAATACTTTTGGACTTGAGGATGGTTCATTGGTTAACGAGCTAGCTAACTCATCAACAACTTGCACGTGATAAATGTCAAAGTTCTCCCCATCAAGCAATTGTGTGTCCAAAGCATTTTGTTCATAACTTTCCTGTAGATAATGATCCACATATGAGTCAATAGTTTCAATAAAATATAATGAATCATCATGATTTTATGAATGTTGCATGGAATTTTTAATATCAAAGACTACCTCTTCTTCATCTACCCTTAGAGTTAATTTACCATTGCATACATCAATTAAGGCTCTAAGGGTAGCTAAGAATAGGCGACCTAAGATATGTGGTACATTTTTATCTTCATCCATGTCAAGAATTACAAAATGAACCGGAAACACAAATTTATCAATTTTAACCAACATGTTCTCAATTATGCCTCTAGGGTACTTTACAGATCAATCGGCAAGTTGGATGCTCATTCGGGTCGGTCTAGGCTCACCTAGGTCTAATTTTGCAAATACCGAGTAGGGCATCGAATTGATGCTAGCACCTAAGTCGGCCAATGCATTGCTAACAGATAAACTACCAATTAAACAAGGAATAGTAAAACTCCCTGGATCGGTCATTTTCTTTGGTAGCTTGTTTTGCAAAACCGCCGAGCATTCTTCATTCAACGTCACATGCGAAAGCTCCTCGAGTTTCTTCTTGTTTGTTAGAATGTATTTAAGAAACTTGGTATACTTTGGCATCTGTGATAAAGCTTCAACAAATGGTAAGTTAATATGCAATTGCTTAAAAAGTTCAAGAAATTTACCATATTGTTCTTCCATCTTTTCCTTTTTCAATCTACCGGGATAAGGAATAGTGGGCTTGTAAACTCTTAATGGTTCTTTAACTTGTGCGGTACTTGATGGGCTTTGCCTAGTATGTTGCACCTCGTCTTGAACCTCAACTTCCTCTTCACCAATTGGTTCGGATGTATAAGCTAAGTTATCCGAATGAGTGGTCTTACCACTTCTAGTCGTGACCGCCTTCACATCAGCTTTAGGATTAGGCTCGGTGTTACTCGAAAGACCACCGTGTTGCCTTTCGGATAATTTCCTTGCCATTTCTCCCACTTGAGCTTCTATACTGTGCATTGTGGCTCGATGGTTTCTCAATTCCATCTCGTGTTGTTGGTGACGAGCTTCCAAACTTTGATGACGGCTTTTGACTGTAGATAGGAATTGTGCCATCATCTCTTCTAAATTGGATTTCTTTTCCGGTTGTGAACCACTACTTGAGCCTTGATGTTGGAATTGTTGATATTGATTTTGATTTTGAGGGCGGAATTGATTATGGGTTTGTTGTTGATACGGTTGATGGCTTTGTTGTTGATGGTTTTGATATGTTGGCCTTGGTTGAAATCCCGGGGCTTGGTTAGTACCACTTGCTTTCCAACTAAAATTCGGATGATTTTTCCAACCCGCATTGTATGTGTTACTATATGGGTTGTTTTGAGGATGAACTTGACTTCCCATATAATCAACTTGCTCTGGAGGGTTGAACATTTCCCTTTGTTGACAATCCGAACTCATATGTGCTCCCTCACACATATCACAAACTACTTGGGCCCTGTTTTCCTGCATTTGATTCATTCGATTTGTAAGTGCTTCAACTTGTGCAGATAAAGAATGATATGTATCAACTTGATGAACACCCTGTCTTGGTTGCCTGGTTCTTGGAGCTTGCCATGAACAACTGTTGTTGGCCAAATATTCAATCAACTCATATGCCTCCTAGGGTGTTTTATCCCAAAATGCACCCCGTGAGGATGCATCAATAATCTGACAACTTTCCGGACATAACCTGTTGTAAAACGTTTGGATTTGAAACCAAGGTTCTAATCCATGGTGTGGACACTTCCTTATTAAATCTTTGTACCTTTCCCATGCTTCATATAGTGATTCTCCTTCATCTTGCATGAATGATGTGATTAAGTTCCTTAATCTAGCGATTTTCGATGGTGGAAAATACTTCAAGAGAAATTTTTCGGCCATTTGATCCTAAGTGGTGATGGAACCAACAGGAAGTGTGTTCAACCATTGCTTTGCTCTATCACGTAGTGAGAAAGAGAATAACCGGATTCTAATTACATCATCACTAACTCCATTAATCTTGAAGGTATCACATATCTCAAGAAAGTTTGCAAGGTGAAAGTTTGGGTCATCATCCGGACGACCATCAAATTGACAATTGTTTTGGATCATTTGAATTGTGCTTGACTTGATCTCAAAGTTGTTAGCTTGCACATTCGGTCATACAATGCTAGGTTTTGCACCTTCTAAAGATGGTTTGGCAAAATTATAGATCGTTCTTCTATTTTCTTACCCCGCCATTATGTCTTCGTTGTGCTCTTCTTCACTTTCTGTTTCGTTTGTATCCTCCTTTTCACTTTTGGTCTCGTTTGAGTACTCTAGCCTTGTCGCTTCACCTTCAATTTCTTGTGCTACTTTGTGGGATCTTGCCCTCAAGTTTCTCCTTATTACTTTTTCGGGTTCAGAATAAGGCTCTACAAGATCATCAACCGGTGAAGATGCGGACATAAGCTTCCTGAAACACAAACACTACCAAACGCGTAAAGAAAGATAAAGGTAACAAAATAATTAAATTAAATTAAAATAGTAAATACAAAGGATTGGCTAAATAATGACTCGGATCTTTCTCAGAATTGTCGTGTCCCTGGCAACGGCGCCAAAACTTGATGTGTGTTTTGATATATAAACTTTAGCAACAAATTTTACACAATTAAGCTTTAAAATTATAAAATGATTTTCACCTTATGACTAACTACACACACAATAGGCAAGTGTACCTATCGAATAGTAGTATAGCTTTTGGTAAGAAACAAGTATCGATCCATGGACACAAGAGCTCCTGATACTAAGTCTTTATCACTATCTAGCCGATGAAAGAGGATTTATAAATATTATCATTAACTAATTTAACTAACAATTAAACTAATTGAAGAAAGTAGATAAAGATGAAGATAACCAATCAGAGGAAGGTATCACTTAGACTTTGAATCCGCTTAGCAAAATAATGACGACATGCATGAACCTATGGTGAGATCATTTTCTACACACGAAACGTGGATATAAACTAGACTCTTGTCAAAGTTATCTAATTATATAACTCTTTGGAAAGCTAAGACGATAAACACACAATAGCCACCTAAAGTTATGCCATGAAGAACTAATGATAATATTATGCCAATGTTAAATATGATTTGGACTCCCGTCAAGGATACCAAACCCACAAATCTTTGGAAAGTTAACACGATGAACACATGGAAACCACCTCAATTCACGTAATGTAACAATACCTATGTATATTCTTCAACTTATGAATATCCTAACATGAATTTATGAACCATAAATTTGCGCATTATCTATGGTTTTACATAACAAAGTTAGGAGGTATTCATAACAAACACAATGGTTTTCACAAGCACATGTATAAGGATGCATACTTGTTCAACTTTACTAGATATTCAACCATTCATTCACTATTTCTAGTCAAATGCCATAAACTACATACTAGGTTATGCAATTCATGAATAAATGTTCCAACACACATGGTTTTCCAACATAATGTGGTTGCAACACCCACAAGATTCAATATTTCATCAAGTTAAACAAGAACACACCACCATTAAAGGACATTCATAGCTTTGTAATGAGCATTGACATAAACACCACCAAGGGTTTCATACAACATGTCAAAGTATGGTAAGCTTCATCTAATCTAAGTGATTAAGAGTATTTAGCCCATGAGGCTTACAAAAGCCACAACCAAACTCATAGAAATGGAAGAAAACATGTTAGGTCTAGAGATTTTCAATCCAAAGATGAGTGAGGATGGGTTGTGTGAAGTTGAATCTTTCTTTGAAATGCTTGATCTTCAACCTCTCTTGAACTCTTGAGAAACTTCCTTCAAATCTCCTTCAAAGATGAAGAAAAACTAGGGTTTTCTCTTCCAAAAACGTCCCCCTTTCAATGGAGAAGAAGAAGGGCTTAAAAAGGGGGCCTGATGCGTGTCATGGCCATGACACAGTTTGTCATGGCCATAATGCGTTCAAAAAGGGGTCTGCAGCTTGTTATGATCTTGACAGCTCCTGTCATGGCCATGACAGCCTCTAAACTTCCAAACTCTTATTGAATTCCTTGGCTTTTTCTTTTGAAATCATCAAACAACCATTCGAAGCTACAAAAATCAAATTAATCACAATTAAGTATCGCTAAAGATTAATTTGAAACAAAAATCACTTAAAATGGGAAAAGATATGTATTATTAACATGTATAATTATTCATATATCAAGCTTGGACCTACAGCTTAGTCAACCCGAAGGCTTCAATCCACCAAATGATAATGACCCCGAAGATCCAGCAACAAGACGTGTACAACCACCGAGACATCCAAAGCCAGTTGGTTGTGGTACCGGTGGCTGTCTAATCCGCTATCCGCATAGGCATTAAAACAATATATTTAAATATATTGTTTTATTAAATATATTACCTTATGTAATCCGAGTTTCCTAATGGCGGATTATGAAATATTTAATAAAATTGTTTTTTCTTTGTTTGTAATAAAATTATTTTATGAAATATATTACCGTCTTCAAAACCCATGTGATAGTGTCATAATGGAGTGTGTCATAATGGAGTGTCATAATGGAGTTGCAGACTTTGTTTTTTCCGTCTGCAAAACCCATGTGATAATGGAGACTTGCTTTGTGTCATAATGTGCGTTTGCATGTGATAGTGTCATAATGCAGACTTTGTTTTTTTCCCAATGTCAAGTTGCAGACTTTGCATGTGATATACAATCAGACTTTGCAGACTTTGTTTTTTTCCCAATGTGATGTTACAGACTTTGCATGTGATATACAATCAGACTTTGTAGACTTTGTCTGATTGTATAATGCTTCAATACAAAATGACATTTTTATGATATCAATTAGCATTAAAATGTGTATAATAAGTAATAAACAAGTATGGTTCATGTTTTGAAATAACTTAAATTTTAATAAGTAACATAAATATATACTAAATAATTACTAAGTTAATATTAAAAAAACGTAAACATTAAAGTGAGGGTTAAATTTAGTTTTAAAATTTTTTATTAATTTTAAATTTTACTAAGTAAAAATTTTATAGTAGCATTAAAAAAATTAAACATTATAATAATTTCATATTTTATTCTATCCATTACTATATATTAACAATTGGAACCATATTATAAATGGGTTAGACACTCAGCTTAACTGGCTGGGTGCACGCATGATTACAGAAGTGACCTGGGTTCGATACTGGCCGGCTCCCCATTTTTTTAAGTGTAATCCGTCATTAGTAATAGCGGATTAGGACAAAAAATTTTTTTAAGTTTAATCCGCCATTAGAAATAGCGGATTAGGAAGAATTTTTTTTAAGCCTTATCCGCTTGTAGTAATAGCGGATTAGGTGTGTTTTTTTTTCTCGTTAAAAGTTAACGGGAGTTAAGCATGGTTAAACTTGGGTTAAGTTTTCTCCTAATCCGCTATTTTTAATAGCGGATTATGTACAAGTTCTGTGTTGTCAGTCTGTGTGTCAGACTACTTCTAAATTTTTCTCCTAATCCGCTATTACTATAAGCGGATACACCGATTTCCTTTTTTTTGACTTCCCCAGTAACCTAATTTATTTTATAATATATACCATTTTTAAAAAAAATTCGGGGCGACCTTGCCCAATTAATCCCATTAACAGGGTTAACTAAAACAAGAGTAAAATATTATTTTCATTCTGACTTCGTTGAATTTGTTATTTCAATTCAATTTTTTTTGCCATTTTAATTACTATAGGATATAAAATATTGTCATCTTATCCATTCCACTAACTCTGTTAAGACCTCCATTGAATATGATGGTATTTTATTCCTTTTCAATACCCTAATTATCCAATTAAAATAAATTAACCAATTAGTATTTAGTTTATGAAGCTACTAGTGAGACTGAACACTTCAATTTAAAAGCTTCAATTAACTCTAACCCATGTTATTCGCTTATGGTCGACTGTGGGATTTCAATTAATCTTCACTTTTTTGTTCGAATGTGTACTGTTGTTCGATTGAGGTCTGCTATGCTACTAGTGTTCTTCAAAAGAGAGCAATAACTTGGTAATATGGGGCGAAGCATACCCACGGTACCGATGCTACAATGACTATGACTTAGGATGAAGTCAAGGAGCTCATGACTCGGGAGTTCTACCCGAAAAATGAAATCAAGAAGTTGGAAGTTGAATTCTGGGAATTTGTCGAGTATAGTGTTGAAAACTTAGTTTACACTAACCGGTTTCACGAGCTAAGCTTACTTGTTCCTTATTTGTCACTCTTCTCTTTTGAGATATCGAAAAGTAAATCGGTGGTGTTCCAATATAAGCCCAAGATACTTTCTGGGTTAGAAACCCTACAACTTTGGATGACACTATCTGTATAGCTGCCAAGTTAGCCGATAATCATATGAAGGCTGAGTCGTTGACAACGAAGGGTGGTAAGATGGCTGCTGAGAAATCAGTAACAAAAAAGACCAAGAAAGATAAGCGTGGATCCTCCAAGAACAAGAAAAGAAAGGCTAAATCTCAAAACTTTTTTGTGGTTAACCCTGTTGTCCTGGTTCACAAAGTTGCTCTGACATCTTAACAATATTTTGTTAACCAAGGCCCAATCAAAAAGCTTTACACAGGAACCTTTCCTTAGTGCAATACTTGCAAGTATCATTATCCTGCTAACACCTAATGCCATCATTGCACCAATTGTGGTTGTTTTGGTCATACTTTAATGTATGCAAGAATGTTGCTAAGGCTCCGGTTAGTACACCCGTTGCTCAACCTCCTCTTGCTATTACCCAGTGTCATGCATGTTATTAATGTGGTGAACTGAACCATTTCTGCAACCGATGACCTCAGCTTGCTAAATGGCTCAAGAGCGTCCTTTGAACATCAACGCCCATCAAGCTCAAATTAACAACGATGTGGTGAATGGCATGTTCCTAAATTAATAACCAATATGCTTTAGTTTTATTTGATACAGTGCCAAACTTAAGTTAAACAGTTTGAAAATGATAAAAAATAAAACAATCTCAGTTAATTTCATCCTCATCGACCCACAAAAGCTATGATTAGACATACAGAGGCTTCCGTAAGAAAACCATAGTAATCCAAAGAACAAAGGGCCATACATATGGAAACAACCAAGTTCACGGTTGGCGCATCAATATAGACACCACCAAAAGTGGCTAGAGATTGCCATCAGCGACATCCACCGCTAACATCCCCTCACTAACCCCAAGGTTAAGAAGCCTAAAGTAGATAAAGATGATAGACCATCATTGCCGCCGCCAAGACAACCCATGTGAGTAAGGTCCGGTGGTGGAGAGGCTTCCCTTACCCGAAGTTGATTTCAGGCAACATGGAATGATCAAAACCATAACAATCACCAAGTCGGCCTACAGTGACATTGAAGAAGAAGAGGAAGAAGAAAAGTACTGAACATGTAAGGAACCTACCACCTCGGTCTACTAAAAAACAGGAGGGTAGCGACCAACTCTTTGAGTCCACCTTTTCACCCAAAACTTACTCTCTCTCTCTCTCTTTACATGACAAATGCAGAGCAATATAGGTTAAAAGGGAAACAACATGCTTCAAAGGTTGTGCCGTATGTATAAAGAACAATAAATCATTGTTGATTTCATTATTTTTTAAACAAATAGGAGAAAACAAAAAATATTATTTTAAAAGAGGTTTGTTACTGGTACACACTAATTATTCATTTTGTTTCTATATCTCTCTATATACATATAGATACATAGAGAGAGATAAAGAGATTAAGGTGTCTCAATAATAAAAATAAATATCTATATAAACCAAGCCTTATAAAAAGGATGTAATGGAGCTTGAACTCGACTGGAATGGGAGAGGACAACACACCTTTCAATAAGGTCAGTGTCACGTTTGATGATTAATTCCTTGCATATACTCTTTAATACTTAGAGAAAACCTGAACTAACAAAATAGGATACGTGTCAGAAAATGATATGTAAAGGTTAGTATCAATATTAAAATGCAACCCATTGTCTTTTACTATGCCATTTCGACTTAACTACACGGGTAGTCCCTGTGGTTAGGCCTGATTTCACTTTTCGTCCCTAACTCTCTAAAATTACAAGGTTGGTCTAAAACTTTGCACAAACGTAACAATGATGGTCCTTAAAACGGATGGATGTTAACTTTGTCTGTTAAATTTTTTAAAATGACTAAAATACCGTTTAATTAAAAGATGGTCCCCACCTGGATCATCATCTTCCCAGCCTACCCGCCACCACCTTCATCTACCACCATCACCTATATCATACGATGGTGGATGTCTGGTATTCTTCAGGAATCATCTTCCATTGCTGGAGAAGATGACCGGAAAACTGAACTTCCAAGAAATACAAGAACGACGGTGTTACGTGGGTGGTATGGTGTTGGTGGTGACGATGGTGAAGGTGATGCTTGTGATGGTAGTTGAAGGTGGTGTTGGTGGTTGAAGGTTGAAGGTTGAAGGTGGTGTTGGTGGTTGAAGGTGTTGGTGGTTGAAGGAGGTGGTGGTTGAAGGTTGAAAGTGGTGGTGGTGGTGGTTGAAGGTGGTGCTGGTGGTTTTTGGTTGAAGGTGGTGGTGGTGGTCGAAGGCTGAAGGTGGTGGTGGTGGTGGTGGTTGAAGGTTAAAGAAGGTGGTGGTGGTGGTGGGTGAAGGTGGTGACAGTGGTTGAAGGTGGTGGGAGTGGTGGTTGAAGGTGGAGGTTTTAATGGTGGTAGGAGAAATAGTCTAGATGGAGAAGAAGAAAGGTGAAATGGCGTATTTTTGTCATTTCACACGAACTTAATAGCAATAATTAACATCCATCCGTTTTAAGGATTATCATTGTTACGTTTGTGCAAAGTTTTGGACCAACCTTGTAACTTTAGAGAGTTAGAAACCCAAAATAAAATCAGGTCTAATCATAAGGACCACTTGTATAATTAAGTTTTCTATTTCTTTTACAGTTTTATATAGCCCAAATAGTTACACATAGTATGCACGTGTTAATAATATATGTAAAGATATATAATATAAATAAGAAGCCTTCAATTGAAATTTTAGAGCATAAAACAAAAGTTGGCAAGTCGACACCACAAAACCCAGATTTCAAACACTGTTTGCTATTCATCATATATGTTTCATGTTGTTTTGTTTGTGTCTATGATGCGATTGTTTAGCCCCTCATCGGAGCTATGGTTTTTCACGGTTTATGGACTTGATGAATCGGAAGAAGGCAGCTGCTCAAGTCCCTTCTGTTTCGCCGTCGCGACCCTCTGTTCTGTGATCTTTGTTTCTCTCTTGAGCTACCATGATGACGAGTCAAAGTATACATTTCTAGTGATTTTCCATCGGTTGAGGCAGAGACGGAAAAATCCTAAAGATTTATCCAACTGGAATTGTACACTGCATATGAAAGGAGTCACTGTTAGCTGCTAACAGTAAAATACTCGTTTGACAAAGCTTGCCATTTAACATGTATTGAGGAGTGACAATTAAATCATCGCTAATAGGCTGGCATCAGTTTGCCATATAATATTGTGAAACACAACAATAAAGAATTTTACTCCCACAAATCCACAATTCAGGCTACTTTCCTACATCGACATTTCCACTAGAATTTACTATAGGTCACACCTTTAAAAACAGTACCATAAAATGTGTGTGACGAATTGAGTTTAAAGCGCACAAACACTAAATACATAAAAACAACGAAACAAACTTCATTTTTGCAATTCAATAACTAGTTTTAGAGTTCAAATCGCCACCAAATCTACCATCGAAAACCTCTCTCCGAGACAGTATCCGAATAATCCCAAAGCCGTCTAGTAGACCCCGATTTTTCAAACAGAGTCCTCTGTCTTGGAGCGCTGTGGGACCGTAGTTTAGCCCGTGATGACTCTGTGTTAGCCATGTAGTTTGGATAACTCGGGTAGTCACCAAATACGCTTCGTGAGTATTCCCTAAAAGGACTTCTAATATGGCTACTTCCGGGCCTAGAAGCAGGGGAAAGATTCCGAGGGGTGTTCTCGGCTGTTGATACTTTTTTCTCGGCTTCTTGACAGATCATTGAACCCAATGGCAACACTTGCCGGGAGACCTGTCTGGAGACCGGGTTCCATGGTTTTGTGGGTGTGGAACTAGAGTCGTGGGTCGAGTTGCTATTTGGGCTCGGGTTAAGACGAGGCTTCCAAGTATCAACTTCAAGAATCTTGTCACTTCTTTCATCGTCGGGCCGAGATTGTTTACTGCTCCAAGATGTATTCTCCATCCAGGTTTCTAACCAATTCAACGCTCTTAACTGTTCATCTATTAAAGGGCCTTTCGCGCTAGTAGATTTCTGTAAACACAAGCAAAAGAATGACATATTATTATAAAACAAGTAGATGTGACAAAATGAGCGGGTCAAAATGAATAGCAGACACTTACAGGTCGAGTGTGTGAGTTTGTGGACCTAGTGCTTGAACGCGGTGAGGCTGAAATGGAAGCCCGAGTAGCGCAGACTCGGGCCTGGACCCGAGCCATGGCTTGCATACACCTAAGCATATCCGCACTTTGTTTTCGCACGATGCGGCCTCTAACGAGTGCCTGAAGTTTTACCAATCCTTTAAGGGCCCTTAGCGCTCTCCTAGCCTACATATGCCAACAACAATCGGTAGCAAAGTCAGGATATTTGTAGGAAATATACCAATTGATTATATATTTGTTTTGTTTTGTGTTGGGGAAATAATTTTTCTGTTGTTAAGTCATGTGACCTAAAGTCACGAACTATGAGAACAGTCTTGTAATCCTTTGTACATAAATAAGTACATTAAACTCATGTTGGCCAGTAACACCTTTAGCATCTATGCATGCGGGAGCCTCATGCATGAGTTTTGCCCTTTATACTAAAAATTAACTACAAATCTAAATGAGTATTTAACTCTATTAAAAGGAACATATTGCACTTGAAGGTGTTAAATCTTGATTATAAAAGCTAGAATGGATTAACTGAGAAGTCGCGGGTTGAAACAGATCTCATGTGAAAGTTGATGTTATCAATTGAGTTTCAAAGGTAGGATATATTTATAAATATTAGTTTATTACTATTTTGGTTTTGTATTAGACTAGGAGTTAGTTTGTATATTTAATTGATTAGATAATAGTGTTTGATTTGTATTAGGATTAGTGCAATTGTACTATATTTGGTGTGATTTTGTTCATATTGACATTCTTAGAGCCAAGGTGTGTTGTCTTCAAATTTTTGGTGTAATCTTGCGTTAATATAACAATTCTCAACCAACAACACTTATTAGTTAGTTAATAACTAGCGGTTTCTAAAGGGATATTCAGATGGTAAAATAGTGTACTACTCAACTAAAAGATTATACGTTTAAATCCTACAGAGCGCAGATGTGATAAGTTTAAAAGTGAAGTGACATAGAATAGAGAATGTGTGTACGCTGAAAAAAAAATATAAGTTAATAAACAGCAAAAAGACGGTAAACCAACTATACAGTGTAAAGAGAAAAAAACCTCAAAGTTAACACGAAACTTATTCAGAACTTAATGGGATAGGAACTCAATATAGAACTGCTTACTAAAAAATTTCTAAGGGTTTCGGACATAGATGAATTTGACACCTTTGTGATTATTCAAAACCATTTTTATATATGTTTACCCGAACTGATACCGAATCTAGTAATACGATGACATCTTAAGAATCATGTGAGATTACCAAAATATGAAACTATTACAAAAATAGAATTATTAAAAAGTGCTGTTCAGTATTCAATATTTATTAGACCTTTGGGATGATTTTAAGAAAGTTCCAACGGGGATGAATTTAAGAAAATTGCAAAGGGTAATATTCAAAACATCACCTCATAAATTGATGTACGTGTACCCGTGTAAAGCCTTGCATACCGTAATTTCTTTAAGAATAGCTCTCCATTTACTTTTTTAATAATTTATATTTGCAGTCTTACAAAATTTAAAACCTCACTTCTTACTAACGAGATGTCCATGTTAAGGAAAAAAACAAACGAGTATGTAAGAGTAATGAGTAACAAACTACATCACAATAACATAATTTACATTCACTTTGAGGAGAATCCTATGTAGTTAAATCGGCCGATATATCGGTGATATATCACCGATATATCGGTTATCGGTCCCCGGCACATATATCAGTCCAA
Source organism: Flaveria linearis (assembly GCA_024085815.1). NCBI lineage: Eukaryota > Viridiplantae > Streptophyta > Magnoliopsida > Asterales > Asteraceae > Flaveria > Flaveria linearis. The sequence goes on from CM044015.1 coordinate 33,414,155, forward strand.
AAAATCGGCCATAATTTATCGTTGGGCTCGCTCGGGTGGGTCTGATTTCGATGAGTGATTGGTGAACAAGCTCGGGTGGCACTCGGGTGGGTTTGATTTCGCTTATTTCTTTGCTTTTAGGTGTTATTTTATTGCATTATTGCAATAAGTAGCTGTTCTAGAGTTTGATTTTGGATTTTGATTATTATAATATTGTTTGGATTTTGATTTTGGATTTTAATTTTGGACTGATGGACTGAGATTTTAGAGAAGCTGTTATTGCACTTGATGATGAAATGAGGACTGAGATTATTGTTACTATTGACTTTTAGTTTTTGAGTATTTGACTATTTACTTGACTATCTTAGTATCTTATTATTAATATTAAATGGGTTTTAGTGTTCTATGCAATTACCGATATCTCACCGATATATCACCGCAAGAACCGATATATCAAATATCGGTCAGTGACCGATATCTGATATTTCACCGATTTAACTGCTTAGGGAGAACCAGTCATCCCGTTTTCCATAATTTTTCACGGTTGACGCGTCAATGTCACATAAGTATTTTCACCTTAGGGGTTTTGTTTTCGTCTGACCCGGCTGACCCGCTGACTCGGTCAGCCCGTTTGTTGTTGGTGAAACCCACTTCTGACCGGGTCTGATGGGCTGACCCAGACCTTAAAATCCTAATAGCTGACCGGAACACCCATCTTTGAGCACCCCTATCGAAACCCCTATCTTTGAGCACCTCATCGATGAGCACCCCATCGGACGGGAGGCTGTTTGTCCTCGGGACCCCCACATTCGACCTCTCATCGGAACCCCATCGATGACCCTCCCCCATCGACCTAAGGGGCTGTTTGTCCTCGGACCACGGTCGGAGGATACGACGGAGCTGTGGTACCGCGGTGTTCGCCGGTGAGAATGAGGCCGGTTCGCGACGGAGATCCGTGACCAGTGGAAGAAAGCTCGGGTTTTGTTCTAACCCTCTCCTGTTTGATCTCAACCTACCACCGTCGGCCGATGAGATCGGATTTGGATGATGATGATGCTGATCTTGATCTGGATTTGGATGACGATAATGATGAGATCGGATTTGGATTTGGATTTGGAAAAAAATCCCCAATTTGGATGATGATGATGTTGATCTTGATGTTGAGTTTTATGTTTCTCTGATCTTTTGATCTTCTATCAATCTTTTAGTTTTGGTTTATATGTTTAGAAATAAAGATTTATAGAGATGTTGTCACAATTCATAACTTATGGTGTTTCTTGTGTTGGATCAATCTTTGTTTGTAGAAATGGGTTGTGTTAACGAATCGAAATTGGTTCGAGAGTATGGATAGGTTAAAGGCATCTGACCGAGACCTAAATAGTTTATTGGTGTTGGTTTTTCGGTGAAATGGTACAAGGGAAAATGGGGTTTATAGGTTGAGGCCTTTGAACGAGAAAGAAATTTCGAAAAATGATGTTTCAGACTCACTTCGGGGCAATATGGTTACTTTTACCATTCAACAGAGTCAGTCAGATACTGTATCAAACAGCTAAATTTCAGTCAGATGCAGATTCAGGGGCTGTTTGGGAGTGCTTTTTTTAAACTCCTTTTGACTTTTGGAGGGGTGAAAAGACCAAAATGCCCCTCCAAAAAATTCTGGTGACTTTTGGAAGAACATTTTGGTCTTTTCACCCCTCCAAAAGTCAAAAAAAGCACAAAAAAGCACTCCCAAACAGCCTCTCAGTCAGAACTTTTAACTGGATCAGCTTCTGACTGAGTCAAATCTTACTGAGTCAGCGGTAATCAAACAACCCTTAATTTTTTCATTTTCCTTGTTTTTAAGACAAGGGTGTCGTCACAGTTTTAATTCCCCAATGAAAATCAAGGAACCCGGGACCGGGTATTCCCCACCCCTCCCCCGTTCTTGATCAGTATCCTCAAGTACAAATCCACCCATAAACCTCTAATTCTGCTTAAGCAATGTTCTCAGAACCGGATCGGACGTCGAACCGGACGGCTTACTGGTTTGGTGGTCGGACCGGTCGGACCGGTCGGACCGGATGGACCGGATTTAACTATATTTTAATTATATTTATATATGTAATTAAATATAAGTAATTTATATATGATTTATACATATTTTATAGTTATATATAAAACTTAACTATATTTGTATATACAAAGTACTAATTTATGGTTTAACACCCGTTTTTACCCACTAAAATAAAAAAAAAAAAAAAAATTCAAAATCCGGTCGGAACCGAACCGGTTCGCCGGTCCAACCGGCGACTCGGTTCGAACCGGCCGGTTCAATGCTCCAAAAACGATCCACCCTCGACCGGACCGGACCAGCCACCGATTCGCGGTCGAACCGGTCGGACCGGTCGGTCCGGTCCTAACAACATTGTGCTTAAGGTTCAAATAAATGGGAGGAATAATAATTTGGTCAATCAATTCCAACAACCACGACCCATGTGCAAACTTCGAGGAAAAAAACATTTGTGGTCGAAAACAAAATTGACACCGCACTCAGTGTCATCGTTTTATTATTATTATTATTTTTTATTTTTTTTAAAGGCTACTCAGTGTCATCAATTACAAAATCAAAAGACAAAACCGACCACTACCCATTACTCCAATTAAACGTATTCCAACCACCAACGTAATTCCCATCACCATTCATGGGTATATGAGTAAATTCGCACCCTCAATTATCTAAACTTTTTGTTCTTTCATTTAGATGTTTTTCTGGTATGAATTGCAATGCGTTTGACAGTTTGAGCATTGGGTGTTATACGAATGTCATTTGAGTAGGCAGGTAACACCAAGCCAAAAGCTGGCAAGATTTTGTTTAGTAAATGTCATTTATCCAAACACCAAACATTATAATTCTTAACCAAAAATCAATGTAAACGTGAAATAATCTCAGATTAGAAAAGAAATATTTTTACAATGTGGTGGTGCTAGCATATTTAAAAGCAGAAAAAGTAGGATAAATCAATTTATCGTTAAAAAAGAAAACAATTCATACATACCAGGTAGGCCCGGAAACCTGACTGTATCTTGACCGCCGCCGCCGCTCTCCGCCGGTCCACGTCATAATACCCCCGACTCCCACCGGAAGCGGTTAACCTCACCACCTCCGCCGCCGCATGCGCCGCCGCAAGCGCAGCCTCCGCCACCGCAGCCGTGGCGGCTGCCACCGCTATGGCGTGCTTGTTAGCATCCAACGGTTCAGTGTACGATCCATGAGGCTTATGTTGCTTTAGAGTACCCGACCCGGTTGAAGACGAAGAGGCCTTTTTTGACCCGAAAAGTGAACGGATCCACCTGGTTGTTTTACCCATTTACCATCTCCGGTGATCGGAAATTGGCATTGTGTGATGTGTGTTGTGTGATGTGTGTTGTGTTTGTGTGTGTGTGTGTGTGGGGATTTTGACAGATGGAGGGTGGGTGCCTGTGTGCTCAAACGGACAAAATATTCACTGGTTGCACGATCAATGCTTTGTTATGTCTACTTCATTGCCACTAAAAAGATGAAATCTTTTTTTTCTTATCATATTTTTGTTGTTTTTATTTAAAAAATAAACGTTCTATTTTTGGTAACTTTTTAACTTATTAATTATCTGAAACTTTTATAGTAACTTTTTTTATAAAAAAAATTGAGTTTTTCAATATTAATCTTATAAATTACCTTAATAATTTCTAGAATAACTTACAGAATATGAATTTTATCTTTATAAGTAAATTTATCTTTCAATTTTTATCTTTACAAATTACATTATACAACATTTGAGTATATAATTTATTTTAGTTTTGGTATACTTGTATAATTGTCATTAGTTTGAATCGTTAATATATGTCATATGATTATCATATGAGAGTACATGTGTAAAAAAACATTCATTTGGCACAATCAAACAAATCGACACATTCGTTAATATATGTCATATGATTATCATATGAAATTCACATGATACGCTAAATTTTTATGCAACTGGCATACTAATATGAAGAAAAATACCTAATTACTTAACAAGGCTTGCATTCTATTTTTCTATGTATTAAATTTATTATTTGTATTTAAATCATATGTGTAAGGATTACACTAAGAGTTTGATGTAACCAAAGAGCTATCAGCATGCATGCATAAAGTACAAGAAAGTTAATTCGGAAATTTTTATACAATTCAGTGAATTATGCTAATTATAAAATATTCCGAATTCAAAGATGAAGTCTTTTGAAGCTTCAAAGACAAAGTCTTGCGTAGCCAAATACTGATTTTTTCTGAAAATAGAGAATACATGCTTTCTCTAAACCACCTTTTGACAAAAGCTGAAACAGTTTCCGTTGCCATCTCTTGACTCACCAACTTATATGAATTGGTGAAAAATCCATACTTTTGTCAAACCGTAGATGAAGGTCTTTTATATGTAACTTACTATTTTTGTACGTTTATCCTTTTTATAATATATTAGGATGTGAGCTATGACATATCATAGTCACAAGTCAAAAGCAAAGTGCATTTTGACTCTACATTGATCTTGTTGTCTAAATTAATGTTTCAAGCTGGCTTTCAAAGTTGGCCGGCTGTAGGATGTGGTATAAAAATGTCTGAAGTACTTGTCATTATTGGAATGTTTTTGTAACACTTGTAAAAGAACTTGGAGTAACATACATCATTCTTGAAAACCATATAATCTTGTTCTTGTTTTGTCTCTTAATACTTGTGTTCTTAGTATCATCATAAGCACAGTTCTCTATTTGATCTGTTAAGTGTTCTAAGTATCTCATCATTGTGAAACTGTTGCATTGACCCCATTCACTGGTCCTGCAATTGGTACCGGTGCTTTTTAGGCTCATGATTGTAAAATCTCAACATCTTAAATCCCTTCAGTTTCACAAAACACTTAACAACACAAATGGCAGCTCCTACCAAGCCTGATATGGAAACCGGTACCATGACAAAATCTCCACTGATCACTACTGATGAGTTTGATACTTGGTGCCAAAGAATGGTAGACTATATCAAGTCTCAAGATAACAGGATGTGGGGATTTGTTGTCTCAGGACCTCATGTTCCAAGCACCACTTCAGTTGCTGGTGGTGGTGGCGGCATGATACCAAAGGAAGTGGCTGACTACTTTGAAGAAGACTGGAAGAAGATAGATGTAGATCAGAAATCCATGACCGCCTTCCAAACTGCTCTTCCAAACTCTATCTACAGAGGCTTTAAGAAATATAAAATTTCTAAGCAACTATAGGAAGCACTGAAGATGATGTATGAGGGGTCTAATAAAGCTACAAATAATAAGAAAGACCTCTTGAAGCAGTAGTTTGAGAACTTCACCTTCAAGACAGGTGAAACCATAAATCAAAAATACTTCAAGTATGTTGAGACTATGGATAATCTAATGGATGTTATAGTAAATATTGAGAATAGGGACATTATGAGAAAGTTCATATCCTGTCTATCCTAATAATGGACATACTATTGTGTGGTTATTAAGAGAACTGAAAAACTCAAGACGCTTACTCTCATAGAGTTTTATGGTATTCTCAGTGGATACCAGATGGAGATTAACATGCAAGATCCATCAGACAACTCTTCTAATAATTAACAAAGTTAAGCCCTTCATGTAGTTGAAAGGGACCGTATAGAACCACAACATCATTAAGGGAGAGCTACATTTGTTAGGACCGTGTACGGATGGAGTACTAACTGATTCTACGTGAAACTGGATCAAATAGCGCGGAATTCTATTTGATTGGCGATCCAATCAGGGAGAACGTTATCCGGATCAAACCTAACGATTAAAATACGTTAAGAATGAAGTAGGAATGATCTGAAACGTTCTATGAACTTGGAAGGGACGCTCTGTGCGAACTGGGACGGCTAGGGTTGTGAATTCTCGAAGTGTTACATTTTTCCACGAATTAAGTGGTATTTATAGGTTACAGCTTTCAATCGTACAACTGAGCCAAGCGACTGGCTCAGTCGTGTGACTGAGTCATACGACTGATTCATTCGTACGACTGAGTCAGTCTTATGAATCAATCGTGCGATCGACTCAATCACCTGGTTCAGTCGTGCGATTGGCCCATTCGCATGGTCCAGTCGTGCGACTGAATCAGAATACTTAGTTAAACACATTCTTGAACCTTTAATGATTAAGAACATCAAACAACCAATAAACGTTACACAACCAATAAACATTCACAGAAGAGTTTTTTTCATTACATAGATTTAACATTACATATGTGTTACAAGATGAAAGTCTATTACATTGAAGCTCACTAGACTAGACCTAGGGACATGTGTACCAACAAACTCCCCCTTGGACCTAGATCTATCTAAACTTTGACGTCATTCTTGAACTCTTCAAATCTCTTCACTTGTTCTTCTTTTGAAACCCCGGCATGTATGTTGAGTGCAAAGCATAGACGGATGATATGCTGAAACTGTAGTGCTTGCACTATATCCTGCGTGTCAAAAAATAATGGCCACTTGTATAGCGTATAAACATCTGACGCTGACAAGTTGATAAGCCACATGGGGTCGAACACCCTTATTGTGTCCACCTTTCCTTCCCTATCCAAAACAATGACGGCCTCTCCAGAGCGCCAGTCATAGTACCACCACTTAAAATGTGGGGTAAAGTCCTGTGGCATCTCCCTCAATGGAATTCTGGACATCGTACGCGGAGGGCGCCACTTCAGGACTATCTTTGGTAGACCAGTGATGGGACTCACTTCAGACCTACTGATGTACCTCGTAGCCTGCTGTGGTCTGAAGTTTACCCATCTCGTCCGGTATTCCCTTTTCAGGGCAGCCTCAAACCAGCCAGACATTTCTTCGGATCAGCATATAGCTTCAGGCGTGCCAGCTAGTTGAGCTCAAACCCGGGGAGAGTCTTCAGATCATGAGGGAATATGAAGTACTCAATTCCTCTCTCCCTTTTCACTGCATAAACTCCAAGGTCATCAAAATGAGCCCAAGCAATGATCTTCCTTGATACCTTCATGTTCTTCTTGACTTTGTATCGCTTGGTATAGGTACTCTGAGTTGCTGTAGCGTGTTGGGCTCGGACCTTAGCGAAGCAAGCCGCCCATTCAGCCTTTCGGATATCTACATCAGCGTCTGAGGCTTGGGCTTGGCTAGTTGAAGCTTCAGCTCCCCTTTCCATCTCACTGAGTTTCTCCAGAATATCACCGCCGAGGGTGTTAACCAGATCTAGAAACACATTGCCCTCTCGGTCAGTGTATTCTGGATAATGCTGATCAGTGATGTCTTCTATCTTTATTTCTTCAACATCGTTGAGCTCGTCATCATCAGCATCATCAAAAGTTGGAGCATCCTTTACAATCTCGTCCGGATTCAGTCGAAAGATCTCAGCAAGTTGCTCGTCGGTTAGGTCGTGAATTATTTCTCCTTCTTCAGGAGTATAACTCACCGACCTTCTGACGATCCCCTGCAGATCAAGAATCATTATGAGTTGAGACTTGATCTGTTGGAGGGGAGCAACATCATGTTCATCTTGCTGAAATCCTGGATCTGCTTGATTTAGACATATAGAATAACAATCATTAGTAAGTAATCAAGATAATTAAACATTAATCATTAAACATTTACAAAAGTTACATAACCATTGAAAGATGATTCAAGAACAAAAGTTGAAAAACAAAACATCTAATTTGTACTTTTGCCCTGAATCATAGCTGGATCTTCCGCAGATGGGGAGGTAGGCGGGACAGACGATGATGCTCCCTGGTCCTGTTTCCTCTTGGTCCTTTGCTCTTGATCAGGGGCAGAGGCGGATGCATCTGAATCTCCTTCATCATCATCACCATCCATTCCTCGAGCCTTGCCATCACCCTCCTCATTATCATCTTCACTTTCATCCTCTTCATCATCTTTCTCATCATCATCACCATCGTCATCATCCTTTCCTTCTCCTATCTTCAGTGGCTCAGCTTGCGACCCCTTCAGCTTTATCAAAATCTTCTTATTAGCTAACTCCAGCTCCTCAATCTTCTGAGTAGACAGGACGTGTTGCTCTTGGAGTTGGGAGATCTGCTCAGCCTGCTGAGCAATATGCTGAGCTTGAGAAGCATTTTGCTCCTCAAGCTGACGAAGCCGAGCTGCCTTCTCCTCGTCTGCAGCTAATAGCTTCAGCAGCATTCTGTTAAGTGCTGCAAGCTATTCCTCTACTACAATAGGAGGGAGGGATGATCCTGTGGGGAAGGAGGATGGGCCGGCTTGGTGGCTCGTGGTGGTGGTAGAGATTGGGGGTGGCTTAGAGGTGGTTGGTGGTGTAGTGGTGGTAGTGAAGATTGGGGGAGGTATAGAGGTGGTTAGTGGTGTAATGGTAGTGGGTGGAGGAGTAGTAGTGGGTATTGGAGTGGTAGTAGGGTTGGCTGCGGTAGTGGTGGTGGCTGTGGAGGTGGTGAGTAGGGTAAACCTCCGTCGCTTGGGCTTCAGCCCATGAGGCTGAGCCATCCGTTTCCTCCAAGTCCCCCTGGACCCGGAGGCTCCCCCTCAACTACTGGGAGAGTCTGGGATGTAAGATGGGTCAGTGACAGTCTCCCCAGACCCTCCAGGACGTCCGCCAAGCGCCCTAATACCCCTCTCCGTGGCTACGATACGGCTTCCTACCGTTCGTACCAGGGGCTCATCATCCGACTCTTCTTCCTCATTAGGCAGAAATCCTTGATGGAAACCAGCACTCTCAGCTCCTCCTGGGGTGGATGATGGAGATGTCAGTACACATGTCCCCAGTTCTAGTCTAGTGATTTCAAATGTAATTGACTTCTATCTTGTAACATGTATGTAAGGTTTAATCATTGTAAGGAAAACTCTTCAGTGAATGTTTGCTTGATTACTTAATGTCATATCTATTATTGTTGTTTGTTATTACATGCATATATGAACAAGTTATATAGGTTATAGACTTGTTAGACATGTTCTGAATCCGTTAAGGTTCAAGAGTGTGTTTAACTAAGTAATCTAATTCAGTCGCACGACTGGACCATGCGAATGAGCCAATCGGACGACTGAACCAGGAGATTGAGTCAATCGTACGATTGAGTCATGAGACTGACTCAGTCGTCCGAATGAACCAATCGTATGACTCAGTCTCACGACTGAGCCAGTCGCTTGGCTCAGTCGTACGAATGAAAGCTGTAACCTATAAATACCACTTAATTCGTGGAAAAACAAAACACTTCGAATATTCATAACCCTAGTCGACCCAGAGCGCCCTGTTCGTCAATTCCAACTTCACAGAGCGTTCCTGATCATTGCTAATCAATTCTTAACGTTTTCTAATCGTTAGTATGATCCGGATTACGTTCTCCCTGATTGGATCGCCAATCAAATAGGATTCCGCACTATTTGATTTGGTACAACGAAGAATCAGTTAGTACTCCGTACGTACACGGTCCTAACAAGTGGTATCAGAGCATAGGCTCTTGATTCTTCGTTGATTCAATCGTTTTTGTGAAAAAGTCTACGTTTTTTAGCGAAAAGATCCGCTCTCTCTGCTCAAAAATCGATTTTTACGTGTGCATGTTCTGAAAAATCATTATTTTTCAAGTTTCAGCCGTCTAGGGTGCAAAAACTTGCGTTTTAGGTCAAAGTGTGTGAAAAATCTCGTTTTTAGCCGACCCAGTCGCACGATTATCTCAATCGTACGACTGAATCCCAGTCGCTCTGTTCAATCGTCCGATTGATTCATTCGTTTGTTCAATCGCCTGGTTGAGCCAGTCGCCCAGTTCAATCGCCCGATTGAGTAAGTCGTATAGCCAGTCGCCCGATTGAGTCAATCGTCAACTCCAGTCGCCCAGCTGAGTCGTTCAGTCAGTTCAGTCGCCCAGTTTCAGTCAGTCGTCTTGTCCATTCGTCTGATTGTGTTCAATCGCACGATTGTAGCTCAGTCGTCTGTTCAATCGCACTGTTGAGTTCAATCGCATCCCAGTCGCATTAACAGTCTGTTTTTCAAGTTTAAGTCAACATTCATCATGGACTCAGAAAATTATGCCATGTCAGCTGGAAAGGACTCAAGGATCCAAAATCTACTGCTTCTGGAGAATGAGATTGGTAATCACAATAAGCCGCCTAAGCTTCTATCCATTGATGAGTTCCCGCAGTGGAAGCAAAGGTTTGAGATTCATCTCAATGGCGTGGATACTAATCTATGGAATTCTATTGAGACTGGTTACACCATGCCAGTTGGTGCTGATGGTTTGCCATTAACGTTGAGTGGAATGACGGATGCTCAAAAGACTGCCTATAATGCTGAAAAGAAGGCTTATGCTATGCTCACCCAGTCAATTCCTAAAGAGATCTTCCATCAGTACTCGGATCAGAAACAGAGTAAAAAATTCTGGAAAGCTCTCGAGAAAAGGTATGAAGGGAGCTCAACTCTGAAATCCTTGAAGGCCAAAGCTCTCAAAAAGGAGTTTGACAATTTCTCTGCTATTGGGAACGAGAGCATAGACGACATCATCGACCGCTTCTATCATCTAATGAGTGAACTTCACACTCATGGGGTTACAACGTCTAAAGAAGAAAAGGTCGCCAGTTTAGCTGAAGGTCTTCCAGAGAAATGGGATTCATTTATTTCCGCCTTGAGACACAATTCAGTTCTCGAGACTTTGGATATAAATGACTTTATTATGAAACTGCGACAGGAAGAGGTCAGACATAAGTATAAGGCGAAGAAGGGTGCGTATGCTCAGGATCCTACTCTTTACAATGTGACTCCAACTCCAATTGCAAAGTCTTCCAATGCTCCTCTGCAGACTGCATTTGTTTCTAATACTTCTGGTCAAAGCTCATCGTTGGGGGTGAGTCATCTGTTTCATCAGGGGTTCAACACAGTATTACTGAAGCTCACTCGACGAAGTTAATAACTGAGAACCTGGGTAAAGTCACTGTGGAAGTGGCCAAGGAACACATGGACCTACTTGCTGCAGTGGTTCATTCCTATGATGGTTTGGTTGCAGGGAAGATAGGAAACTGCCACTTGGCTGATGAAGACTATGAGCAGGTGGATGAAAATGAGTTGGAGAGAATGGATATTATGTGGGCTCTCGCAAGTGCTGTGCGACGAGCAAAGAAGTTTGTGAAGAAGACAGGGCAGAACCTCGTGGCTACAAAAGATACTACTTTTGGGTTTGACAAGTCCAAAGTCACGTGTTTCAACTGCGGTGAGAAAGGACATTTCAAGAGGAAATGTGTGAAGCCTAAGAAGACTGGGAACGGAAATCCTTTCTCCTCTTTCAACAGGTAAGATAAACATAAGAAGCCAGTTCCAGCAGGAAGTGATTCCAAGGCTATGGTGGCACAGGGTGATGAAGGACAGGACTGGTCCTTCCGGTTCTTATCTGATGGGGAAGCCAACATAGCTTCTGTCGAGGATCTGAATGAAGACTCAGCAAGTGAGGGGGAGAACTCAGCTGAGCCTGAAAATGCTGAATTGGATGATGACATAGTTGATGTTGATCAGCTTGTGGAGAATGAACTGAATGCTACGTGTGAAGCACAATCTGAACCCCAAAATGCTTTCATGGCTGGAACATCTACATTGGCACAGGTAGAATCAAAGGATGAATTATTTACTAAACATGCTTGTGTTGATTGTGAAAAATTTAGAGAAAGCATTGACCTGAAATTTGCTAGGTTATTAGATCATAATGATAACTTAGTAAATGATTTAAACTGTGCACTGAAGCAAACAGAATCTTAAAACAGAATGAAAACAGTTATAAAGAAAAGATTGATGCTTTAAAGAAACAGTTAAAAGAAACTGAAGTTGTAGCTTTTAACCAAGAAAATGATATCAAGTTTTATTTAAAGACAATAGAGGAAACTAAGAAGGAACGAGCGGTTTTACAAGTTAAAAACGAGTCTTTGAAACAAAAACTCCACAGTCTAGCTAGTTCCTCACATATTTTGAAAAACTTGGTTAAAGAACGCAACAACGGGGAGGGGTTGGGTTATAAAGTTGTGCCACCACCACATGAGTCCTTTTTAAACATCAAACAACGTCCAATAAATGATAACCCTATCAAGGATCATGTGGTAACAACTCCTCTAGTCAGTGATCCGGATACAGCAGTTACCACTGTCTCTTCGGTTCCTGACCAGACAGATTCTGGATCAAGCACTACAAACACACAAATCACTGGCAAACGAGTGGAAGAGAATGTTCAAGCATCTCTTGGGTTGGGTAAAAAGTCAACTTCCACATAACCTAAGATTTCCAAAATCACTCAAGCTAAAGCAGTGAAACAAGATAATCACCAATTTCCAAGACAAAACAAAAATCATGTTAAACAAGTTAAATTTGTCAAAGGAGGTGAAAATCTTAAAAGTGAAAATAAAAAGAAAGAATCTGAGGTTTATTCACCGCCCCATAAGAGATCTCCTAGCCCTGATGAATGGAGATCCTGCTATACTTGTGGTCAGCGCGGTCATATTTCGACTAATTGTCCTCGCTATCAGACACCAAGAACTAAGGTTGAGCTTCACGACAAAGTCAAAGTAGATTCAAAACAGCGTTCTAAGACTCCAGTGAGATCGAAAACACCTGTTAGGTCTAAAACACCTTCTAGGTCTTTTCCGTCTCCACCTCGCCAAAGGCAAAATAGACAAGTCCCCGACAAGTCCGTGATGCCAGAGGTAAAACCTGTTTCTGAATCTAAACCATATGCTCAAACCGTAAATCAGTCTAAGGTTTACCACAAACAATCCTTTCACAGGGATGGTTTATGGAAAGCCAAGACAACTGATGTGTCTGAAAGCAAGGACAATCTGAAAGTTTAGATTCCATCCACTGATAAAGGACAGTGGGTCGAATTCATGATGGTTGATTCTTCTGGGAAACCCAAGCCAGTCAAGGCTTGGGTCCCCCTCCTTAACTGATGATTTTCTCATATGTGCAGGTTGTCCGCTATAGTGCGTCTACAAATACATGGATCGTAGATAGCGGAGCTTCCAGGCACATGACGGGAAACAAGTCTCTCCTTTTCAATGTCAAACAAATTAAAGGGGGACACGTTTCATTTGCTGGTAATAAAGGAGGATACATTACCGCTCAGGGCGAAGTAGGTAATGACAAGGTAAGGTTCGATAAAGTGAACTTTGTTCAGCAGTTAGAAAACAATCTGCTTTCTGTGTCTCAGATTTGCGACAAGGGATTCAAAGTCATGTTTGATAATCGCAAATGTTACATTTGAAGAAAGAAATGGATATTCCAGAGGAGCAGGTATTAATGTCAGCATCTAGATATAATGACTTGTATGTTCTAGATATGTCTAATGCTTCTACTAGTTCTTCTACTGTTCAATGTTTCTTATCTAAAGCAACAGAGAAGGACTCCATTTCGTGGCACAGAAGAATGGGACACATTAATCATCGGAAGATGAATCACCTGATTCATAACAACCTAGTTGATGGAGTTCCTGTCAAGAACTTCAAGCTTCCTGATTTTTGTGTCTCATGCAAGAAAGGAAAGCAAACCAGGAAATCTCACAAGACCAAGAATGTCCATTCTATTGAGATACCCCTGGAGCTACTGCACATGGTTCTTTTCGGTCCAGTTAGCACGAAAAGTATCGCTGGAGACTGGTACTGCTTCGTAGTCACCGATGACTACTCACGATTCTCGTGGGTGATGTTTCTGAAAGCTAAGTCAGAAACATTTGAGTCATTCAAAGTGCTTGTCACCACTCTGGAGTCACTTTACAAGCTTAAAGTGAGAAAGATTCGCTCAGATAATGGAACCGAGTTCGAGAATACGTTGCCGCCGCCAGCTGCTGCTCTCAAATCATTTGGATTCAACAGCAAATGCGGGATTACGGTTTGCATTTCACTTCTACTCCTATCTATGTTGATAATTTTGCTGCAATTGCAGTAACTAAAAATCCGGTTCAACATCCTAAGACCTAACACATAGGCATAAAGTATCATTTCATACGCGATTGCTATGAAAAACACTTAATTGATGTGGTCAAAATTAACACGGATTTTCAACGCGCTGACCTTTACACCAAACCTTTTGATAAACCAAGATTTTTTTATCTGCTAGAGGTCAACGAGGTTAAAAAGAAAAGTGATGTTATATTAGAAGAAACTTATACATAGTCCGACACCGTCTTTCTTTATTTTTTCGTCTTTTATTTTATTTTATTTTTTAATTTCCTTGCTGTTATAAAAATCCAAAAACACAAAAAAGATTTTCTGTTTTAGAATTTTAGGGGGAGATTAGGTTTAATTCAGTAGTTATTTACTTAAAAAAAGGGAGGGGAAGGTGAGTAAAGCTGAAAAGGCAAAGACAACAAAACAGGAAATGTGACTCGACAAAATTGGAAAATGATAGTACACAGGCATCGAGTTATTTGGAACAACAAAATGAGTTTGAGATCAAAAATGTTAATTAATTTACTAAAAATGTAAAAAAAAAATCAGAGAAGTCTAAGTCTAACAAAATGGGAAAATGATAGTATGTTTGATTGTTACTGTAATCACACGGAGAAAGTTGATCTAGGGAGGTGCTAGTTCATTATATGATGTGTCAGTAGATTCAACATAATAGACAAGTAGACTTCATTGGTAAACTTAATCTAAACTAAAAGGTTCAATCAACTGTGGGTTCCCATCTTATCACTGGTTAACACAATCAGCTCTTCCGATAAGGGTTAACGAGCAAATAAATGCCACCAAAGGTGTGTAAATGACCACAAAAAGAGCAAAGCACGAAAAATTGAATACTAGCGTAATCAAGCTGATAGCTTATGTTGTTGGTGTGCTATGTGCAAAAGAAAATAAGAAATGCTCTAACAAGGAGATAGGTTGTGTGCCTCTCTGCTGTGCGATGGCACTGACCTGAGGATAAGCATAACCTATATATTCTAGACTTCATTGTTGTTTGCCGCCTCTCTGCTGTGCGATGGTACTGACCTGAGGATTGACTTCTCTTTGAAAGATCTAAGAATAGTCTCTTCTTGCAAAAATACCTAAAGACCGCTCAAAAGTCCTTTAAGGAATGCTGATTACCATATAAGTGTGGGATACACAAATGTTGTTTTGAAATAATATAACATAATTCATTACCAATGTATGTCAAAAGTCTGTGTATGGATTTAAGTGGACAAGTATACTGACAATCGTCTTGACTACACCGACTGAAGTTGATGATCAAAGTGTGTTACGTATCAGATCAAACATGATTCCCAGTTAGTACTTAGAAGTCTTAGATCAGAACGAATTATGATATGTCTTCATGAAAAATGAAATCAACTTATAATGTTCCAAGTAATGGTGTATATGCCTGTCTGATTCCAAATGAGTCTGTTCCTGATATAATGTCAATGCTGATAGGCTACACAAACCTGTCCTAACAAAAATCACAAAAGGATGTTCATTTTTGTTCGTAGTTTAAATTTTATTTATTGGTTAGTATTAGTGTGTCAATGTCGGACTGTGTGTGTATGTTTATCTGTTAACGTCACTAAACGAGCTAAATGTTTATTTAAAAATTGTTTCTGAAAGGATAAAAATATCACGTCTGAGGTGATAAGTTGGTTAAATGGATCACGTCTGAGGTGATCGGGTGGATAAATGGATCACGTCTGAGGTGATCGGGTGGTTAAATGGATCACGTCTAAATGGATCACGTCTGAGGTGATCGGGTGGATAAATGGATCACGTCTGAGGTGATCGGGTGGATAAATGGATCATGTCTGAGATAATCAACGGCACATAATGTTTTATCAATTGGTTAAGAAATCTAAGGGTCGGTAAATATAGTTGACTAAAATGGCACAAGTATAGCCCAATCGCACGACTGAATCTGATCTGACTCAGTCGTACGAATGAGGTATACAATTGAACACAATCGTACGATTGGGCCATGCGAATGAGCCCAATCGGACGATTGAAAGTGACTGACTATCGTAGACATCCGAATGAAGGTCAATCGTACGACTGAAGATGGACGATTAGGTGAACTGTACGACTGACACTCAGTCGTACGACTCAACTATACGACTAGGCTCAGTTGCACGACTAAGTCATCCAACTAAGCACAGTCGTATGACTGAAGGTTGCCCTAGTATAAATACCAGGGAAATCACCCTCAGTCGCTCACTTGCCCTAATCGCCCACTTCACTCGTACAACATAGCGAAACTCTGCCAAAATTTCCAAAAACTCCTTAAACCTCGATTACATTGTTGCTGACACTTGCATTCGCTCATACAAGTACTAAACAAGAGGAATCATCGAACAAACTGTGTCGAATCATCAAAAATGGCACAAATTATGACCGAACAGTACTCGTAATCTTAATAGGCTGAATAGACCTTAAAACCTGAACTTAATGATCAAATTAAGGTTACAATAGGCTTAATCGGCTTATTCTGAGTGCAATGAGCATAATTTTGACGTTTAACACTTAGTACTGCTCAAAACAGGAATTTGAATGGACAACCAGTCTACTGAACGACTTGACACACTGATGAACTTCAATCGTACGACTGAGCTATCCGATTGTCTCAATCGTACGACTGAGTTGAACGAATGATTTATTCGTACGACTGATCCTTGCGAATGAGTTCAGGCGCACGACTGAGATACACATATGAGAAGACATGCGACTAAGTCCAATCGCAGGACTCAGTCATACGTATGAACTCAATCGCACGATTAGATCTCAGTCGCACGGTTCAAATGCACGACTGGAATTCAATCGTTTGTTCAGTCGCATGACTCAACCAAAGCTTAAAGTTCATTAATTGAGATTCATTATCCTCTACATGTGTTAACGTCTAGTTGATTTATGTGAACAGATGGCAAGCAGATGGCCGATGAGCTCTAAGCATAACATCTGTGCTTATCTCGAACTGACTTCACGCAATGCGGGAGATTTCACAGGGATCATCAACTTTCTACGAAGATCGAGGATATATAGTGCTATCTCAGCTCCAT
Organism: Flaveria linearis; assembly: GCA_024085815.1. Lineage (NCBI taxonomy): Eukaryota > Viridiplantae > Streptophyta > Magnoliopsida > Asterales > Asteraceae > Flaveria > Flaveria linearis. Next base: position 33,431,126 of record CM044015.1, read on the forward strand.
GCACACCCTATCTCTCGATTCAGAAGGCGTTCTGGGAGAACGCAGTGGTGGATAGGTCGACTGATCCCTATTTCATCAGGAGCTCTATACTTGGGGAGCCCATTCAGATTACATAGGAGGACATACGGACGGTCCTCGAGCTAGGGGATGATGCTGATTGTCCAACACGTCTGCATCCCCTTACCGTCCGAGGATGCTTTTTGAGGGCAAAGTACTCGGGGGACATAAACTCGAGTATGCTCAACAAGAGCAACTTGATCCCCCAGTTCAAGTACCTTGCCCACATACTTCTACGATGTTTAGCCTCGAGGAAAGGAGGGTTTGATGAGTTGTCAGACCAGATGCAGAGTGCATTTGCTGCTCTGGTGCTGAACATCCCTTCAGCTTCTCTCGGATGATCTTCACCTATCTGGTGGAGAACATCGAAGCTAAGGGAAAGGAGAGCTTTTGTATGTACCCACGATTCATCCAGATGATCATCGACCAAAAGCTTCCTCAACTGCCCAAAGCTTAAGAAGATGCAGTTGTCCTAGAGGTTATGGATGATACTACGTTGGGTAGGATGAAGGTCTACCGAGGGAAGCAAGTGAAACCCCGGTGAGGAGTTTGTTTGGGCACCTTGCCCGGGAAGACTATGTGGCGCTAGCTCGGAGAAAGTGGCGTCACGATAACAGTGATTCTGATGTCGAGCCGATCGCTTTTCCCTCCGATGACTCCGACGATGACGATGATGGTACTGATCAAGGGGGAGTTGGTCAGGAAGGACCAGAACCAGCTCCAATTCATCTGGATTTTGATGTTCAAGAAGAGGATGATTCTGATGATGTGCCACTTACTCGGACTGTGGGCAGTCGGGTAGTGGCCACTGAGGAGGGATTACGGGCAGTTGGTGGACGCCCAGGAGAGTCTGGGAGCTCTGTAGCAGATCCATCGTACACCCCAGCCTCTCCCAGCAGCCAAGGGGGAGCCTCCGCATCAAGGGGGACTTGGAGGAAACATATGGCTCGTCCTCATGGGATGAAGCCCAAACGAAGGAGGATCACGCTTATCACTACCTCCTCTGCACCTACCACTTCCACCACCCCTACCCAAACCACCCAAACCACTCAAACCACCCAATCCACCATATCCCAAACACCTCAAACCACCACCACCACTGTACCACCTACTACTTCATTCCCACCGCCTCCCATATTCACCACAACCACCACAACCACCACCACTCACCAAACCCAACCCTCATCTAACCCCTCGAGCTCAGTTTTACCACCGGTCTCTGTGGCTGAGCAACTTGCTGCGCTGAACATCATGGTGCTCCAGCTACTAGCCTCTGATAAGGCTAAGACGGCTCAGATTCTCCAGCTGCAAGAGCAAAGTTCTACACAAGCAGCTGAGATTGATAGACTGAGGGAGTTGACATCTTCGCAAGCTCAGCTGATCGCGGCGCAGACAGACTAGATCACTGGTCTATTAGAGCAAGAGATTGAGACGGATAGGAAGTTGGAGAAGTTAAAGGCTGCAAACAAGTCTATCCTGCTCAAGCTCAAAGGGACTCAAAGTGAAACTCTAAAGATTGGAGAAGGTGATGGTGATGAAGGTGATGATGATGATGATGAGGATGATGATGACGAGGATGATGATGAAGATACTGATGATGAAGGTGACGAAGATTCACAAGACAAAGACGATGATGCCGATGAAGGAGACGCTGCTACAGCTCCCTCTGATTCTGAGCAAGAACGAAGAACTAAAAGAAAACAAGATCAGAGGGCCTCTTCTTCTGCTCCATCTACCTCTCACTCTACAGAAGAACCAGCTCAGATTCAAGGCAAAGTTCAAGATTAGATGTTTATTTATTATTTAAACTTTGTACTTGAAATCTTGTATCAAATTCTGTTCTATGTATATAAAATTAAAGGTTAAATCAACATCTGTTATGTGCTTAATGTATACTTACTTGTACTGTATTTGGTTGTTGAACAGGTTCAGCTAAACAAGTTGATGAGCACGATGTTGTGCCCCTTCGTCACATCGATTCAAAATTGACGATGATCCTCGATCTACAAGGGATCGTACAACGATCTGTCAGTTACACTGCTGAAGAGGGGGAGATAATACATGATTTGACAGATGAACAGATTGCTGAACTGTTTAGTCTGAATCCTGACGAGCTGGTGAAAGACGCTCCAGAGGTCGACATAGTTAGTGATGATGAATTACAAGACGTCGATGAACTGGAGATTAAGGACATCACTGCTGATGAGTATCCTCAGTATACTAACGCCGAAGGCGAAGTTCTCCCAGATCTGGGGGAAACTTTTGACAGCAGTATCTTCAACAAGGTTGAAGAGATGACAGCTGCTAAAGCTGCTACAGCCTCAGCTCCTCAGGCAAATGATGCTGATATGGCAGTCAAAACGGCTGAATGGATTGCCTGCTTGGAGGAAATGAAGAAACAGCATGTGCCAAACAAGTCAAATGCCTACACCAAGCTCTATAAGGTCAAGAAACATCAGAAGGTGTCAGGCAAGATCATCAGCTGGGCATAATTTGAAGATCTTAAGGTATATGCCGTGAAGAGAGAAAAGGGAATAGAGTATTTCAGATTCCCACATGATCTGAAAACTCTTCCTGGTTTCGAGCTAAATCGTCTAGCTAACTTGAACCTCCTATATGCTATCCCCGGGAAGATATCTGGATGGTTCGAGAAGGCGCTGAAGAAAGAGTACCATACTAGGTGGGTCAACTTTAAACCTCAACAGCCCAAAAGGTTATTTCATAGGACTGAGGTTGACCCCACCTCAGGAAGACCAAAGGTGGTCTTGAGATGGCATCCTCCGCGCACTATGTCGCGTATTCCATTAAGGGAGATGCCTCAAGATTTTGCACCCCATTTCAAATGGTGGTACTATGACTGGCGTACTGGTGAGGCCGTCATAGTTTTGGAAAAAGAAGGGAAGGTCGAGACTATTAGGGTATACGACCCTATGTGGCTAACTAACTTGTCTGAGTCTGATGTCTATATCTTATTCAAGTGGCCACTATTCTTTGACACACAGGATATTGTACAAGCACCGCTATTCCAACATGTTATACGTATCTGCTTTGCACTGAATATTCATTCTGGGGTCTCGAGAGAAGAAAGGGTGAAAAGATATGAAGAGTTCAAGAAAGAAGTTAAATCTTAGATAGAACTAGGTCCAAGGGGGAGTTTGTTGGTACACATGTCCCCAGTTCTAGTCTAGTGATTTCAAATATAATTGACTTCTATCTTGTAACATGTATGTAAGGTTTAATCATTGTAAGGAAAACTCTTCAGTGAATGTTTGCTTGATTACTTAATGTCATATCTATTATTGTTGTTTGTTATTACACGCATATATGAACAAGTTATATAGGTTATAGACTTGTTAGACATGTTCTGAATCAGTTAAGGTTCAAGAGTGTGTTTAACTAAGTAATCTGATTCAGTCGCACGACTGGACCATGCGAATGGGCCAATCGGACGACTGAACCAGGAGATTGAGTCAATCGTACGATTGAGTCATGAGACTGACTCAGTCGTCCAAATGAACCAATCGTATGACTCAGTCGCACGACTGAGCCAGTCGCTTGGCTCAGTCGTACGAATGAAAGCTGTAACCTATAAATACCACTTAATTCGTGGAAAAACAAAACACTTCGAATATTCATAACCCTAGTCGACCCAGAGCACCCTGTTCGTCAATTCCAACTTCACAGAGCGTTCCTGATCATTGCTAATCAATTCTTAACGTTTTCTAATCGTTAGTTTTGATCCGGATTACGTTCTCCCTGATTGGATCGCCAATCAAATAGGATTCCGCACTATTTGATTTGGTACAACGAAGAATCAGTTAGTACTCCGTACGTACACGGTCCTAATAACATCGGTAGTAGTGGCCCTAGATTGTGTGGGGCCAGTATCTCCACCATCACCGTCATCATCATCCGAATCATCATCCGGAATCGCTATCAGCTCCGAGTCCGAATCACTATCATCGTGACGCCACTTTTTCCTAGCTGGCACAACGTTATCCTCACAGGCCAAATGCCCAAACAATCTCCTCACCGGGGGCTTCACCTGCTTCCCCCGGTATACTTTCATTCTCCCCAGTGTAGTATCATCCATAACCTTCAATACTACTGCATCATCTTTCTCCTTAGGCGGCTGGGGGAGTTTCTGATCGATAATCATCTGAATGAACCTTGGGTACATATAGAAACTCTCCTTCCCCTTGGCCTCGATGTTCTCCACCAAGTAGGTGAAGATCATCCTGGAGAAGCTAAAAGGATGGTTCAGCACCAATGCAGCATATGCATTTTGCATCTGGTCTGACAACTCATCAAAGCCGCCCTTCCTTGATGCGATGCATTCAAGAAGAATATGTGCCAAGTATTTAAACTGGGGGCACAAGTTGCTCTCATGAAGCAGCCACGGACGGTAAGGGGATGTAATCTGGTGGGGCAATCTGCATCATCCCCGAACTCAAGAACCGTCCGTATATCCTCTTCGGTGATCTGGATGGCATGCCCAAAAATCGAACTCCTGATGGTGTAGGGATCGGTAGTCCTGTCTACAGTAGCGTTTTCCCAGAACGCCTGCTGTATCGAACGGTAGGGAGTGCAAGGCGCTGAGATCGCCCGAAAGATCCTCGAGCGTTGTAAGAACGAGATAATCCCAGCAAACTCCGCAGAGTTGCGGGAAGTCAGGTCGAGATAAGCACAAATGTTGTGCTTAGAGCTCATAGGCCATCTGCTCGCCATCTGTGACACAAAGTAAATAAACGTTAGTACGTGTCAAAGTATTCCAGACTCGTTTCATGTAATTGAACATTATGTTCAGTCGTGCGACTGAACTGAGAGATTGAATCTAGTCGTGCGACAGAGCTGGACGACTGAGCTCTAGACATGCGATTGAGCTCATTCGTGCGACTGAGTCAAGCGATTGGACTTAGTCGTGCGATTGCTCCTGCATTTACCTCAGTCGTGCGATTGAGCTTAGACGCATGGTTCAGTCGTGCGATTGAACCATTCATCCATCTCAGTCATGCGATTGAGTCTAGTCGTCCTGCTCAGTCGTGCGATTGGAGTTCATCAGTGTGTCCAGTCGCATGACTGACTGTTTGTCCATTCAAATTTGATTTTTGAGCGATTCGTGATATTAAACGTTGAGGAATGGCTCATTACATTCACATTACTCCAACTAAGTACTTATAAGCTTTAATTTTTTATCATTTAGATCGGTTTTAGTGGATTATTTGTCCATATAAGTCACGGTTACTGTTAGGTCACAATTTTTGTGATTTTTGATGTCATTTATCGGTTTTATTGATTAACCATCACGCAAATTACCTGTATAATCAACAACAACCGTCAGAAGGATCAAATCTATGGTCTAAGTGAATCAAATGAAATTTTGGCAGAGTTTCGTTAAGTCGTACGAATAAATGGTGATTTGGGTGAGTGGAGCGACTGAGGCCGATTCACCTTGTATTTATACTAGGGCAACCTCCAGTCGTGCGACTGAGCCTAGTCGCATGAGTGAGTCGTACGACTGAGCCTCAGTCGTGCGATTCACCCAATCGTTCACCTCCAATCGTACGATTGAGGTTCATTCGGATGGTCCATTCGTACGACTGGCCCATACTCACGGTCCAGTCGTGCGAATGGGTCATTCGTATGAAATTTTGCCCTTTTGACCCATGAACACTTATACACTTGTAACAATAGATAAGACATTTTGATCAATTTGATCATTTCAGACATGACCATTTTAAGATTAAAACAACATTTGATCACCTCAGATGTGATCCATTTATCCACCTGATCATTTCGGGCATGATCCATTTATCCACCTGATCATCTCAGATATGATCCATTTATCCACCTGATCATTTCAGACATGATCCTTTTATCTTTTCAGAAACAATTTATTTTAGATTAACATTAAGCTCATTTTGTGACATTAACTGCAATAAGTAACATAGCACAGTCTGACACTGACACACTTTACACATAAATTAAAAGACTAAACTAAGTAACAAGATAAACATGTTCTTGTTATTTTCTTAGGGTTGGGTAGATCAGCCTATTAGCATTAACATCATTTCTAAGACAGATTCTTATGGAATCGGACATGCATAAACTCAATTACTTGGAACTTTTTATACATTTATTGAAATGGAAACTAGCATATTTACATATCACAGTAGCTTATTCATCTGAGACTTCTAAATTCTAACTGGGAATCATGCTTGATTTGATACGTAACACACGTTGATTATCAACATCAGGCGGTGCATCCACGATGATTGTTAGTATAATTGTCCACTTAAATCCATACACAGACTTTTGACACATATTGGTGATGTATTAGATTATATTATTTCAACCAACATTTGTGGATCCCACGCTTATATAGTAATCAACATTCCTCAGGATACTTTTGAACGGTCTACTTGACAAGAAGAGACTATTCTTAGAATTTTCAAAGAGAAGCCAAGCCTCAGGTCAGTGCCATCGCACAGCAGAGAGGCGGCAAACAACAGTGAATTCTAGAATATCTAGGTTATGCTTATCCTCAGGTTAGTGCCATTGCACAGCAGAGAGGCACACAACCTATCCCCTTGTTAGAGCATTTCTTATTTTCTTTTGCACATGACGCACCAACAACATAGGTTATCAGCTTGATTGCGTTTATTTTCATTTTTGTCTTGCTTTGCTCCTTTTGTGATCATCCGCACACTTTTAGTGGCATTTATTTGCTCGTCATCCCTTATTGGAAATAACTGATTGTGTTAACCAGTGATAGGATGGGAACCCACAGTCGGTTGAACAGATTAGTTTAAATTGAGTTCACCAATGATGTCTACTAGTCTATTGTGTTGAATCTACCGACACATCGTATAGTAAACTAGCACCTCCCTAGATCAACTTTCTGTAGGGTTTGATAGAACACTAAAAACATAGTTTAACCATTTAAACTTCGTAAAAACGCAGCGGAATAATAGCTTTATAACCTTGTTTATAAGCTGAAAATTTCAAGTTCTATTTGATATTATAAGTTGTAAACAAACCCAAGAACAAAAGGGATCTTATATATGTGAATGATGCTAGCTATGAAACATAAAAACGAATATTATGGACAGCCATATAGAAGCTGCCATAATCTACCTTTGAGCTACCAAAAGTGATGAAAATAGGGATGATACGTAGCAAGAAATTCGACTAAGGCACCAAGGGAGGTCCTCTCAAGTTAGTATACCCCAAGCTTGATAGCAAACAACTCTTGTTAGGAAGAATCAACACCAAAAAACACTCAAAAACCCTCCAAAATGCTGCTGCCTGGCCGTGAGGTTTGAGAGAGAGAGAGAGAGAGAGAGGAGTTTTTGTGTCTTTGCATGTATTGAGAGTGGTGTGTTGAGGAGTGCAAGACTAGTTAATAATGTGTATTCTCAAGAAGCAAGAAGAACCAATCAAAATTAGGGGGGGCGGCCGAAATTATGTTTTTAATAAGGTTTCCCCCTTAAACCAAAATTACACATTATTTATCTAGTCATCTAACTAGATATACAATTAACCTTTTAATTGTATAAGTTATACACTCCTATTATTATTTGATTTTATCCAACTTACTTAAATAACACTACAAATAATATTATTGAACAAAATATTTTAATAAGTTGTTCCATCTCATATGCAACTTATTTAGAAAACCCATTTTCTAAATTGGTGTAAATATCTAATTGCATGATCATATCATCAATTAAATATTAATTAGTGTTTGCTAAGCTTTTTATTGGGTATAACCCGACTTGGATCATAACGTACTAACCGCATCAATATTCTATGTGTCTTGGGCATATAGGATCCTACACTTTCTCCGTGTAATCTCAGTAACACCCAAGCGTACTATCATTTTCCCAGTTTGTTAGACTAATGTTCTCAGATGAACAATTTTCTGTGATTTAATTTAAACTAAAATTGCAAAACTTTAAAATCTTTTTGGTGTTCCAAGTAACTAGACGCCTGTGTACTATCACTTTCCATTGTGTAGAATCACAGTCTTATCTTCGTTGTTTTTGCCTCTTAGCTTATCTGCCCTTCCCTTTTTTAAGTAAATAAATACTGAACGTTGAATGTAACCTAATCTTCCCCTAAAATTCTAAAACAGAAAATCTTTTTGTGTTTTTGGATTTTTATAAGACAAGAAAATTAAAAAAATAAAATAAAATAAAATAAAATAAAAAAACTGAACTAGTGTCGGACTAAGCATCTGTTTCTTCCGAGATAATGTCACTTTTCTTTTTCACGCCATTGACCTCTAACAGATAGAAAAATCGGGTTTATCAAACGTTTTAGTGTAGAGGTCAGCACGTTGAAAATCCGTGTTTATCTTAACCACATCGATTAGTTGTTTTTCATAGCAGTCGCGTATGAAGTGATGCTTAATGCCGATGTGTTTAGTTTTAGGGTGTTGAACCAGATTTTTAGTTACAGCTATGGGAGCAGAGTTATCAACATAGATAGGGGTGTTAGAGAATTGCAAACCGTAGTCCCGCATTTGCTGTTGGATCCAGATAATCTGAGAGCAGCAGCTTGCACCAGCAACGTATTCAGCTTCACAGGTTGATAAGGCAACCGAGGTCTGCTTCTTGCATTGCCACGTGACTAAACGCCTTCCAAAAAACTGACACCCTGCTGATGTAGACTTGAAGTTCATCTTGCAGCCGCCATAGTCTGAAAACTATACGACGTTAGCTTGAAGTCATCGTCATGAGGATACCACAACCCCAGAGTTGGTGTACCCTTCAGATAACGAAAGATCCTTTTCACCCCGATTAGATGATTTACTTTTGGTTTTGCTTGATATCTAGATAGCCTTGTTAGGTTTGTTGGACCATATACATAGTTGTTTAACCATTTAAACAAGAAAAACGCAACGGATTAAAGGCTTAATTTCATGTTTTTTAATCTGAAAAATAAAGCTTATGACTTTGTTTCAACAAACCCAAAACCATAGGATCAAATATATGTGAATGGACTAGCTATCAAGAAGTATAAAACAACCATAAAGATGCAAAACATACAACCTTTGTAGAGCTGCAAGAAAAAACGATTTTGATGAAGATGGGGCTGCTCTTGAATGGCCAAAACACCAAGGATAGGTGTCCTCAAGCTTCCATACCCACAAGCCTCCAACAAACACCCTTTTGCTAGGATTTCAACACCAAAACTCGAACCAAGAGTGAGCTGAAAATCCGATTTTCAGCTTTGCATATCTTCACAACTTGAGAGAAAATGTTCTTGGTTCTTGCATGTTAGAGAGAGAATGAGAGGTGGAGTGTGTGTCTAGTTCTTGGAGAATGGTTAATTGGAAAACACAAAAGGACCCCTCCCCATAAGGGGGTGGCCGAAAGTCCACAAGAGAGGGGGTTTTCCCCCTAAAACCAATCTCCAATTTTTTTATAAACTAGTTGTTTTATTAGTTATATAATTAACCTTTTAATTATATAACTCATACCCACTTTTATTATTTAGTGTTATTTAACTAAATTAAATAACATTTCAAATAACATCCATGAACAAAATATCCTTATAAGTTGTTCAATCTCATATGCAACTTATTTAGAAAACCTATTTTCTAAATTGGTGTAATTATTTAATTGCATGATCATATCATCAATTAAATATTAATTGGTGTTTGCTAAGCTTGTTATTAGGTATGACCCGACTTGGATCATAAAGTACTAAACACATCAATGTTCTATGTGTCTTGGGCATAAAGAATCCAACAATCTCCCACTTGCACAAGATTCATAGAAGATTGATGCAAGCAGTAAGTACCGCCTAACAACAGTTTACTACCCTTAATACGCATGACTTAGAAGCCATTCAATAACATCATCCCCTTCAAGTATCCAACTTGAAATGATTTAGGTGAATCAATCATTTATCCTTTTGTTACAGATGTCATGTTAAATCCAAGGATATAGAATGATCATTCGTTGTTGATTTAACTTAATCAGGCCTTAGACATCTTGCTCTCAACGAATAAGAGGAACAAATTCCATCTTGACTACATACGTTTCTCACAATCACCTTATGTCATACCTAAACATAGCCTTATGTACTGACCATTATTTTAGAGCAGTGAAGAACTAGCTCAAGGTATAACACTTGGTGAATATCAAAACCTAATATGTAGCTCAGGTCGGAGGATACCAAATGATATTCGCCTTTACTCAAATTTACTTATGATCAATCTAGAAGATTCCATGTAGTAAAATTGAGATACGGGTCAGTCTAATATTTGTATCCCACAAATATCTATGAACCTTGACAGCAACCAATTGCTCTATATTCATGCCTTATGAATATCCACCAATTCAAGTTCATAATAGTCTTACGTTCATATTTGTTCCCACAAATATGACCGACTACGGACATTTAGAATAATAAACATATTCATGGATGTAAACATGTTAAAAGGAACATAACTCAAAATATCATAAATATATAAATGAGTTAAATATTACAATTGTTCCATATTTATACTAAACAGATCAATTCTAATCACTAGAATATCGAAGTCCTAAGGCACAAGTATGACTTTCATGCTTTGCCTTTTCAAGGAGCTTCGTGAGTGGATCTATAATGTTTTGATCAAAGTGAACTTTGCGAATACATATCTTTCCCTTTTCAACTTCATCCCTTATGTAGTTGAATCTCCGCTCATTGTGCCTAATCTTTTGATGTGCACGGGGTTCCTTGATTTGAGCAATCGCACCCTCGTTATCACAAAAGATTTCTAAGGGGTCTTGAATGGTAGAGACCACCCTTAGATCGGCGATAAACTTCTTTATTCATGCAGCTTCCCAAGCTGCTAATGAGGCGGCTATGTATTCATATTCTATAGTGGACAATGCTACCCTACTCATAATGGAGACATATCCCGATTGTGATCGAGAATCATCTCGATCAGTTTGGAAACTTGCATCCGTGTAACCTTTTACAACGTGTTCGTCTTCATCAGGTCCGTATATTAGAAACACATCCTTAGTCCTCCTAAGGTATTTCTATATACTTTTAATAGCCATCCAATGGCTATTACCTGGATTCTGCTGATATCTGCTTGTCATGCTTAACGCGCATGACACGTCCGGTCTAGCGCATATCATCGCATACATGATGGATCCTATAGCAGACGCATATGGGATGTTGTTCATACGATCTTGCTCATCCTTTGAGCTTGGACATTGAGATGCACTCAATATTGTCCTTCTTTGAATAGGTACTATACCTTTCTTAAAGTTTTCCATCTTGAACCTTTTCAAGATTTTATCAATGTATGCACTTTGGTTTAGACTTATCAACCGCCTCGATCTATCCTATAGATCTTTATTCCTAAAATATAGGAGGTCTTCACCGAGATCTTTTATGGAAAAACAATTTCCAAGCCAGGTTTTAACACCTTCCATGGTTGGAATATCATTTCCAAATAGTAGTATGTCATCAACATACTATACTAAGAATGTGATTACACTCCCACTAGCCCTTTTTATAGACACAAGCCTCGTCAGCATTCTTGATGAAACCAAATTTCTTGATCTCTTCATCAAAACGTTGATTCCAACTTCTCGATGCTTGTTTCAATCCATAGATTGATCTCTTTAACTTGCATACTTTATTAGGATGCTTTGGATCGACAAAACCTTCAGGCTGAACCATATGGACAGTCTCTTCGAGATGTTCATTAAGAAAAGCGGTTTTGACATCCATTTTCCAAATCTCATAATCATAATGAGCAGCAATGGCAAACAATATCCTAATAGACTTTAGCATTGCCACAGGTGAGAAGGTTTCATCTTAATCAACCCCTTAAGTTTGAGTGAAACCTTTTGCTACAAGTCTTGCTTTGTAAGTATCCAAGTTTCCATGCATATCTGTTTTCTTCTTGAAAACCCACTTGAATCCAACCGGTTTAGAGTTAAGTGGAGGGTCAACCAATTCCTAAACTTGGTTGTCATACATGGATTGCATCTCTACGTTCATGGCTTCCAGCCATTTGTCACAATCTGAATTGGACATTGCATCATGGTATGTAGTTGGCTCATAGGAGTCAACCACATAGCATCCATCCATGAAAAATCCATATCTTTCAGGTGGAGTGCTAATTCTACCAGATCTGCGAACGTTTTGTGTGTATTGATCAACCTCTTGATCATCATCAACAACCTCTTGTTGATAGCTAGTGTCAACCAAACGTGTTTTGGCTTGTGGATCTTGATCCTCAGCAAATTCCACTGTTCTATACGTCATTCCTTCCATAAGGAACTTGGCTTCCAAGAACTCTGCCTTTCGAGCAATAAATACCTTTTGCTCTGTTGGATCAAAGAAGTAGTATCCTATACAGTCTTTTGGATATCCAACAAGTATACACTTAGTGGATCGACTTTCCAATTTGTTTTGGGTGTTAAGCTTAACATAAGCGTCACAACCCTATACTTTTAAATATGATAGCGATGGGACTCTTCCATGCCATATTTCAAAAGGTGTTGAATCCACTTTCTTGGTTAGGCCATATTCAAAATACGAGCCGCGGAGAGTAGTGCGAAACCCCAAAATGATAGAGGTAGTGAGCTTATAGCCATCATAGATCGAACCATATCCAATATGGTTCGGTTTCTCCTTTCAAACACACCATTATGTTGTGGTGTTCCGGCAGGAGTAAGTTGTGAGACAATCTTACAACTTCTTAGATGATCCTAAAAAGCCTCACTTAGGTATTCACCTCCTCTATCTAAACGGAGAACTTTGATAGTTCTATCGAGTTGATTTTCTACTTCATTCTTGAAGATTTTGAACATTTCAAAAGCTTCATGTTTATGTGTCATCAAGTACACATAACCATAGTGACTGTAACCATTGGTAAAGGTAATGAAGTATCTTTCACCATTCCTTGTCATTGTCTTAAAGGAACCACATACATCCGAATGTATGATTCCTAATAAGTCTTTTCCCCTCTCGTTAGTACCACTAAAGGGCGACTTGGTCATCTTACCTTGTAAACAAGATTCACACTTATCAAATGAACAATTTTCATTTGTTTTCAAAAGACCATTCTTTTGAAGTGTTTGAATCCGATTCTTGTTTATGTGAACAAGACGACAATGCCAAAGATAAGAATCACTTAAACCCATTTTAAGTTTCTTGGTGCTTGATTGGTATAATGTGTTATTATAGGATGATTCATCATGAACCAATTCATAATACCATTAAAAGGCATAGCCTTGAAATAAAATACATCATCCATATAAACATAAATACCTTCGTTTACAACTTTTAAATCATAACCATATTGTTTTAAAATAGAAACTGAAATTATGTTCCTTGTCAAAACTAGGAGCATACAAAATGTTTTTAAGAACAACTTTCAAACCATTTGAAAGTTTCAAAACATAGTCTCCTTTCTTAAAGAGTTTATTTCTTTTGAACCCCTGCAACAGATTGCAAATGTGAGTTCCACACCCGGTATCCAATTCCTATGTATTTGTAGAAATAACATTTAAGTCAATATGGATCATGAAAGTTGTACCTGAGGTCTGCCCAGCATCCCTCTTGTTTCTCAACTCTTTGAGATAGGTTGGACAATTCCTTTCCAATGTCCTATCTCACCACACTCAAAGCATGGATCGTTTTCCTTTACCTTAGGCTTCATAAGCTTAGGTTTTGGAGGTTCCGCTTTAACCTTCCCCTTCCCTTTGCCTTTGATGTGCCCCTTTCCTTTGGCAACATTTGCCTTGGGATCAGGAATGATGTTTTCCTATTGCCTCCCTCATTGATCTTAGAGAACAGGTATAACCTTTCTACCCATCCCCGCCTCAGCTGTTTTGAGCATTGCGTGAAGCTCACCAATGCTCTTGTCCCATCCATTCATATGGTAATTCATTATGAACGTCTCAAACTTTTAGTTAGGCCATTAAGGATCAAATCCGTGGCCAACTCCTTTGAGACAGGACAGTTAAGCCTCTCGAGGCGATCAATATGGCTTTTTATCTTAAGTACATAAGATGACACCGATTGGGTTTCTTCCATGCAACACGTATGAAGCGCTCGAACTGTTTCGAAGCGCTCTACCCTAGCTTGTTGAAGGAACATTTCCTTCAATTGGGTAATCATGTCATATGCCCCATAATGCTCCAAGTCCTTTTGGAGTTCGGGAAATATAGTTCCCAACATGAGGCAGGATACCTGCATGGAATCCTCAGTATACTGAAGCCAATCGTTATAGGCCTCAACATCCTGGGGTCGGGTTGGTCAGGAATAGGATCGTCAAGGACATAGGCCCTTTTCTCTTGCTTGAGAACAATTCTCAAGTTTCGAAACCAGTCCATAAAGTTGGTATGGTTCAGACGATCCCTCTCTAAAATAGTTCTCAGTTATAGGGTATAGACGGTCGGGGTGGTATCATTATTGTTTATGGCCATTCTACAAAATTTACAAAGTTCTTATTAGTATTTCTAAAAAATTTCATTTTAATTATTAATACCCTTTTATGTCTCATAGACAATTAATAATTAAAATCTAGAATCCAAAGTGACATTTAAATAATAGTTAGGTGACCTTTATCCCATTGTTTAAATTAACAAGGTAGTCAACATTTGACAATTGCAACCTTTTGCAACTTCTAGCCTTTATGGGATCGGTTAAACATCTTATGTTTGGTTGGCATGTTTAATCCCATCAACACCATTGTACGCCATGCTTCGGTGACCCTATGCACATGGTTTCTAATTCAATTCGTCCTACTTACACACACGTGTGAGTTTACGTATACAAGTGGTTAGGTGACCATTATCCCACAAATATGTTAAGCCCACCTCAAAACACAAGTTCCCTAAAAGTGGTTAGGTGACCTTTATCGCACAAATAGTTCTCAAGTGATTCGAGTGTCGTGTAAAAGGATGGTGTTAAACTTGTTTCCAAAGGGATTTTAGTTTTCATTAATTCTAGTTTTGAAAACTCTATGTACCTTGTATTTGCATGCTTTCAAATACAAGGTATCCTATGGTTCATTTTTTTTCGTAAAACCTCTTTTATTTAAATCATTAATCCTTTTAATAACTTTTATTAACATATTAATGATTAAGAACCATAAATTTTCAGCTTGTCAAGTTTGCTAATAAGTTTGTTATGCATATCCAAATATCAAAACACAATCATACAACAAACAACCAAACAAGCATAATCATACAATCATATGTGCATAACCATAGCCACTAAGTTGACCACACTTGTTTGCCATCACAAGTGTTGTCATAAGGTCTTTGCTAAGGGTTAACAATGACACATCATATGTGTCCATAAACTCCCACTTGATTCCACATCCAAATGCTTCAAGTGTCCATGTCTCTTGTGTCCTTCCTTTTGGGTCTTCATCTTGTGCATCTTCTTTTACAAAATCATATCCTAATACAATTTTCTAATAAAAGAAATGCACCTATTCTATTTATTACATAACCAAATGAATAAATAAATAACAACCCAAATACAAACACAAAAGAATAATATTACAACCCTTTATGAATGAAATCAACCAACATGACAAAATCTCAATCAACCAAATCCAAAACACACATGGTCAAGGCTATGTTATGCACTAAAATATTTATCCATATACATCATTTAAAGAACAAAATAAATCCCCTTTTAACCCTAAATTTTCAGCCAACACAAACCCAAAATCTAGGGTTTTGTCCAAGCATAATAATCAACCATTTGACATCTTTCTTTCAAGGTTAACCACAAGCATGTAAGATATAACCTTGAAAGATTGGGGATTCATTATATCATCACAAAAAAGCCCTAATTTGGTTGTTAAAACCCTATAAAACCAATTTTACAAGGATAATTGAAACTAGTCATCCACATATCCGGCTCTAGATGCCAATGTTGGGTTTGTTGGAACATATACATAGTTGTTTAACCATTTAAACAAGAAAAATGCAGCGGATTAAAGGCTTAATTTCATGTTTTTTAATCTGATAAAGCTTATGACTTTGTTTCAACAAAACCAAAATCATAGGATCAAATATATGTGAATGGACTAGCTATCAAGAAGTATAAAACAACCATAAAGATGCAAAACATATAACCTTTGTAGAGCTGCAGGAAAAAACGATTTTGATGAAGAGGGGCTACTCTTGAATGGCCAAAACACCAAGGATAGGTGTCCTCAAGCTTCCATACCCACAAGCCTCCAACAAACACCCTTTTGCTAGGATTTCAACACCAAAACTCGAACCAAGAGTGAGCTGAAAATCCGATTTTTAGCTTTGCATATCTTCAAAACTTGAGAGAAAATGTTCTTGGTTCTTGCATGTTAGAGAGAGAATGAGAGGTGGAGTGTGTGTCTAGTTCTTAGAGAATGGTTAATTGGAAAACACAAAAGGACCCCTCCCCATAAGGGGGTGGCCGAAAGTCCACAAGAGAGGGGGTTTTCCCCCCAAAACCAATCTCCAATTTTTTTATAAACTAGTTGTTTTATTAGTTATATAATTAACCTTTTTATAAACTAGTTTGTTTGTTTTGTTATAATTAACCTTTTAATTATATAACTCATACACACTTTTATTATTTAATGTTATTTAACTAAATTAAATAACATTTCAAATAACATCCATGAACAAAATATCCTTATAAGTTGTTCAATCTCATATGCAACTTATTTAGAAAACCCATTTTCTAAATTGGTGTAATTATTTAATTGCATGATCATATCATCAATTAAATATTAATTGGTGTTTGCTAAGCTTGTTATTGGGTATGACCCGACTTGGATCATAACGTACTAACCACATCAATGTTCTATGTGTCTTGGGCATAAAGAATCCAACAAGCCTCCTGCGGATGATTAGTACTGATCCTGGTAACAGGTGTCGTAAGGACGACAACTTCAGTATCCAGATTTGGGACAGGAGGTTCAGTATCCATATTTCCTGATGCATGTTCAGCAGCTGATGAGCTTTCCTCTTGATCAACATTATGCTCAATGCCTATCTCAGCTGCTTCTTCATCATCTGATGAGTCATCACTCTCGTCCTGATCAGCTGGTGAAGATCCCGATGAACCACTCACAGGTGTTGTATGGCTAGTATCCAGATTCAGTGTGTTTAGAACATCGTGCATCATCTGAGTAGCAATCTCTTCGTCTGAATCTATCTGAGGAAGGTTGAATGATTTGAAAAAGCCATCGTAGTCGAAGAACGATGATGGACCTTTTCCAGAAGGGGGAATGGTGAATCGTTGAATGTTGACATTGCACCATACTTCGACCTAACCAGTTGAGTTGTTGTAAACTCGTTTGTCTGGTATGCTGTATCCTAAAGATCCCCTGATCTTCCTTTTCACTGAACTTGCCCTCCGGAGTTTTCTTCAGTAACGTACATGGAGCTCCGAATGGTTCCAGATATTCCAGGTTAGGTTTACGTTTATGAAGTAACTCATAGCACGTCTTTCCATGCCTCTTGACAACTGACACACGATTAAGTGTGTAGCATGCATTGGCAATGACTTCATTCCAGAACTGCACTGGCAGCTTTGAATCTGCTAACATAGTCCTGGCAGTCTCGATCAAGCTCCTGTTCTTCCGCTCAGCAACTCCATTCATCTGTGGTGTGTATGCAAAGGTGAACTGATGAACAATTCCCTTTTCTTTGCAGAAAGCATCCATCCACTAATTCTTGAACTCTGTTCCATTGTCTGAACGAATTCTCCTAACCTTCATCTTGTAGAGAGACTCCAGTGTAGTAACAAGCACCTTGAATGACTCAAAGGTTTCTGACTTTGCTTTCAGAAACGTCACCCTGGAGAACCGTGAGTAGTCATATGTGACTACAAAGCAGTACCAGTCTCCAGCGATAATCTTCGTGCTGACAGGACCAAATAGATCCATATGCAATAGCTCAAGGGGCTTCTCGATAGAATTGACGTGCTTGGTCTTGTGAGATTTCCTGGTCTGCTTTCCTTTCTTGCATGAGACAGAAAAATCAGGAAGTTTGAAGTTCTTAACAGGAACTCCATCAACTAAGTTGTTATGAATCAAATGATTCATCTTCCTGTGAGTTATGTGTCCCATTCTCCTATGCCATGAGATGGAATCCTTCTCTGTAGCTTTAGACAAAAAGCATTGAACAGTAGACACACTAGTAGAAGCATTAGACATATCTAGAACATACAGGTCATTATACCTAGATGCTGACATTAATACCTGCTCATCTGGAATCTCCATCTCTTTCTTCAGAATGTAACACTTCCAATTGTCAAACATGACTTTGAAGCCCTTGTCACATATCTGAGACACTGAAAGCAGATTGTTTTCCGATTGTTGAACGAATTAACTTTATCAAACCTTACCTTTGCATTACCTACTTCTCCTTGTACGGTAATGTATCCTCCTTTGTTTCCAGCAAAAGAAACGTGTCCCCCTTTAATTTGTTTGACATTGTAAAGGAGAGACTTATTTCCTGTCATGTGCCTGGATACTCCATTATCTACTATCCATGTGTTGGTAGAAGCACTATAGCGGATAACCTGCACATAATAGAAAATAATTAGTTAAGGTGGGGGACCCAAGCCTTGACTGGCTTGGATTTTCTAGAGGCATCACATATCACGAACTCAACCCACTGTCCTTTATCAGTGGGTGGGACCTCAATCTTCAACTTATCCATTCTTTCAGACACTTCAGGTGTTTTGGCTTTCCACAAACCATCCTTGTGAAAAGATTGTTTATGGTAAACCGATGACTGGTTTACAGTTTGAACCTTAGGTTTAGTTTCAAAAACAGGTTTCACTTCAGGCATCACAGACTTGCCAGTGACTTGTGTGTGTTGTCTGTGGCGTTGAGGAGAAGTAAAAGACCTGGAAGGTGTTTTAGACCTAACAGGTGTTTTAGACCTAACTGGTGTTTTAGACCTAACCGGAGTCTTAAATCTCTGTTTTGAAATCAGTTTAACTTCATTGTCTAGTTCAATTTTAATTTTGGGTGTCTGATAGCATGGACAGTTTAAAGAGATTTGACCGCATTGTCCACAAGTATAGCATGATCTCCTTTCAACAGGACTTGGAGATCTCTTGTGGGGCGGTGAGTAAACTTCAGGTACTGACTTTTTGGTCTCACTTCTTTGATTTTCACCTTCTTTGACAAATTTTACTTGTTTAATGTTTGGGGGTTTTGTCATTGAAGATGATAGTTATCTTGCTTAGCCGGTTTAGTTTGAGTGGTTTTGGAAATCTTAGGTTGTGAGGTAGCTGATTTTGAACCCAACCCAATAGATGCTTGAACATTCTCTTCCACCCGGTTGTCAATGATGGTTTTACCAGTTGTGCCTAATATTGATGTTGTCTGATCAGCAGCCTGAGGAACAGGTTTAACTGCTGTGTCCGGGTCGCTACCCAGAGGAGTAGTCACCACATGGTCCTTTATTGGATTATTATTAATAGGACGTTTTTTGGTGTTCAAAAGGATCTCATTTGGTGGAGGCACAACCTTATAACCCAACCCTTCCCCGTTGTTGCATTCCTTAACCAAGTTTTTCAAAATATGAGAAGAACTAGCTAGACTGTGGAGTTTTTGCTTTAAAGACTCATTTTCAACTTGCAAAACAGCTCTGTCCTTTTTAGTTTCTTCAATTGTCTTTAAATAAAACCTTATATTAATCTTCTTGGTTAAACGTGACAACCTTAGTTTCTTTTAGTTGTTTCTTTAACGCTTCAATTTCTCCTTATAGCTGCTCTCGTTTTGTTTTAACACTCTGTTTGCCTCAGTGCACAATTTTAAGTCATTTACTAAGTTATCATTATGATCTAATAACCTAACAAATTTCAGATCAATGCTTTCCCTAAATTTATCACATTTAACACAAGTATGTTTAATAAACAGATCATCCTTTGATTCTACCTGTGCAGATGTAGATGTTCCAGCCATGAAAGCATTTTGATGTTCAGGTTATGCTTCAGATTCAGCATTCAGTTCATTTTCAACAAGTTGATTAACAGCAGCTAAGTTCTCATCCACATCGGCAGTGTTAAGCTCAACTGAGTTCTCCCCCTCACTCGCTGAGTCTTCATTCAGATCTTCAACAGATGCAATGTTTGCTTCACCATCAGTTAAGAATCGGAAGGACCAGTCCTGTCCTTCATCACCTTGAGCAACCATTGCCTTTGAATCACTGCTTGTTGAAGCTGTCTTTTTCTCTTTATCCTGTTTGTTGAAGGATGAGAACGGGTTCCCATTTCTAGTCTTCTTCAGTTTGACACATTCCCGCTTGATATGGCCTTTTTCACCACAGTTGAAACAGGTGACTTTAGACTTGTCGAAACCAAACATAGTATCTTTGGTAGCCACCAGATTATGTCCCGTCTTCTTCACAAACTTCTTTGCTCGTCGCACAGCACTTGCGAGAGACCACATTATGTCCATTCTTTCCAGTTCATTTTCATCCAGCTGCTCATAGTCTTCATCAGCCAAGTGGCATTTCCCAATCTTTCCTGCAACCAAACCATCATAAGAATGAACCACAGCAGCAAGTAGGTCCACGAGCTCCTTAGCCACTTCCACAATTTTTGCCCAAATTTTCTGTCACTAACTTCGTCGATTGAGCAACTGTAGGACTTTGTTGAACTCCTGACGAAACATGTGACTCACCACCAGATGATGAGCTTTGACCAGTTGCAGATGATGCATTAGATACAAATGCAGTCTGTAGAGGGGCACTCGTAGATTTTGCAGTTGGAGTAGGAGTAACGTTGTAGAGAGATGGATCCTGAGTGTATGCTCCCTTCTTTGTCTTGTACTTGTGTCTCACCTGTTCTTCTCTCAATTTCAGGATGAAATCATTGATATCCAAAGTCTCAGCACTAAGTTATATCTTAGAGTGGAAATGAATGAATCCCACTTCTCTGGTAGCCCATCAGCCAAGCTTGCCACTATTTCTTCCTTAGACGTTGTGACACCATGAGTGTGAAGTTCACTCATCAAATGGTAGAAGCGATCTATAATATCATCCAAGCTTTCATTCCCAATAGAGGAGAAATTATCAAACTCTTTCTTTAACGCTTTAGCCTTCAATGACTTGAGTGTTGAATTACCTTCATATCTCTTCGCAAGAGCCTCCTAGAACTTTTTGCTCTGCTTATGTTCTGAATATTAATGGAAGATGTCTTTGGGAATTGACTGGGTCAACATAGTATAGGCTTTCTTCTCTGCATTATAAGCAATCTTTTGTGCATCACTTAGTCCACTTAAAGTCAAGGGAATACCATCAGCACCAACTGGAATATGGTAGCCAGTTTCAATAGCATTCCATAGATTTGTATCCACTCCATTAAGATGAATCTCAAACCTTTGTTTCCATTGAGGAAATTCATCAAGAGACAATAGCTTAGGTGGTTTATTATGGTTCCCGATCTCATTTTCCAACAACAAAAGGTTCTGGATTCTGGAGTCCTTCCCTGCTAAGAATGCAAAGTTCTCAGAGTCCATAATGAAGTAGTCTTAAACTTGAAAAACAAACTGTGTATGCAACTGAGAGAGGCGACTGAAGGACGACTGAGACAATCAATGTGCGACTGAGCTGAGTCGTACGACTAGGCAGACGATTAGGGCTGTTGTGCGAATGAGCAGAACGACTGGGAAAATCGTGTGATTGAACGAGCGATTGGTCCAATCGTACGATTGAACTGGGCGATTGGAGTCCAGTCGTGCGATTGAGTCAATCGTGCGACTGAGACTGCTGACTTCGAAATTTTTCAACCTTTTTCACAAAATTCAACCTAAAACACAGTTTTGAATACCCCAGATGGCTGCAACTCAAAAAAAACTTAATTTTCAAAGCATGCACACGTAAAAACTAGATTTTGAGCAGAAAGAACGGATCTTTTAGCTTAAAAACGTTGACTTTTTTCAAAAACAAGATTGAATCCACGAAGAATCAAGAGCCAAAGCTCTGATACCACTTGTTAGGACCGTGTACGGACGGAGTACTAACTGATTCTACGTGAAACCTAATCAAATAGCGCGGAATTCTATTTGATTGGCGATCCAATCAGGGAGAACGTTATCTGGATCAAACCTAACGATTAGAATACGTTAAGAATGAAGTAGGAATGATCTGAAACATTCTATGAACTTGGAAGGGACGCTCTGTGCGAACTGGGACGGCTAGGGTTGTGAATTCTCGAAGTGTTACGTTTTTCCACGAATTAAGTGGTATAGGTTACAGCTATCAATCGTACGACTAAGCCAAGCGACTGGCTCAGCCTTGCGACTGAGTCATACGACTGATTCATTCGTACGACTGAGTCAGTCTTATGACTTAATCGGGCGATTGACTCAATCACCTGGTTCAGTCGTGCGATTGGCCCATTCGCATGGTCCAGTCGTGCGACTGAATCTGAATACTTAGTTAAACACATTCTTGAACCTTTAATGATTCAGAACTATGTCCAACAACTGTAAACCTATATAACATGTTTATATATGCATGTACCAATTAATAAGATTAATAGATATAACATCAAACAACCAATAAACGTTACATAACCAATAAACATTCACAGAAGAGTTTTTTTCATTACATAGATTTAACATTACATATGTGTTACAAGATGAAAGTCTATTACATTGAAGCTCACTAGACTAGACCTAGGGACATGTGTACCAGCAACATTTAAGGAGGCGCGTTAAGAGAGACAAACTCTTCTTAAGCATTTATGTCTACTGATGAAAGCAGTGGAAACTCTTTATTCAGTCTTAAAGACTTGGACCGTATCCATCTAGATGATCTGGAGTACATGGAGATAGTTGTAACGCCTGGAAATTTTAAGAAGTGAGAGAGCAGAAAATTTTTTACGCGAAAAGAGGAGTTCTCGCGTGAAAGACAGTTCTCGCATGAAAGGTACTTCTCGCACGAGAAGTTCTGCAGAAAGTGGATCTGGGTATAAAAAGTGCGAACACCCATGCCTGGCACTCCCTTATGCGAAAAGTGCTGCTGCTAGAGAGAGAAAACGATGGTGTAAAGAGAAAGTGAAGAACCGAAATGTTTAAGGTATGTAACTCTAGGGGAGATCCATATTCGAATCCGAATAAATCGATCCAAATCCTTATTTGGATATTTGGATCGGATTTCACATGTCATACTTTTTTATTCGGGTTATTCGGATATTCGATTAATCCGAATAAGACTTTAACTATGTTTCTGTTGATACAGATGTACCTAGTTTAGGAGCTTAATGTAAAATGTCTTTCATGTCTTACATATTTGTAATTGAATAGGTATAAATGAAATACAATATGTGGTTGATGCTTATAATGTCTAATGTTTCATTGTTTATTGTGTGATAACGCATATTGAACTAACTATATAGGTTTGTGAATTGTATGAAGTTCTCATGCGAATGGACCATGCTAATGGACCATACGCATGAACACTCCATGCTAATGGACCAGTCGTATGACTGAACTAGGAGAGTGGATCAGTCGCACGATTGTATCATAAGATTGACTCAGTCGCACGATTGGACCTTCAGTCGTGCGGATGGATCAACCGCATGCTTCTGTCTCTGATCAGTTCTAATGGTTCAGTCGCACGAATGAAAACTCCAAACCTACAAATACCACTTAATTCGTGGAAAAATGAGAGAATTCAAATACCTATGCACATAATCGTACCCTAGTTGTCCAGAGACTCCAGAAAACCTGTTCCAACTTCATAGTTCGTCTATGATCAGTTCTAGTTCGTTCTTAACGTTTGTTTTGTCGTTGGATTTATCAGATTGTCGTTCTCACTGATTGGATCGCCAATCAAATTGGATTCCGCACTATTTGAGTTGGTATACGCACATTATCAGTTAGTACTCTGTACGTACACGGTCCTAACAAGTGGTATCAGAGCTTTGGGTCTTGATTTTGCGTGTTGATTCGATTGATTTAGTTTAAAAATCACGTTTTTTTCATTCAAAACACCATCTTTTTGGTTAAAACAGTGTTTTCGACGTCTCCAGATAAAAAAGTTCATGTTTTTCGTCATACAGCAGATTAGGGTTCGTAAAAATTCGTGTTTGTGAGTCAAAATGTTCAAAACCTCGAATTTTTCAAAACAGCAGCCTTCAGTCGCACGAATAGCTCATTCGTATGACTGAACTCAATAGTACATCCCATACGCATGATTGAACTCAGTCGCTCATTCAATCGTACGACTGAGCACTCCATTCACATTGTCCAGTCGTCGTTGTCCAACCGCATGATTGACCCATCCGTACTGTTCAATCGCACGATTGAGCCATTCATATTGTTCAATCGCACGTTTGGCCCATTCTCACATCTCCATTCGTACTAGGGAATACATCTTAGATTAAAGTTCAAAGTTAATACAAATGGAAGATCAGTACTCAGCTTTCACTGTCGGTAGGGATTCACGGATCCAAAACCTGTTGCTTCTAGAAAACGAAGCGGCAATCATAATAAGCCACCTAAGCTCATAACGTTAGACGATTACCCTCAATGAAAGCAAAGATTCGTCATATACTTAAATGGAGTTGATCCTAATCTGTGGGAATCAATCGAGACTGGGTATAGAATGTCGGTTGGTGCTGATGGAGTAAAACTTACCTTGGGTGGCATGACTGATAGCCAGAAAGTAAAGTAGAATGTAGAGAAGAAGGTGTATGCTTTGTTAACTCAGTCAATTCCTAAGGATATATTCCACCAGTTTTCTGAGAATAAACAAGCCAAGAAGCTATGGGATGCTCTGGAATAGCGATATGACAGGAATGCGACTTTGAAGGCATTAAAGGCAAAGGATTTGAAGGAGTTTGATAACTTCTCTTCAATAGGAAAAGAGAGTCTGGATGACGTCATTGACCGCTTCTACCACTTGATGAGTGAGCTGCACACTTATAGAGTTACCACGTCTATGGAAGATAAGGTGTCAAGTTTTGCAGATGGACTGCCAGAGAAGTGGGTTTCTTTTATGTCAAACCTCAGACAGAATGATATGCTGGCAAAGTTGCATATCAACGATTTCATTCTGAAGCTGAGAGAAGAAGAGTTGAGGATGAAGTACAGATCCTAGAAAAGTTCATATGATCAGAACCCTTCACTTTACAACTCAACTCCTCAACCAAAAACTTCTGGAGCCCCACTCCAAACAGCATTTGTCTCCAGTTTAGCTGCTCCGTCTCAAGCCATTACTTCAGGATCTGACACGTCAGGGTCATCATGCACCCAATACATAGCACCTGAAGCCAATGCTACTAAACTGAAGATCGAGAATCTTGGTAATGTGACTGTAGAGGTAGCAAAGGAGCATATGGATCTTCTGGCAGCTGTCGTTCACTCCTATGACGGTCTAGTTGCGGGGAAGATTGGAAACTGCCATCTGGCAGATGAAGACTACGAGCAGGTAGATGAAACTGAGCTTGAGAGAATGGATATAATGTGGGCATTGGCTAGTGCTGTCTGAAGGGCGAAGAAGTTTGTTAAGAAGACCGGACAGAACTTGATAGCGACAAAGGATACAACCTTTGGATTTGACAAAACCAAAGTTACCTGTTTCAATTGTGGAGAAAAGGGGCACTTCAAACGTGAATGTGTTAAGCCGAAGAAGACAGGTAATGGTAATCCATTCTCCACCTTCAATCGTCAGGATAAACCTACCAATGGAGATACATCATCAAGCAAGGATCCTAAGGCCTTGACTGCACAAGACGATGAAGGACAAGATTGGACCTTTCGCTTTATGTCTCCGGGAGAATCCAACATTGCATGTGTTGCAGGTTTGGATGACGACTCTACAAGCGAAGGTGATATAGCAGTGGAACTCATAATGTCAGATCGTGAAGATACTACTATTGCGGTCACTCACCTAAATGAAGAAGGTCCCCGCACAACATGTTCAGAATCACCATCACCCGAACAGTCAAACTCTGCAATGATGGCTGATTCAACCGAACCTTCTCAGGTAAGTTCCACAGACCAACTCTTTGATAATCATGCTTGTTCTGAATGTAATAAATTTAGGGATAGCACAGATTCAAAATTTGCTAGGCTATTAGATCACAATAATAGCTTAGTAAATGATTTACAACTGTGCATAGAAGCAAACAGAATTTTAAAAGAAAATGAGCACAGTTATAAAGAGAAAATAGAACTGTGAAATAAACAACTTAGGGAAACTGAAGTTATGGCCTTTAACCAAGAAAATGATCTAAAGTTCTATTTAAACTCCTTGGAAGAAACCAAGAAAGAAAAAGCAGTTTTGGAAGTCAAAGTCAACTCACTAAAACAAAAACTGCATAGTTGGACTAGTTCTTCTCATATAGTTCAACACTTAGTGAGAGAACGAAATCACAGGGAAGGTTTGGGTTACAAAGTGGTTCCACCACCACATGAGACATTGTTGAATGCGAAAAGCAAACCAATTAATAATAACCCAATCAAGGATCATGTGGTGTCCACTCCTCTTGTAAGTGATCCAGATTCAACAAGTAAAACTATTGAATCTGTAACTAAGCAGAAGGAGACCACTTTGAAGGCAAATTGTAAGATGTCTATCATTAATTTGGATGAACAATTAGCAAAGGTTAAGGTGGAGTCAGGTTCAAACATGTCTAATTCAGAACCTAAAAAGACCAAACAACTTAACCAAGCTCGAGCACCATGTCTATGTCCAAATAAACAAAAGCGTAAAGATGTTAAACATGTACAAACAATGAAGTTTGTTAAAGAAGTCAAAACATCTAAACAAGAAGTGTCAAAACCCAAATAAACTGAAGTCCCACCTGTGTCACATACTTCCCAACAGAAACAGTTTAACCAACATGTCAAAAGCAAATCTTGCTACACTCGTGGAAAGTATGGACACATTGCTTCTAAATGTTCTTATTGTTAGACACCAAGAAAGAAGATTGAACTTAATGATTCAAAACCAAGTTCTTCAAAAAGGAGGTCAATTACTCCACCAAAAAGAACCGTTGAACCTAAAGTTCAAACTATAAGCCAGTCGTCTGTTTATCATAAACAGGCCTTACATAAAACTGGCTTATGGAAAGAAAAATCAAGTCTCGTCTCTAAAAATGAGAACAAGAAGAAGAATTATCTGCCCTCTTCCTCAAATGGGCAGTGGGTAGAGTTTATGATGTGTGATGCCTCTAGGTCACCCAAGCTAGTTAAGGCTTGAGTCCCTAACTTGAACTAAACATTTCCTTTAAATGTGCAGAGTGTACGCTATAGTGCTTCTTTGAATACCTGGATTGTTTATAGCGGTGCATCAAGGCACATGACTGGAAACTTGTCACTTCTGTCAAACGTCAAACAAATTAAAGGAGGCCATAAAATGAAGTTTGATAAGGTAAACTATGTTCAACAACTTTAAAATAAGTTACTTTCTGTCTCACAGGTATGCGATAAAGAGTTCAAAGTTGTATTTGACAACAAGAAGTGCTATGTTCTGAAAAAGGACTATGTCATTCCGGAGGATCAAGTGTTAATGTCAGCTTCAAGATATAACGATTTTTATGTATTGGACCTCTCAAAGGCCTTCATAACTGATCATCAAGTACAATGCTTCTTGTCAAAGGCAACAGAAAAAGACTCCTTTTCCTGGCATAGGAGAATAGGACACATTAATCCCCGAAAGATGAATCACTTGATCAAGAATGATCTAGTGCGTGGAGTAAATGTTCAAAACTTCCAACTATCGGATTTCTGTGTCGCATGTAAGAATGGGAAACAGAAAAGAAGTCTCACAAGGCAAAGAATGTTCATGGATCTGTTTGGCCCAGTCAGTACAAAGAGCATTGCAGGTGATTTAACTGCTTTGTAGTTACGGATGATTACTCAAGATTTTCTTAGGTGATGTTTCTGAAATCCAAATCAGAGACATTTGAATCATTCAAAGAACTAGTAACTACTTTGGAGTCACTCTACAAGCTTAAGGTAAGGCAAGTTCGCTCAGACAACGGCACCAAGTTCAAGAACCAATGGATGGAGGAATTCTAAAAAGAGAAAGGAATTGTGCATTAATTCACAACTGCCTACACTCCTCAAATGAACGGGGTTGCTAAGAGAAAGAATCGTAGCTTGATAGAGACAGCCCGGACGATGCTAGCAGACTCGAAACTGCCTATCCATTTTTGGAACGAGGTAGTAGCTAATGCATGTTACACCCTTAATCGAGTCTTGGTAGTCAAGCGTCATGGTAAGACATGTTACGAGTTACTCCAACGATGTAAACCTAATCTAGAGTACCTCGAACCGTTTGGTGCACCATGTACACTTCTGAAGAAAACTCAGTCAGGGAAATTCAGTGAGAAGGTTGAAGAAGGGATTTTCTTAGGATACAACATACCGAATAATAGAGTTTATAACAACTCAACGGGTCAAGTAGAAGTGTGGTGCAATATTGATGTACAGAGATACACCACCCCCTTGCCGGAAAAGGACCCTCTTTCTTTTTCGACTATGATGGATTCTTTAAATCCTTCAACATCCCTCTCTTTCCTCCTGAGGATGAGCTATCGACCAAGGTGAGCCTTCTAGTTCTTCAGGGGGAGCACTTGAGGTAAGTGACTCCTCCTCTGATGATGAAGACGTATCAAATGATCAGGTGGATCAAGGGCAACAGGTTCTTGCTACTCCAAGTACACAAGCATCTGATTTTGATGCCTCTGACACTTCGGAACCTCACACTCCAACTACCTCAGATACTGAACCTGCTGTTCACAATCTGGATAATGAGGTAGCTGTACCCACCACTCCTGGATCTCGACTAAATGTTTATCATCCATTGAATAATGTCATTGGAGATGTTAGATTAGGAGTCCAGACTAGAAGTCAGCTATACTCAGCTAAGTATGCCTCGGTAATGGAAAAGGGATATCTTCATGATGGTGCATATCGATGTTTTGTGTCTCAATTTGAGCCAAAATATGTTAGTGAAGCCCTAAATGATGAGGCATGGGTGAGTGCCATGCAAGAAGAACTTCTTCAATTCAAGAAGTTGGGAGTATGGACTCTTGTGGATAGACCTAAAGGTGCTAAGGTCATTGGCACCAAATGGGTCTTGAAGTGAAAGAAAGATGACCAAGGGGTCATAATAAGAAACAAGGCTCGGCTGGTAGTTCAAGGATTTTGACAAGTCGAAGGCATTGATTACAATGAAGTTTTTGCACTAGTGGCAAGAATGGAAGCAATCCGTATCTTCTTAGCCTATGCATCTTACATGAAGATCAAAGTCTATCAATTAGATGTAAAGAGTGCATTCCTTCATGGTGAAATCTGGGAGACAGTGTATGTCAGTCAACCTAAAGGATTTAGGGATCCGTATCATCAGGACAGAGTTTACAAACTAGATAAATCTCTCTACGGGCTCCATCAAGCCCCAAGAGCTTGGTATGAGAAACTCTCAACTCATCTTGTGAAACACGGCTTTCGCAGAGGAGTGATTGACTGTACACTATTCATCAAAGAAAAGGATGGTGACTTACTGCTAGCTCAGATCTATGTTGATGACATAATCTTCGGTTCTAAAAATGAAGCATTATGTAAAGATTTTGAAGCAGTAATGAAAGCTGAATTTGAGATGAGTGCCATAGGTGAGATGAAGTTCTTTCCCGGGTTATAGGTGGATCAGACTCCAAAGGGGATATTTTGTGCATCAGACCAAGTATGTAGGCGATATTCTCAACCGGTTTGATATGGAGAATGCTACCGCAGCTGGGACTCCACTTGCTACAAACCATGATGTCGCACCCGACGAAAATGGTGATCTGGTAGATGCCACTATGTATCGAGGAATGATCAGATCTCTCATGTACCTCACTGCCTCAAGACCTGATATCATGTACGCAACATGTCTATATTCTAGATATCAGGCGAAACCTAAAGTCAACCATCTCATAGGCGTCAAGAGGATATTTCGTTATCTGAAGGGTACTCTAACACTCGGGTTGTGGTATCCTCATGATGATGACTTTGAGCTTACAGTGTATAGTGATTTGGATTATAGCGGCTGCAACATAAACTACAAGTCCACTTCAGTAGGATGTCAATTTTCTAGGAGAAGATTAGTCACGTGGCAGTGTAAGAAGCAGACATCGGTTGCTCTGTCAACTTGTGAAGCTGAATACATTGCTGCTGCAAGCTGCTGTTAACAAATCATCTGGATTCAACAACAAATGCGGGACTACGGTTTGAAATTCTCTAACACTACTATATTTGTTGATAATTCTGCTGCTATAGCCGTAACTAAAAATCCGGTCCAACATCCTAAGACCAAACACATCGGAATTAAATATCACTTTATACGTGATTGTTTTGAAAATAATTTAATCGATGTGGTAAAAATTAATACGGATTTTCAACGCGCTGACCTCTACACAAAAGCTTTTGATAAACCAAGATTTTTATATCTGTTAGAGGTCAACGGTGTGAAAAAGAAATGTGAAGTGATTCCAGAAGATGAAAATGCTTAGTCCAACAACCGTTTAGTTTTTATTTTCGTTTATTTTTCTTATTTTAATTTTCCTGTCTTAAAAATCCAAAAACACAAAAACATTTTCTGTTTTAGAATTTTAGGGGGAGAATAGGTTAGTTTAGTATTAAATTAGTTATTTTATTTAATTACTCAAAAAAAAAAACGAGGGAGGAGGACAGTCTAGTTAATAGAAATTAGATCTTATCTGTGATAATGATTCAATGACTATGGAAAATGATAGCACACAAGATCAAAAAGTTTGGGACTTTAAAAGAAATTAACTGATTAAAATGCAAAATTTAAAGTATAAGTCTGAGAAGTCTAAGAAACATAAAAGGAAAAATGATAGCAAAACTAGATATTACTAAGCTAACACAGAGAAAGGAGACCTAAAGGTTGCTAGATCACTAGATGATGTGTCGGTAGATTCAACACAATAGACAAGCAGACTTCATTGGTGAGTTCAAGATTAAACTAAGTTGTTCATCAAGCTGTGGATTATCATCTTATCCCTGGTTAACACAATCAACGAAGTTCCAATAAGGGGTGATGAGCAAAATTAACGCCACAAATGTGTGCGGATGACCATAAAAATGAGCAAAGCACATAAAAATGCAAAAAACAATCAAGCTAATAACCTATGTTGTTGGTGAGATCTGTGCAAAAAGAATAAAATTGCTCAAACAAGAAGATAGGGTGTGTCCCTCTCTACTGTGCGATGGCACTGACCTGAGGATAAGCATAACCTAAACATTCTAGAATCCATTGTTGTTTGCGCCTCTCTGCTGTGCGATGGCACTGACCTAAGGCTTTGCATCTCTTTGAAAGCTCTTAGAATAGTTTCTTCTTGTCAAAACACCGTAGACCGCTCAAAAATCTCCTGAGAAATGTTGATTACCATATAAGTGTGGGATCCACAAATGCTTGTTGAAATAATTAAACCTAAATCATCACCAATGTGTGTCAAAAATCTATGTATAGATTTAAGAGGACAAGTATACTGACAATCATCATGAGCTGCAATTCTTGAAAGTCCAAATCATTATGTGTATCGTACCGTACTAGTATGATTTCCTAAACTTGCTAATGAATCTCGATGAAAACAAGAATCTAGCATCAAAAGACTTTGGTAAAATGTCCCAAATGATTTGATCAACCTGTATGATTCCATAATGAATCGTTCCTGTTATGATCAATGTAACTTGATGCTATATTATTCCAGAAAGGAAAATCTGGTAGATACTTATCTTAGGATTTCCACCTCACACAAAATTACGAAAATAAGTTTTAGTTTTGTCTTTTAGTTCTAGTTGTTTAGTTTGTTTAAATTTCTAGTTAGTTTAGTTATTAAACGTCGGACTATGCATTGGAATTGTATCTGGGATTCAATCACTAAAAAGGGTCACGTCTGAGGTGACCAAACGGGTTTTCAAATGTTAAAAAAGGAGTCACGTCTGAGGTGACAAACTGATTTTACTGTTAAAATGATCACGTCTAAGGTGATCAAAAGTTTTCTAAGTTAAAATGGTCATGTCTGAGATGATCACTGGTCAAAATGTTTTATCAATCGTTAAAAGGGATAAGTGTTAAATGGTCATAAAGTCAAAATCATAAGTATTAGCCAATCGCACGACTAGACCATGAGTATGGACCAGCCGTACGATTGGAACATACGTATGAGCCCAATCGTACGAATGGTGGTGACCGACTGTGCCAGTCGCACGACTGAAACCCATTCGCACAAATGGAGGTGACCGACTGTGCCAGTCGCACGACTGATCTTCAATCGCGTGATTGGAGGTGACCGACTATGCCAGTCGCACGACTGACCCTCAGTCGCATGAATCAAGTATGCGACTAGGTTCAGTCGCACGTCTGGAGGAAACCCTAGTATAAATAGAGGGGGAGTCGGTCGCACATTCTCATTCACCCCTCAATCGCTCTCAAACGCACAACACACCATTACTCTACCAAGTTTTCGTTTGATTGATATAGACCATTGTTTGTAGTATCCTAACGATTTGTACTGCTCTTCCAGAGTAATGCATGATGTGGTGCAGCTCAAAGATCAATAAATTTGTGCCCTAATGATCGAACTTAAAGCCTAAATATAACCGAGACTTATTTTGACAAATAAACCAATAAAACTAAGTATCTTGATCAAATAAAAGTTGTTAGGTGTTAAGTTGGACATTTGCAAAACTGATGAGTCAAACCACAACATCTAACATCATGTTTTGCTCAAAATTTGAATGTGACTGGAAAAACAGTCTGTCATGCGAATGGACACCCTGATGAACTTCAATCGCACAACTGAGCTATGCGAATGGCTCAATCGCATGACTAAGATGGACGAATGGCTAAATCGCACGACTGAACCATGCCTATGAGTTCAGTTGCACGACTAGTGTAAACGCATGAGAGAACATACGACTAAGCCCAGTCGCATGACTCAGTCATACGTATGAGCTCATTCGCACGACTAGATCTCAGTCGCACAGTCTATTCGCACGACTAGATCTCAGTCTCACAGCCCATTAGCACGACAGAACAAAAGTTTTCAAGTCCAATGAATCAAATTGTCATTGATTGACACTTACTAATGTTTATTTACTTTATGTAACAGATGGCAAGTCGTTGGACTATGAGCACAAAGCATAACATTTGTACTCATCTGGATCTGTCCTAAAGGAATGCGGCTGAGTTCTCCGGCATTATCACATTCTTACGACGATCAAGGATATTTCGTGCCATCTCGACGCAGTGCACACCGTACCGATCAGTTCAGCAGGCTTTCTGGGAAAGCGCTGTCGTCGACAGGTCCTCCGAGCCTCACTGTACCAGGATTTCCATTTTGGGGAGGCTATTGAGATCACAGAGGATAATCTTAGGACTGTATTAGAGTTTGGGGATGATGCTAACTGCCCTACACGGCTACATCCACTGACAGTCCGAGGATGTTTTCTGAGGGCTAAGTACTCGGGGGATATCAACGCAGGTGTGCTCAACAAGAGCAACCTGTGCCCCCAACTGAAGTACTTAGCCCATGGGCTGCTGAAGTGTATTGCCTTGAGGAAGGGAGGCTTCGATGTGCTGTCCAATTAGATGCAGAACACTTATGTGGCGTTGGTGCTGAACTTTCCATTCAGCTTCTCGAGGATGATCTTCAACTATAAGGTGGAGAACATTAAGGCAAAGGGAAAGGAGGGATTTTGCATGTACCCTCGCTTCATGCAGATGATCATTGACTAGAAGCTCCCGTTGCTACCAAAGGAGAAGGAAGATGCTGTGGTTTTAGAGGTGATGGATGATACCACTCTAGGACGGATGAAGGTTTACCGGGGCAAGCAGGTGAAGCCCCCGGTAAGGCGACTGTTTGGGCATCTGGCCCGGGAGGAGTATGAGCGCCAGCTCGACGAAAGTGGCGCCACGATGACAGTGACTCGGACACCGAGCTGGTTGTGCTCCCGGCTGATGACTCCGATGATGATGACAGTGGTGATGGTAGAGATACTGGCCCCACCTAATCTAGGGCCACTGCTACTGATGTGACATCTCCACCGTCCACCCAAGGAGGTGGTGAGACTGCTGGATTCCATCAGGAGTTCCAACCTGATAAGGAGGAGGAGTCAGATGAAGAACCTCTGGTGTGAACGGTGGGAAGCCGGGTCGTAGACACTGGGAGAGGTATTAGGGCGGTTGGTGGACGCCAGGGTGAGTCTGGGGAGTGGAGGAACAGCTTTCAGCACTGAACCATATGGTGCTGAAGCTGTTAGCTACTGATGAAGAGAAGGCTGCACGAATACATCAGCTTGAGGAGCTCAACGCTACCCAAGCACAACAAATTTCTTAGCAAGCCCAGCAGATTTCCCAACTACAGGAGCATAACATCCAATCAGCCAAGAAGATAGAGGAGTTGGAGGCTTCCAACAAGACGATCATGCTCAAGCTCAAGGAACCAAAGATGAGCCTCTAAAGATCAGAGAAGGAGATGATGATGATGATGATGATGATGGTGAAGATGATGATAGTGATGATGATGAGGTGAGTGATGATAGAGGGCCAAGAGGAAGGCAGGATGATGATGATGACGTAGAAGGAGATGCAGCTGCATCTGCCTCAGCTCAGGGTCAAGAAAGAAGAACAAAGTGAAAGCAAGATCAAGGAGCATCATCTTCTGCCCCACCTGCTGACGAACCAGCGATCCAAGACAAAAGTAATGCTTAGATATTTATGTATTTGAAAGCTTTTGTACTTGAATCATGTATTAAACTTATGTACTTAATGTTTATATATATTCAATATTTAACTGTCTTGATTATTACTAATGCTTGATGTATTTACATGTTTTAATCAACCATCTCAGCAAGAAGAGTATGATGTTGCTCCCCTACATCAAATCAAGTCTCAATTAACTATGATACTTGATTTGCAAGGGATTGTTAGGAGGTCTGTGAGTTATATCCCGAAGAAGGAGAAATAATTCATGACCTTACTGATAAGCAACTTGCTGAGATGTTATGGCTAAACCCAGATGAGATTGTCAAGGACGCTCCTACTGTTGATGTGGCTAGTGACGATGAGCTTAACGATGTGGATGAAATAGAGATTGAAGATGTCACAGCCCAACATTATCCAGAGTACACTGACTGAGAGGGAAATGTGGTTCCTAATTTGGGTAGTACTCTCAGCAGTGATACATTTGAGAAGCTGGATCAGATGGAAAAGGAGGTAGAGACATCAACAAGCCAAGCCCAGGCCTCGGACGCCAATGTTGATATTAAAAAGGCTGAATGGGCGGCTTGTTTTGCAAAGATCCGAGCCCAGCGCACTGCACCAAAGCCGAGTGCCTACACCAAGCTCTACAAAGTAAAGAAGCATCTCAAGGTGTCAGGCAAGATTATAGCGTGGGCATATTTTGAGGATCTAAATGTATATGCAGTGAAGAGGGAGAAGGGAATAGAGTACTTTAGATTTCCAGATGATCTAAATACTCTTCCCGGTTTTGAGCTCAACCAGCTGGCACACCTAAAGTTGCTGTATGCTGACCCGAAAAAGATTTCAGGCTGGTTTGAGGATGTTTTGAGAAGAGAGTACCACACCAGGTGGGTTAACTTTAGACCTCAACAACCGAAGAGGTACATTAGAAGGTCTAAAGTTGATTCCATTACTGGAAACCCAACGGTAGTGTTGAAGTGGAGTCCTCCATGTACTATATCAAGAATCCCTCTAAGGGAAATGCTACAGGACTTCACTCCACACTTCAAGTGGTGGTACTACGACTAGAGAACAGGTGAAGCCGTTATTGTCTTGCAGAAAGAGGGCCAAATGGATACTATTCGGGTATTTGACCCAATGTGGCTGACTAATTTATCTGCTGATGATGTATACACATTGTACCAGTGGCCACTATTTTACGATACACAAGACATTGTACAAGCCATCCAGTTCCAGAACGTTATACGACTTTGTTTTACATTTGAGATAAATGCCGGAGTTACAAGAGGGGAAAAGTACAAGAAGTTTGAAGAGGTGATGAAGAATGTTAGACACTAATGTAAACTAGGTCCAAGGGGGAGATTGTTGATACAGATGTACCTAGTTTAGGAGCTTAATGTAAAATGTCTTTCATGTCTTACATATTTGTAATTGAATGGGTATAAATGAAATACATTATGTGGTTGATGCTTATAATGTTTAATATTTCATTGTTTATTGTGTGATAACGCATATTGAACTAACTATATAGGTTTGTGAATTGTATTAAGTTCTCATGCGAATG
The DNA here is from genome assembly GCA_024085815.1 of Flaveria linearis. Classification (NCBI taxonomy): domain Eukaryota; kingdom Viridiplantae; phylum Streptophyta; class Magnoliopsida; order Asterales; family Asteraceae; genus Flaveria; species Flaveria linearis. The sequence continues at coordinate 33,467,468 of CM044015.1, forward strand.
GACCATGCTAATGGACCATACGCATGAAAACTCCGTGCTAATGGACTAGTCTCACGACTGAACCAGGAAACTGGATCAGTCGCACGATTGTAACATGAGATTGACTCAGTCGCATGATTGGACCTTCAGTCGTGTGGATGGATCAACCACATGGTTCAGTCGCACGACTGAACCATGCTATGGTTCAGTCGCACGAATGAAGACTCCAAACCTATAAATACCACTTAATTCGTGGAAAAATGAGAGAATTCAAATACCTACGCACATAATCGTACCCTAGTCATCCAGAGAGTCCAGAAAACCTTTTCCAACTTCATAGTTCATTTCTGATTAGTTCTAGTTCGTTCTTAACATTTGTTTTATCATTGGATTGATCAGATTGTCGTTCTTACTGATTGGATCGCCAATCAAATAGGATTCACACTATTTGAGTTGGTATACGTGCATTATTAGTTAGTACTCTGTACGTACACGGTCCTAACAATTTCTAGCCCAATACTCATTACTCAACTATATATTATGTTTTCAACTCAATACACAATATTCTTTACACATTCTATTCATAATCCTAAATAATTATGCAATAATCGATCGCCATTCTAAATTAAAGATTCTAATATTCGGATTCTATACAATTGACTATTATGTTCTAAATTCTGAATTTGTGTACAAGTTAAATTTTATTAGTTAGTTTTATATCTTTTTTTTGTGACTTCCAACTTATAAAATGGAAAGAATAAAAAATTAGCAAACAAAATAAATATTTAGAAAAAAAGAACAAAATTGTTATTTGATTTATTCGGATTATTAGGATAAATTCGTATTATTCGGATATATCCGAATCCGATCCAAATTGAATTCGGATAGATTCGGGTCGGATAGAAAAATCTTTATTCGGATCGGATCGGATTTCGAATTGGGTCCTGAAATTTTCAAATCTGAATAAACCGATCCGAATAATCCGTTATCCGATCCGATGAACACCCCAATGTAACTTGTGAAAGTAACTCGTGCATGTACTAAGAAGCTATTACTTAAGAATATGATGCGTTGTTATGTAGTGTTCATTCGGTAAGAGCTTCGGGAAGGTCGAGTTTGTGATAAAAGTTCAAAAGGTGAGTTTCTAGTCCCCTTTATTACGAAATTTTTACGTTTTGGGGCTATTATACATACTAAAATACTTGTTTTATGCTTGTATGATGATGTTATGAGGTTTAGCAAGTTAGAAAAGCCTTAGATACGAAAAGTTAGAGAACTAAGCGGGAAAATATGTACTTTTCGCGCGAGCCGTTACGTTTGTACCTTGTGAAATTTGAATCTGCAGGTTATCGCGCGAAAGTATGGTTCTCGCATGAGAAGTGTAGTTCTCACGTGAAAGGAGGTTGTTGCGTGACAGGAAGTTCTCGCACGACATCTAGTTTTCACACGACTAGATGTTTTGATGTGCAGATTTTGATTGATGCATGGTTCTCGCGTGAAATGTTAAGTTTTCGCGCGTGAGTATGATGTTGATGCATGTAATGTTTTCGCATGACCTGCTGTGATGTGTGATGTGTTATCTTTCTACGATGTAGTAGTTTTTATAACTATATATTTTATGATGTAACATTACTTAACAACTATGTAGGAATAAGTAAAGTATTATGTAATGAAAGTGAAAGATAACGACGATGAAAGTGGAACGTAATGAACGAATAAAAGTCTTGCAAGCAAATAATAGAGGTTCACGACTCTATAAGGTAGTCGTTTGCCCAACTGTGTACAGTTTAGCTAACCTTTAAGTATGCGCACAGGGGTGTCAGCCTTTGTGGTTGATAATAATGTGCGATAATAGGCGAAAACGGGATCCTTGTCGCTTGAATCCAAGATGATTGTTTCTTCATGCACAATATTGGGGCGTAACATAAAATAGGATCTGGATGAAAGTGAAAGATAAAGATAAAAGTACGAAATGTGCGATAATGTGCGAAAGCGAACGATAACGAAAGATAATAATGATTATTATCAAAATGTATGTACGACATATGATAATGTGAGAAAGTAAATTTTAAATGAAAGTAATGTACTTTATCATTAAAAGCTAGAACTCACTCAGAATAGCTAACTTTTGTATGCATAATAGTTTACAGGTAATTGTTGATGTTAAGGAGGTGCATGCATGGATGCATAAGCTACTGGGAAAGGATTCAAGACTGGCCTCCATATTTTTGAGAATGTTATAGTGTTGATACAGATTTTGAGATGTAAACTTAACAATATGATTATTTGATACAATTTTTATTATTAATGAAAAGTTTAAATTCCACTACAAATGTCATGTTTTAAATGTTTTATGCTATGAATGACCAACTGTAAACATTCCTGGAAAGGGGGCCTTACAAGTTGTTATCAGAGCCAAAGCTTACGAGAATTGGGTAAATAAGATTTAAAACCTAAAACATAAACTGAAAATGGGACAAAAAAGGTTTTAGGACCATGTACGTATGGAGTACTAACTGATTCTTCGTTATACCCGATCAAATAGTGCGGAATCCTATTTGATTGGCGATCCAATCAGGGAGAACGTAATCAAGATCAAACCTAACGATTAGAAAACGTTAAGAACGGACTAGGTATGATCTGGGACGTTCTATGAACTTGGAATGGACGAACAGGACGCTCTGGGTCGGCTAGGGTTGCAAGTATTCGAAGTGTTTTTTTTTCACGAATTAAGTGGTATTTATAGGTTACAGCTATCATTCGTACGACTGAGCCAAGCGACTAGCTCAGTCGTGCGACTGAGTCATACGATTGGTTCATTCGGACAACTGAGTCAGTCTTATGACTCAATCGTACGATTGACTCAATCACCTGATTCATTCGTGTGACTGGCCCATTCGCATGGTCCAGTCGTGCAACTGAATCAGATAACTTAGTTAAACACATTTTTGAACCTTTGATGGTTCAAACCTATGTCTAACAACTGTAAACCTATATAACATTGTCATATATGCGTGTACTAATAATTGATATGAATAGATATAACATGTAAACAACCAATAAACATAAAGGAAGAGATTCTCATTATAATAACCAAATGTTACATATGTGTTACAAGAAGAAGTTCTATAACAGTTAAGCTCATTAGACTAGAACTAGGGACATGTGTACCAACAAACTCCCCCTTGGACCTAGTTCTATCTAGACTTTGACTTCTTTCTTGAACACTTCAAATCTCTTCAGTTTCTCCTCTTTAGAAACCCCAGCATGGATATTAAGTGCAAAGCATAGACGTATGATATGCTGAAACTGTAGTGCTTGCACTATATCCTGCGTGTCAAAAAACAGTGGCCACTTGTACAGCGTATAAACATCTGACGCTGACAAGTTGATAAGCCACATGGGGTCAAGCACCCTTATTGTGTCCATTGTGTCTTCCCTTTCCAGAACAATGACGGCCTCTCCCGAGCGCCAGTCATAGTACCACCACTTAAAGTGTGGGGTAAAGTCCTGTGGCATCTTCCTCAGTGGAACTCGGGACATTGTGCGCGGAGGTCGCCACTTCAGGACTATCTTCGCCTGACCAGTGATGGGACTCACCTCAGACCTTCTGAGGTACCTCGTAGCCTGCTGAGGCTTGAAGTTGACCCATCTAGTCCTGTACTCCTTTTTCAAGGCAGCCTCAAACCAGCCAGACATCTTCTTAGGATCAGCATAAAGAAGCTTTAGTCGGGCCAACTGGTTGAGCTCAAAACCTGGGAGAGTCTTCAGATCATGAGGGAATCTGAAGTATTCAATTCCCCTCTCCCTTTTATCGCATATACGCCAAGGTCATCAAAATGAGCCCAACCAATGATCTTCCCTGACACCTTCATACTCTTCTTTACTTTGTATAGTTTGGTGTAGGTACTCTGAGTTGCTGTACAGCGTTGGGCTCGGACTTCGGCGTAGCAAGCCGCCCATTCAGCCTTTCGAATATCAACTTCAGCATCCGAGGCTTGGGCTTGGCTTGTTGAGGCTTTGCTCCTTTCTCTTATCACTGAGTTTATCCAGAATGTCACTGTCAAGGTTGTTTACCAAATCTGGAAACACGTTTCCCTCTTGATTAGTGTATTCTGGATAGTGCGGATCTGTGATGTCTTCAATTTTGATTTCTTCAACATCGTTGAGCTCGTCATCATCAGCATCATCAAAAGTTGGAGTATCCTTAACAATTTCGTCTGGATTCAACGAAATATTTCAGCAAGCTGCTCATTAGTAAGGTCGTGAATTATTTCTCCTTCTTCAAGGAGTATAACTCATGGACATTCTGACGATCCCCTGCAGATCAAGAATCATTGTGAGTTGAGACTTGATCTGTTGGAGGGGAGCAACATCATGCTCATCTTGCTGAAAACCCTTATCTGTTTAATAACAACATGTAGAGTAGCAATCATTAGTATAAACTCAAGGTAAGTAGACATTAATCATTAAATATTTACAATAGTTTCATATATATCAAAAGATGAATCAAGTACAAAAGATTAAAAATAAAACATTTAATCAATACTTTTGTCTTGTATCCGCTCGTGAGTTTCTGTAGTAGATGATGATGAAGGATTTGCTATAGATCCATGGTCTTGTCTTCTTTTTGAACGTTGTTCCTGACCAGAATCAGCAGCATTTGAAGCAGAATCATCATCATCATCATCTTGCCCCTCCTTGGCTTGATCATCACCACTATCGTCATATCCTCATCACTCTCATCATCCTCATCATCATCGTTATCACCATCATCACCATCTCCTTCCTTTATCTTCAAGGGATCAGCTTGGGATTCCTTCAGCTTCAGCAGAATTTTCTTGTTAGCAGACTCTAGCTCTTCAATCTTCTGTGAAGACAGGACGTTGGGCTCCTTGAGTTGGGAGATCTGCTCAGCTTGCTGAGAAATAAGCTGAGTTTGAGAAGCATTTTGCTCCTCAAGTCGAAGCAGCCTCTCTGTCTTTTCTTCATCAGCAGCTAGCAGCTTTAGCACCATCTTGTTGAGTGCTGCTAGCTGTTCCTCCACTCCAATGGGAGGGAGGGGTGAACCTTTAGGAGCTGATGACGGGCCAGCTCGGTGGCCAGTGGAGGCGGCTGTGGTGGTGGTGAATATCGGAGGTGGAATAGGAGTGAATGGTGGAGTGGTGGTGAAGATTGTGGTAGTTGGTTGGGTGGTGGTGACAGGTGGTGGAATGGGTGTATTGGTGGTTGTGGTAGTTTGAGTGGTTTGGGTGGTTTGGGTGGTGGTGGTGGAAGTGGTAGGAGCGGAGGAGGTAGTGATAAGAGTGATCCTCCTGCGTTTGGGCTTCTTTCCGTAGGGCTGAGCCATTCGCTTTAGCCTGGATCCTTTGGATCCTGATGCTCCCCCTTGGCTACTGATCGGATCCGGGGCATATGAGGGATCCGATGTCGTTGCAGCATCCCCGGACTCCACTGGGCGTCCACCTACTGCCCTTATCCCTTGCTCAGTTGCCACTACCGACTTCTCACAGTCCGGGTAAGTGGCTCTTCATCAGATTCCTCCTCCTCTTGCATATGAAAGTCAGGGTGTATCGGAGCTGGTTCAGGTTCTTCCTGACCATCTCCTCCTTGATCCGAGTCATGATCGTCATCGGAGTCATCGGAAGGTAGAGCCACCTGCTCTACATCAGAATCACTTTCATCGTGGCGCCACTTCCTCTTCGCCGGTGCCACATAGTCATCATGGGCCAGATGCCCAAATAATCGCCTGACAGGGGGTTTCACCTGCTTCCCCCTGTATACCTTCATCCTGCCTAAGGTGGTATCATCCATCACCTCAAGCACCACTGCATCCTCCTTCTCCTTCGGAAGCTGGGGAAGCTTCTGGTCAATAATCATCTGTATAAACCTCGGGTACATGCAGAAGCTTTCCTTCCCCTTGGTTTCGATGTTCTCCACCAAATAGGTGAAGATCATCCGTGAAAAGCTGAACGAATGGTTCAGCACCAGCGCAACATATGCGCTCTGCATCTGCTCAGACAGCTCATCAAAGCCTCCCTTCCTCGAGGCAATGCACCTTAGAAGCACGTGGGCTAGATACTTGAACAGGGGGCACAGATTGCTCTTGTTGAGCATACCTGAGTTGATGTCCCCAGAATACTTAGCCCGTAGAAAACACCCTCTAACAGTCAGCAGGTGTAGCCGAGTTGGACAGTCACTATCGTCCCCAAACTCCAGGACTGTCCTTAGATCTTCCTCTGTGTTCTCAATGGCCTGGCCAAAGATAGAGCTCCTGATGCGGCAGGGCTCGACGGATCTGTCTAGAGCCGCATTCTCCTAGAATGCCTGCTGTACCGAGCGATAGGGAGTGCAGGAAGTAGATATGGCTTTGAAGATCCTAGATCTCTTAAAGAAAGCGATAATGCCAGAGAACTCTGCTGCATTCCTGGATGTCAAATCCAGATGAGCACAGATGTTGTGCTTCGTGCTTATTACCCAGCGACTTGCCATCTGTCACACAATGTAAGTAAACGTTAGTGCGTGTTGAAGATAGCAAATTACAGTCAATGAACTTTACACCTTGGTTAAGTCGGGCGACTGAGCAAACGAATGAACATAGTCGTGCGACTGAGTAGGACGACTGAGCTTTATATGTGTGAATTGGTTCATACGTGCGACTAAGTCAAGCGAATGGACATAGTCGTGCGATTGGACCATTCGTGTTGGAGCATATATAGTCATATATAGTGTGTCCGTCGCTTGACGAATAGTCTAGGCTTAATGTTATACACCTTGTAAACACATGAAACTGGGTCAATCGCAAGAGCATATGCGAGTGAGACTCAGTCGTACGACTGAGCCATGCTAATGGACCAGTCGTGCGACTGAGAGATGCGATTGGGGCAGTCGTAAGACTGAGCCATAAGAATGGTCCAGTCATACGATTGAACCATACGCATGGTCCAATCGCACGAATGGGCCCAGTCGCATCTAATATGGGCCGAGGCCTATATATACCAGTTTCAATGTGTAGAAACCTAAAGGGTTTTTCGATAGTGTGCCCGGTGCCCAGGCGCTGCCGTATGAGAGGGGAGATCATGCTCGATCTCCCCTTGCCAAAAGTCTTGATTCTTAAGTTGTAACGAGCTTAAAATCGTTATGTTTTATCAATAAAATCATTCGATTATTGTTCGTGTTATTGATTATCTTTTGGTTTTTATCCTTCCGTCAAGAACACGCTCGGATGTTCATCGATCCAGTGACTTCACAATTCGTCCATCTCAGTCGTGCGACTGAGACTAGTCGTCTTCTCAGTCGGGCGATTGAAGTTCATCAGTGTGTCCAGTCACCTACTCGACGGTTTGTCCATTCAAATTCTTGTTTTGAGCTATACTTGATTTTAAACGTTGAACTTAGGCTCATTACACTCAGAAACGACCGATTAAGCGTATTTTAACTTCTGTTTGAACGTTTAGAGTAGTTTTGATGGTCTATTTGTTCGTTAAGTTCTCGGTTACTGTTGGGTCAGAATTCGAGTGATTCTAGATGTCATTTATCGGTTTTAATGATGAAACATCCCGAATGTTACCTGTATAATCAGAGAAGAATATCAGAACACACACAGAGATGGATTAAACAAAATTTTGGCAGCGGTTCGTTAGGTCGTACGAATAGAGAGAGGCGATTTGGGTGAATGAGCGACTAATGTCGATTCGACCTATATATTAGGCCAAATCCCAGTCGGGCGACTGAGCCGAATCGCGTAGGTCAGTCGTACGAATGGGTCTAGTCGCATGAGTGAGTCGTGCGACTGAGATTCATTTGTACGATTCACCCAATCGTTCATCTTCAATCGTACGATTGATGCTCAGTCGAACGACTGTGACAGTCGGTCACCTTCAATCGTGTGCTTGGACTCATTCGCGTTTTCCATTCGTACGATTTGATTCATTCGTATGTTCCAATCATACGACTGGACCATATTTATGGTTCAGTCGTGCGACTGGGCCATCCTTATCATCTTTTGACCATTTTACCATAACGATCCTTAGTTCCATTTACCAGTAGATAAACATTATGAGTAGGTTGATCATCTCAGACATGACCCATTTATCCACTCGATCACCTCAGATGTGATCCATTTATCCAACCTATCACCTCAGACGTGATACTTTTATCCTTTCAGAAACAATTTGTTTAAATAAACATTAAGCTCATTTGGTGACGTTAACAGAGAACATTTTGCACAGTCCGACATTGACACATTATACAGATAACTTGAAAGTGTTAAACTACGAACAAAAGAAAACATCTTTTTGTATTTTTGTTAGGTCAGGTTAGTGTAGCCTATTAACATTGACATCATATCAAGGACAGACTCATATGGAATCAGACATGCATAAACAACATTACTTGGAACCTTTGATTTGTATTTAACTTTAAACACTTGCATATCACAGCTTTCTTACTCATCTAAGATTTCTAAGATCTAACTGGGAATCATGCTTGATATGATACGTAACGTACTTTGATTATCAACTTCAGTCGGTGCATACACAACGATTGTCAGTATATTTGTCCACTTAAATCCATACACAGACTTTTGACACGCATTGGTGAAGAATTAAGTTATATTATTTCAACCAACATTTGTGGATCCCAAGCTTATATGGTAATCAATATTCCTTAGAGGACTTTCGAGCAGTCTATAGGTATTTTGACAAGAAGAGACTATTCTTAGAGCTTTCAAAGAGAAGCCAATCCTCAGGTCAATACCATCACACAGTAGAGAGGCCGTAAACAACAATGAATTCTAGAATATGTAGGTTATGCTTATCCTCAGGTCAGTGCCATCGCACAGCAGAGAGGCACACAACCTATCTCCTTGTTAGAGCATTTCTTATTTTTTTTCACATAACGCACCAGCAACGTTTTGTTATCAGCATGATTGCGCTTGTATTCATTTTTTTGCTTTGCTCTTTTTGTGGACATTTGCACACCATTGGTGGTGTTTATTTGCTCGTTATCCCTTATCGGAAATAGCTGATTGTGTTAACCAGTGATAAGATGGGAACCCACAGTTGATTGAACCATTTAGTTTAGATTGAGTTTACCAATGACGTCTACTCGTCTAATGTGTTGAATCTACCGACAAATCGTACAGTGAACTAGCACCTCCCTAGATCAACTTTCTCCGTGTAATTACAATACCAACCAAGCATACTATCATTTTCCCATTTTGTTAGACTTAGACTTCTCGGATTTATAATTTTTCTGTGATTTAATTAACATTGCAAAACCGAAAATCCTTTTAGTGTTCCAAGTAACCCGATGCCTGTGTACTATCACTTTCCATTTTATTGAGTCACATTTCCTGTCTTTTTGTCTATGCCTTTTCAGCTTTACTTACCTTCCCCCTGGAATATCCATTTCTTTCTTCAGAATGTAACATTTGCGATTGTCAAACATGACTTTGAAGCCCTTGTCACAAATCTGAGACACAAAAAGCAGATTGTTTTCTAATTGCTGAACAAAGTTGACTTTGTCGAACCTTACCTTTTCATTTCCAACTTCGCCTTGAGCAGTAATGTAACCTCCTTTGTTACCAGCAAAGGAAACGTGTCCCCCTTTAATTTGTTTGACATTGAAAAGGAGAGACTTATTTCCCGTCATGTGCCTGGAAGCTCCGCTATCTACGATCCATGTATTTGTAGACGCATTATAGCGGACAACCTGCACATATGAGAAAATCATTAGTTAAGGAGGGGGACCCAAGCCTTGACTGGCTTGGGTTGCCCAGAGGAATCAACCATCATGAATTCGACCCACTGTCCTTGTTAGTGGGTGAAATCTCAACTTTCAGCTTGTCCTTGCTTTTAGACTCATCAGTCGTTTTGGCTTTCCACAAACCATCCCTGTGAAAGGATTGTTTGTTGTAAACCTTAGACTGATTTACAGTTTGAGCATATGGTCTAGATTCATAAACAGGTTTTTCCGCTGACATCACAGACTTGTCAGTAACTTGTCTGTGTTGCCTTTGGCGTGGAGGAGACGAAAACGACGTAGAAGGTGTTTTAGACCTAATAGGTGTTTTCGATCTAAAAGGAGTCTTAGATTGCTATTTTGAATCTAGATGAACTTTGTTGTTCAGCTTAACCTTAATTCTCGGAGTTTGATAGCGAGGACAATTAGTCGAAATATGACCGCGCTGTCCACAAGTATAGCAGGACCTCCATTCATCAGGGCTAGGAGATCTCTTGTGGGGTGATGAGTAAACTTCAGGTTCTTTCTTTTTGTTCTCACTTTTAAGACTTTCACCTCCCTTGACAAATTTAACTTGTTTAACATTATGTGTGTTTTTCATAGCAGTCGCGTATGAAGTGATACTTGATGCCTATGTGTTTGGTCTTAGGATGTTGGACCGGATTTTTAGTTACTGCAATTGCAGCAGAATTATCAACATATATAGGAGTAGAAGTGAAATGCAAACCGTAGTCCCGCATTTGCTGTTGTATCGAAATGATTTAAGAGCAGCAGCTGGCGGCGACAACATATTCAGCTTCACAGGTAGATAGAGCAACTGATGTCTGCTTCTTGCACTGCCAAGTTACCAATCTCCTCCCGAAAAATTGACATCCTGCTGATGTAGACATGTAATTCATTTTGCAGCCTCCATAATCCGAGTCACTATACGCCGTTAGGTCAAAGTCATCATCATGAGGATACCACAACCCCAGTGTCGGAGTACCCTTCAGATAACGAAAAATCCTCTTGACTCCAATCAGATGATTTACTTTGGGTTACGCTTGATATCGGGAACACAAACATGTGGCATACATGATATCTGGACGCGAGGCAGTGAGATACATGAGAGATCCGATCATCCCACGATACATGGTGGCATCCACCAAATCCCCATTCTCATCAGGAGCCACATCATGATTTGTGGCAAGTGGGGTACCGGCTGCAGCGACATTTTCCATATCAAAGCGACTAAGAATGTCACCGACATACTTAGTTTGATGTAGAAAGATGCCGGTAGTAGAAAGATGCCGGTAGGTGTTTGATCCACCTGTAATCCTAGGAAGAACTTCATTTCTCCCATGGCACTCATCTCAAACTCAGCCTTCATCACAGATTCAAACTCTTTACATAACTCTTCGTTTCGTGAACCGAAGATTATGTCATCCACATATATTTGCACTAAAAGCAAATCACCATCCTTTTCTTTGATGAACAATGTACAGTCAATCACACCCCTGCGAAAGCCGTGTTTCAGCAGATGGGTGGAGAGCTTTTCATACCAAGCTCGAGGAGCCTGATGTAGCCCATATAGAGCCTTGTCTAACTTGTAGACTCTGTCCCGATGATAAGGATCTTCGAATCCTTCGGGTTGACTGACATATACCTCTTCACGGATTTCCCCATGCAAGAATGCACTCTTAACATCTAGTTGATAGACTTTGATCTTCATGTAAGAGGCGTAGGCTAGAAAGATGCGAATAGCTTCCATTCTAGATACTGGAGCAAAGACTTCATTGTAGTCGATTCCTTCGACTTGTCTGAAGCCCTAAACAACCAACCGGGCCTTGTTTCTGATAACAACACCCTGGTCATCCTTCTTGCACTTTAGTACCCATTTGGTACCAATTACTTTGACTCCTTTGGGTCGGTCAACAAGAGTCCACACTCCAAGTTTCTTGAACTGTATCAACTCCTCTTGAATAGCATTAACCCAGGCTTCATCCTTAAGGGCATCACTTACGTGTTTGGGTTCAATTTGAGAAACAAAACATCTGTAAGCTCCATCATTCACGTAGGCCTTTTCCATTACTTCAGCGTAATCAGCAGTGTACAATCGACTTCTAGTCTGCACGCCGGAGTGGAGATCACCAATGATAGCATCTTACGGATGACTCGTACTGATCCTAGTCAATGGGGTTGTAGGAACAACGACTTCAGAGTCCATAGTTGTGACTGGAGGTTCAGTATCTGTATTTCCAGATGCTGGTGTAGCAGCTGAAGAGCTTCCCGCATGATCAACATTAGGTGACTGTACTGGTTCAGTTGCTTCTTCATCCTCTGATGAGTCCTCACTCTCATCCTGATCGGCTGAGGCAGATCCCGATGAACCACTTGCAGGAGTTGTAGCGCTAGTATCCAGATTCGGTGAATTTAGAACATCGTGCATCATCTGAGTAGCAATATCATCATTTGAATCTATCTGAGGAAGATTGAATGATTTGAAAAAGCCATCGTAGTTAAAGAATGATGATGGACCTTTTCCAGCAGGGGGATAGTGAAACGTTGAACATCAACATTGCACCATACTTTTACCTGACCAGTAGAGTTGTTGTAAACTTGTTTGTTGGGTATACTGTATCCCAGAAAGATCCCCTGATCTGCCTTTTCATTAAATTTGCCTTCTTGAGTTTTCTTCAGAAGCGTACAAGAAGCACCGAAAGGTTCCAAATACTCCAAGTTTGGTTTACGCTTCTGTAGTAACTCATAGCAAGTCTTCCTGTGCCTCTTCACTACTGACACACGATTGAGTGTGTAGCAGGCATTTACTACAGCTTCGTTCTAGAACTGCACTGGCAGTTTTGAGTCTGCCAACATAGTCCTGGCGGTCTCGATCAGACTCCTGTTCTTTCGCTCAGCGACTCCATTCATCTGTGGTGTGTATGCAGAGGTGAATTGATGAACAATTCCCTTTTCTTTGCAGAAAGCATCCATCCACTAATTCTTAAACTCGGTTCCATATCTGAGCGAATCTTTCTCACCTTCAGTTTGTAAAGAGATTCCAGAGTGGTGACCAACACTTTGAATGACTCAAAGGTTTCTGACTTTGCTTTCAGAAACATCACCCACGAGAATCGTGAGTAGTCATCAGTGACTACGAAGCGGTACCAGTCTCCTGCAATACTCTTCGTGCTAACTGGACCAAATAGATCCATGTGTAGTAGCTCCAGGGGCATCTCAATAGAATTGACATTCTTAGTCTTGTGAGATTTCCTGGTTTGCTTTCCTTTCTTGCATGAGACATAGAAATCAGGAAGCTTGAAGTTCTTGACAGGAACTCCATCAACTAAGTTGTTATGAATCAGATGATTCATCTTCCTATGATTAATGTGTCCCATTCTTCTGTGCCACGAAATGGAGTCCTTCTCTGTAGCTTTGGATAAGAAACATTGAACAGTAGAAGTACTAGAAGAAGCATTAGATATATCTAGAACATACAAGTCATTATATCTAGATGCGGACATTAATTCCTTCTCCTCTGGAATATCCATTTCTTTCTTCAGAATGTAACATTTGTGATTGTCAAACAGGACTTTGAAGCCCTTGTCACAAATCTGAGACACAGAAAGCATATTGTTTTCTAATTGCTGAACAAAGTTGACTTTGTCGAACCTTACCTTTTCATTTTCAACTTCGCCTTGAGCAGTAATGTAACCTCCTTTGTTACCAGCAAAGGAAACGTGTCCCCCTTTAATTTGTTTGACATTGAAAAGGAGAGACTTATTTCCCGTCATGTGCCTGGAAGCTCCGCTATCTACGATCCATGTATTTGTAGACGCACTATAGCGGACAACCTGCACATATGAGAAAATCATCAGTTAAGGAGGGGGACCCAAGCCTTGACTGGCTTGGGTTGCCCAGAGGAATCAACCATCATGAATTCGACCCACTGTCCTTTATCAGTGGGTGAAATCTCAACTTTCAGCTTGTCCTTGCTTTCAGACTCATCAGTCGTTTTGGCTTTCCACAAACCATCCCTGTGAAAGGATTGTTTGTGGTAAACCTTAGACTGATTTACAGTTTGAGCATATGGTCTAGATTCATAAACAGGTTTTTCTGCTGACATCACAGACTTGTCAGTAACTTGTCTGTGTTGCCTTTGGCGTGGAGGAGACGAAAACGACCTAGAATATAAATGACTTTATTCTGAAACTGCGAGAGGAAGAAGTTAGACACAAGTACAAGGCAAAGAAGGTTTCATTTGCTCAAGATCTGACACTCTACAATGTGACTCCAACTCCTATTGCCAAGTCTTCAAATGCTCCTCTGCAAACTGCTTTTGTTACTAATACATCTGCATCTGGACAAAGCTCATCATCTGTTGGTGAGTCAACGGTCTCATCAGGGGTTCAACACAGTGTTACTGAAGCTCATTCGACAAAGTTAGTAACAGAGAACTTAGGTAAGGTAACTGTGGAAGTGGCCAAGGAACACATGGACCTGCTTGCTGCTGTGGTCCATTCCTATGATGGTTTGGTTGCTGGGAAGATAGGAAACTGCCACTTGGCTGATGAAGATTATGAGCAGGTGGATGAAAATGAGTTAGAGTGGATGGATATTATATGGGCTCTCGCAAGTGCTGTGCGACGAGCAAAGAAATTTGTGAAGAAAACAGGTCAGAATTTGGTGGCTACAAAAGATACTACTTTCGGCGTCGACAAGTCAAAAGTCACCTGTTTCAACTGTGGAGTGAAAGGACACTTCAAGCGGGAATGTGTCAAACCTAAGAAGACTGGAAATGGAAACCCATTCTCCTCCTTCACAAAGCAAGAGAAAGAGAAAAGGCCAGCTTCAACCAGCAGTGACTTAAAGGCTATGGAGGCGCAAGGTGATGAAGGACAGGACTGGTCCTTTCGATTCTTATCTGATAGTGAAGCCAACATAGCATCCGTTGACGATCTAAATGAAGACTCAGCGAGTGAGGGGGAGAACTCAGCTGAACCTGATACTGCTGAATTGGATGATGACATATCTGCTGTTGATCAAATTGTTGAGGATGAAATGAATGCTGAATCTGAAGAACATTCTGAACCCCAAAATGCTTTCATGGCTGGAACGTCTACATCAGCACAGGTAGAATCAAAGGATGACTTATTTATTAAACATGCGTGTGTTGAATGTGAAAAGTTTAGAGAAAGCATTGACCTGAAATTTGCTAGGTTATCAGATCACAATGATAACTTAGTAAATGATTTAAAAATGTGCACTGAGGCTAACAGAATCTTAAAACAAAATGAAAACAGCTATAAAGAAAAGGTTGAAGCATTAAAGAAACAGTTAAAAGAAACAAAGGTTGTTGCATATAACCAAGAAAATGATATCAAGTTTTACTTAAAGACAATCGAAGAAACTAAGAAGGAACGAGCGGTCTTACAAGTTGAAAATGAGTCTTTGAAACAAAAACTCCACAGTCTAGCTAGTTCCTCACATATTTTGAAAAACTTGGTTAAAGAACGCAACAACGGGGAAGGTTTGGGATACAAAGTTGTGCCTCCATCACATGAGATCCTTTTGAACACGAAACAACGTCCAATTAATAATAACCCAATAAACGATCATGTGGTGACGACTCCTCTGGTCAGCGATCCGGACACAACAGTTAAATCTGCCCCTCTGGCTACTGGCCAGAAAGCATCTACATGAAGCACAACTAGCACACAAATCACTGGCAAATGAGTGGAAGAGAATGTTCAAGCATCTCTTGGGTTGGGTCAAAATTCGACTACCACACAACCTAAGATTTCGAAAAATACTCAAATCTAAATCAGTGAAACAAGAAATCCATCATCTTTCAAGACAAAACACACATAATGTTAAACAAGTTAAATTTGTCAAGGGAGGTGAAAGTCTTAAAAGTGAGAACAAAAAGAAAGAACCTGAAGTTTACTCATCGCCCCACAAGAGATCTCCTAGCCCTGATGAATGGAGGTCCTGCTATACTTGTGGACAGCGCGGTCATATTTTGACTAATTGTCCTCGCTATCAGACTCCGAGAATTAAGGTTAAGCTGAACAACAAAGTTCATCTAGATTCAAAATAGCAATCTAAGACTCCTTTTAGATCGAAAACACCTATTAGGTCTAAAACACCTTCTAGGTCGTTTTCATCTCCTCCACGCCAAAGGCAACACAGACAAGTTACTGACAAGTCTGTGATGTCAGCGGAAAAACCTGTTTATGAATCTAGACCATATGCTCAAACTGTAAATCAGTCTAAGGTTTACAACAAACAATCCTTTCACAGGGATGGTTTGTGGAAAGCCAAAACGACTGATGAGTCTGAAAGCAAGGACAAGCTGAAAGTTGAGATTTCACCCACTAATAAAGGACAGTGGGTCGAATTCATGATGGTTGATTCCTCTGGGCAACCCAAGCCAGTCAAGGCTTGGGTCCCCCTCCTTAACTGATGATTTTCTCATATGTGCAGGTTGTCCGCTATAGTGCGTCTACAAATACATGGATCGTAGATAGTGGAGCTTCCAGGCACATGACGGGAAATAAGTCTCTCCTTTTCAATGTCAAACAAATTAAAGGGGGACATGTTTCCTTTGCTGGTAACAAAGGAGGTTACATTACTGCTCATGGCGAAGTTGGAAATGAAAAGGTAAGGTTCGACAAAGTCAACTTTGTTCAGCAATTAGAAAACAATCTGCTTTCTGTGTCTCAGATTTGTGACAAGGGCTTCAAAGTCATGTTTGACAATCGCAAATGTTACATTCTGAAGAAAGAAATGGATATTCGAGGGGGAAGGTAAGTAAAGCTGAAAAGGCATAGACAAAAAGACAGAAAATGTGACTCAATAAAATGGAAAGTGATAGTACACAGGCATCGGGTTACTTGGAACACCAAAAGGATTTTCGGTTCTGCAAGGTTAATTAAATCACAGAAAAATTATAAATCCGAGAAGTCTAAGTCTAACAAAATGGGAAAATGATAGTACGCTTGGTTGGTATTGTAATTACACGGAGAAAGTTGATCTAGGGAGGTGCTAGTTCACTATACGATGTGTCGGTAGATTCAACACAATAGACGAGTAGACGTCATTGGAAAACCCAATCTAAACTAAATGGTTCAATCAACTGTGGTTTCCCATCTTATCACTGGTTAACACAATCAGCTATTTCCGATAAGGGATAACGAGCAAATAAACGCCACCAAAGGTGTGCAAATGACCACAAAAAGAGCAAAGCAAAAAAAAAGGAATACAAGCGCAATCATGCTGATAACAAAACGTTGTTGGTGCGTTATGTGAAAAAAAACCAAAAATACAAAATGCTCTAACAAGGAGATAGGTTGTGTGCCTCTCTGCTGTGCAATGGCACTGACCTGAGGATAAGCATAACCTACATATTCTAGAATTTATTGTTGTTTGCCGCCTCTCTGCTGTGCGATGGCACTGACCTGAGGATTGGCTTCTCTTTAAAAGCTCTAAGAATAGTCTCTTCTTGTCAAAATACCTATAGACCGCTCGAAAGTCCTCTAAGGAATATTGATTACCATATAAGCTTGGGATCCACAAATGTTGGTTGAAATAATATAACTTAATTCTTCACCAAACGTTGTTGGTGCGTTATGTCAAAAGTCTGTGTATGGATTTAAGTGGACAAATATACTGACAATCGTCGTGTATGCACCGACTGAAGTTGATAATCAAAGTACGTTACGTATCATATCAAGCATGATTCCCAGTTAGATCTTAGAAATCTTAGATGAGTAAGAAAGCTGTGATATGCAAGTGTTTAAAGTTAAATACAAATCAAAGGTTCCAAGTAATGTCGTTTATGCCTGTCTGATTCCATATGAGTCTATCCTTGATATGATGTCAATGTTAATAGGCTACACTAACCTGACCTAACAAAAATCACAAAAAGATGTTTTCTTTTGTTTGTAGTTTAACAGTTTCAAGTTATCTGTATAATGTGTCAATGTCTGACTGTGCAAAATGTTCTCTGTTAACGTCACCAAATGATCTTAATGTTTATTTAAACAAATTGTTTCTGAAAGGATAAAAGTATCACGTCTGAGGTGATAGGTTGGATAAATGGATCACATCTGAGATGATCGGGTGGATAAATGGGTCATGTCTGAGATGATCAACCTACTCATAATGTTTATCTACTGGTAAATGGAACTAAGGATCGTTATGGTAAAATGGTCAAAAGATGATAAGGATGGCCCAGTCGCATGACTGAACCATAAATATGGTCCAGTCGTACGATTGGAACATACGAATGAATCAAATCGTACGAATGGAAAACGCGAATGAGTCCAAGCACACGATTGAAGGTGACCGACTGTCACAGTCGTTCGACTGAGCATCAATCGTACGATTGAAGATGAACGATTGGGTGAATCGTACAAATGAATCTCAGTCGCACGACTCACTCATGCGACTAGACCCATTCGTACGACTGACCTACGCGATTTGGCTCAATCGCCCGACTGGGATTTGCCCTAGTATATATAGGTCGAATCGACATTAGTCGCTCATTCACCCAAATCGCCTCTCTCTATTCGTACGACCTAACGAACCGCTGCCAAAAAATTTGTTTGATTCATATTTACCATCTCTGTGTGTGTTCTGACATTCTTCTCTGATTATACAGGTAATATTCAGGATGTTTCATCATTAAAACCGATAAATGACATCTAGAATCACTCAAATTCTGACCCAACAGTAACCGAGAACTTAACAAACAATAGACCATCAAAACTACTCTAAACGTTCAAACAGAAGTTAAAATACGCTTAATCGGTCGTTTCTGAGTGTAAGGAGCCTAAGTTCGACGTTTAAAATCAAGTATAGCTCAAAACAAGAATTTGAATGGACAAACCGTCGAGTAGGCGACTGGACACACTGATGAACTTCAATCGCCAAACTGAGAAGACGACTAGTATCAGTCGCACGACTGAGATGGACGAATGGTTCAATCGCACGACTATGTCCATTCGCTTGACTTAGTCGCACGTATGAACCAATTCACACATATAAAGCTCAGTCGTCCTACTCAGTCGCACGACTATGTTCATTCGTTTGCTCAGTCGTCCGACTTAACCAAGGTGTAAAGTTCATTGACTGTAATTTGCTATCTTCAACATGCACTAACGTTTACTTACATTGTGTGACAGATGGCAAGTCGCTGGTTAATAAGCACGAAGCACAACATCTGTGCTCATCTGGATTTGACATCCAGGAATGCAGCAGAGTTCTCTAGCATTATCACTTTCTTGAGGAGATCTAGGATCTTCAAAGCCATATCTACTTCCTGCACTCCCTATCGCTCGGTACAGCAGGCATTCTGGGAGAATGCGGCTGTAGACAGATCCGTCAAGCCCTACCGCATCAGGAGCTCTATCTTTGGCCAGGCCATCGAGATCACAGAGGAAGATCTAAGGACAGTCCTGGAGTTTGGGGACGATAGTGACTGTCCAACTCGGCTACACCCGCTGACTGTTAGAGGGTGTTTTCTACGGGCTAAGTATTCTGGGGACATCAACTCAGGTATGCTCAACAAGAGCAATCTGTGCCCCCAGTTCAAGTATCGAGCCCACGTGCTTCTAAGGTGCATTGCCTCGAGGAAGGGAGGCTTTGATGAGCTGTCTGACCAGATGCAGAGCGCATATGTTACGCTAGTGCTGAACCATTCGTTCAGCTTTTCACGGATGATCTTCACCTATTTGGTGGAGAACATCGAAACCAAGGGGAAGGAAAGCTTCTGCATGTACCCGAGGTTTATACAGATGATTATTGATCAGAAGCTTCCCCAGCTTCCGAAGGAGAAGGAGGATGCAGTGGTGCTTGAGGTGATGGATGATACCACCTTAGGCAGGATGAAGGTATACAGGGGGAAGCAGGTGAAACCCCCTGTCAGGTGATTATTTGGGCATCTGGCCCGTGATGACTACGTGGCGTCGGCGAAGAGGAAGTGGTGCCACGATGACAGTGATTCTGATGTAGAGCAGGTGGCTCTACCCTCCGATGACTCCGATGACGATCATGACTCGGATCAGGGAGGAGATGGTCAGGAAGAACCTGAACTAGCTCCGATACACCCTGACTTTCATATGCAAGAGGAGGAGGAATCTGATGAAGGACCACTTACCCGGACTGTGGGAAGTCGGGTAGTGGCAACTGAGCAAGGGATAAGGGCAGTAGGTGGACGCCCAGTGGAGTCCGGGGATGCTGCAACGACATCAGATCCCTCATATGCCCCGGATCCGATCAGTAGCGAAGGGGGAGCATCAGGATCCAAAGGATCCAGGCTAAAGCGAATGGCTCATCCCCACAGGAAGAAGCCCAAACGCAGGAGGATCACTCTTATCACTACCTCCTCCGCTCCTACCACTTCCACCACCACTACCCAAACCACCCAAACCACTCAAACTACCACAACCACCAATACACCCATTCCACCACCTGTCACCACCACCCAACCAACTACCACAATCTTCACCACCACTCCACCATTCACTCATATTCCACCTCTGATATTCACCACCACCACAGCCACCTCCACTGGCCACCGAGCCGGCCCGTCATCAGCTCCTACAGGTTCACCCCTCCCTCCCATTGGAGTGGAGGAACAACTAGCAGCACTCAACAAGATGGTGCTAAAGCTGCTAGCTGCTGATGACGAAAAGATAGAGAGGCTGTTTCGACTTGAGGAGCAAAATGCTTCTCAAACTCAGCTTATTTCTCAGCAAGCTGAGCAGATCTCCCAACTCCTGGAGCACAACGTCCTGTCTTCACAGAAGATTGAGGAGCTAGAGTCTTCTAACAAGAAAATTTTGCTGAAGCTGAAGGAATCCCAAGCTGATCCCTTGAAGATAAAGGAAGGAGACGGTGATGATGGTGATGGCGATGATGATGAGGATGATGAGAGTGATGAGGATGATGACGATAGTGGTGATGATCAAGCCAAGGAGGGGCAAGATGATGATGATGATGATGATTCTGCTTCAAATGCTGCTGATTCTGGTCAGGAACGACGTTCAAAACAAAGACAAGACCATGGATCTACAACAAATCCTCCATCATCACCTACTACAGAAACTCACGAGCGGATACAAGACAAAATTATTGATTAAATGTTTTATTTTTAATCATTTGTACTTGATTCATCTTTTGATATATATGAAACTCTTGTAAATATTTAATGATTAATGTCTAATTACCTTGAGTTTATACTAATGATTGCTACTCTACATGTTGTTATTAAACAGATAAGGGTTTTCAGCAAGATGAGCATGATGTTGCTCCCCTCCAACAGATCAAGTCTCAACTCACAATGATTCTTGATCTGCAGGGGATCGTCAGAATGTCCATGAGTTATACTCTTGAAGAAGGAGAAATAATTCACGACCTTACTAATGAGCAGCTTGCTGAAATATTTCGTTTGAATCCAGACGAAATTGTTAAGGATGCTCCAACTTTTGATGATGCTGATGATGACGAGCTCAACGATGTTGAAGAAATCAAAATTGAAGACATCACAGATCAGCACTATCCAGAATACACTAATCAAGAGGGAAACGTGTTTCCAGATTTGATAAACAACCTTGACAGTGACATTCTGGATAAACTCGGTGATAAGGAGAAAGGAGCAGAAGCCTCAACAAGCCAAGCCCAAGCCTCGGATGCTGAAGTTGATATTCGAAAGGCTGAATGGGCGGCTTGCTACGCCGAAGTCCGAGCCCAACGCTCTACAGCAACTCAGAGTACCTACACCAAACTATACAAAGTAAAGAAGAGTATGAAGGTGTTAGGGAAGATCATTGGTTGGGCTCATTTTGATGACCTTGGCGTATATGCGATAAAAAGGGAGAGGGGAATTTAATACTTCAGATTCCTTCATTATCTGAAGACTCTCCCAGGTTTTAAGCTCAACCAGTTGGCCCGACTAAAGCTTCTTTATGCTGATCCTAAGAAGATGTCTGGCTGGTTTGAGGCTGCCTTGAAAAGGGAGTACAGGACTAGATAGGTAAACTTCAAGCCTCAGCAGGCTACGAGGTACCTCAGAAGGTCTAAGGTGAGTCCTATCACTGGTCAGCCGAAGATAGTCCGGAAGTGGCGACCTCCGCACACAATGTCCCGAATTCCACTGAGGGAGATGCCACAAGACTTTACCCCACACTTTAAGTGGTGGTGCTATGACTGGCGCACTGGTGAGGCAGTCATAGTTTTGGAGAAAGAAGGGAAGGTCGAGACAGTTAGGGTATTTGACCCTATGTGGCTAATTAACTTGTCTGCTTCAGATGTATACATCTTGTACAAGTGGCCACTGTTTTTTGACACTCAAGATATCGTGCAAGCACTTCAGTTTCAACACGTCATACGTATATGCTTCGCACTCGATATTCACTCTGGGGTTTCTACAGAAGATAGAAAGAAGAGATTTGAAGAATTCAAGAAAGAAGTCAAAGTCTAGATAGAACTAGGTCCAAAGGGGAGTTTGTTGGTACACATGTCCCCAGTTCTAGTCTAGTGAGCTACAATGTAATAGAACTTCTTCTTGTAACACATATGTAACGTTTGTTTATTATAATGGGAATCTCTTCCTTTATGTTTATTGGTTGTTTACATGTTATATCTATTCATATCAATTATTAGTACACGCATATATGACAATTTTATATAGGTTTACGGTTGTTAGACATAGGTTTGAACCATCAAAGGTTCAAGAATGTGTTTAACTAAGTTATCTGATTCAGTCGCACGACTCGACCATGCGAATGGGCCAGTCACACGAATGAATCAGGTGATTGAGTCAATCGTACGATTGAGTCATAAGACTGACTCAGTCGTCCGAATGAACCAATCGTATGATTCAGTCGCACGACTGAGCCAGTCGCTCAGCTCAGTCGTACGAATGATAGCTGTAACCTATAAATACCACTTAATTCGTGGAAAAACGAAACACTTCGAATACTTGCAATCCTAGCCGACCCAGAGCGTCCTGTTCGTCCATTCCAAGTTCATAGAACGTCCCAGATCATTCCTAGTCCGTTCTTAACGTTTTCTAATCGTTGGGTTTGATCTTGATTATGTTCTCCCTGATTGGATCGTCAATCAAATAGGATTCCGCACTATTTGATCCGGTATAACGAAGAAACAGTTAGTACTCCGTACGTACATGGTCCTAACAAGTGGTGTTAGAGCCTAGGCTCTTGATTCTTCGTGGATTCAATCACGTTTTTGGTAAAGTCAACGTTTTTAAATGAAAAGACCAAATCTTTCTGCTAAAAATCAAGTCTTTACGTTTGCATGTTCTGAAAAATCAATATTTTTCGACTTTCAGCCGTCTAGGGTGTCAAAAATTGCGTTTTAGGTCTAAAGTTGCGAAAAATCTCGATTTCAGCAGTCTCAGTCGCACGATTATCTCAATCGTACGACTGAAGTCCAGAGCGTCCTGTTCGTCCATTCCAAGTTCATAGAACGTCCCAGATCATTTCTAGTCCATTCTTCACATTTTAAAATCTTTAGGTTTGATCTTGATTACGTTCCCCCTGATTGGATCGCCAATCAAATAGGATTCCGCACTATTTGATCCGGTATAACGAAGAATCAGTTAGTACTCCGTACGTACACGGTCCTAACAAGTGGTATCAGAGCAAATGAACCCTTCTTTGCCTTGTACTTGTGTCTAACTTCTTCCTCTCGCAGTTTCAGAATAAAGTCATTTATATCCAATGTCTCAAGAACTG
Organism: Flaveria linearis; assembly: GCA_024085815.1. Lineage (NCBI taxonomy): Eukaryota > Viridiplantae > Streptophyta > Magnoliopsida > Asterales > Asteraceae > Flaveria > Flaveria linearis. Next base: position 33,490,933 of record CM044015.1, read on the forward strand.
AATTGCGTCCCAAGGTGGAAATAAACGAATCCCACTTTTCTGGAAGTCCATCAGCCAAACTGGAGACCTTTTCTTCTTTAGACGTGGTTACCCCATGAGTGTGAAGTTCACTCATCAGATGATAGAAGCGGTCAATTATGTCGTCCAAACTCTCATTCCCAATACCCAAAAAATTATCAAATTCTTTCTTAAGTGCTTTGGCCTTCAAAGATTTCAGAGTTGAGCTCCCTTCATATCTTTTCTTGAGAGCTTTCCAGAATTTCTTACTTTGTTTATGATCAGAATACTGATGGAAGATCTCTTTAGGAATAAACTGGGTGAGAATCGCGTAAGCCTTATTTTCAGCATTATTGGCAGTCTTTTGAGCATCAGTCATTCCACTCAACGTTAATGGCAAACCATCAGCACCAACTGGCATGGTGTAACCAGTTTCAATAGCATTCCAAAGATTAGTATCCACGCCATTGAGATGAATCTCAAACCTTTGCTTTCACTGCGGGAACTCATCAATAGACAGAAGCTTAGGTGGCTTATTGTGATTACCAATCTCATTTTCCAGTAACAGTAAGTTCTGGATCCTTGAGTCTTTCCCTGCTGAGAACGCGAAGTTTTCGGAGTCCATACTGAATGTTGACTTAAACTTGAAAAAAACTGTTAATGCGATTGGGGAGTACGACTGGGATGCGATTGACACGAACAGTATGCGATTAAACTCAAACGTGCGATTGAACAGGAGACTGAGACACTTGTGTGACTGAGCAGACCGACCGACTCAATTAGGCGACTGAACTATGTGACTGACTCAATCGGTCGATTGGACTAGGCGACTAACTCAATCGGGCGAATGAACAGGCGACTGGACTTTAGTCGTACGATTGAGATAATCGTGCGACTGAGACTGCTGAAATCGAGATTTTTCACAAACCTAAGAAGACTGGAAATCGAGTACTAACTGATTCTTCGTTATACCGGATCAAATTTTCTTTTTGCTCTGATACCACTTGTTAGGACCGAGCACGTACGGAGTACTAACTGATTCTTCGTTATACCGGATCAAATAGTGCGGAATCCTATTTGATTGTCGATCCAATCAGGGAGAACGTAATCAAGATCAAACCTAACGATTAGAAAACGTTAAGAACGGACTAGGAATGATCTGGGACGTTCTATGAACTTGGAATGGACGAATAGGACGCTCTGGGTCGGCTAGGGTTGCAAGTATTCGAAGTGTTTTATCTTGAAAGATGATGGATTTCTTGTTTCACTGATTTAGATTGAGTATTTTTGGAAATCTTAGGTTGTGTGGTAGTCAATTTTTGACCCAACCTAAGAGATGCTTGAACATTCTCTTCCACTCGTTTGCCAGTGATTTATGTGCCAGTTGTGCTTGATGTAGAAGCTGTCTGGTCAGGAACCGAAGGGGCACAGTTAATTGCTGTATCCGGATCACTGACCAGAGGAGTTGTCACCACATGATCCTTTATTGGGTTATTATTAATTGGACGTTGTTTGGTGTTCAAAAGGATCTCATGTGGTGGAGGCACTACTTTGTATCCCAAACCTTCCCGTTGTTGCGTTCTTTAACCAAGTTTTTCAAAATATGTGAGGAGCTAGCTAGACTGTGGAGTTTTTGTTTCAAAGACTCATTTTCAACTTGTAAGACCGCTCGTTCCTTCTTAGTTTCTTCGATTGTCTTTAAGTAAAACTTGATATCATTTTCTTGGTTAAATGCAACAACCTCAGTTTCTTTTAACTGTTTCTTTAATGCTTCAACCTTTTCTTTATAGCTGGTTTCATTTTGTTTTAAGATTCTGTTAGCCTCAGTGCACATTTTAAATCATTTACTAAGTTATCATTGTGATCTAATAACCTAGCAAATTTCAGGTCAATGCTTTCTCTAAACTTTTCACATTCAACACATGCATGTTTAATAAATAAGTCATCCTTTGATTCTACCTGTGCTGATGTAGACGTTCCAGCCATGAAAGCATTTTGGGGTTCAGAATGTGCTTCAGATTTAGCATTCAGTTCATCCTCAACAATTTGATCAACAGCAGATATGTCATCATCCAATTCAGCAGTATCGAGCTCAGCTGAGTTCTCCCCCTCACTCGCTGTGTCTTCATTTAGATCGTCAACGGATGCTATGTTGGCTTCACTATCAGATAAGAATCGAAAGGACCAGTCCTGTCCTTCATCACCTTGCGCCACCATAGCCTTTAAGTCACTGCTGGTTGAAACTGGCCTCTTCTCTTTCTCTTGCTTTGTGAAAGAGGAGAATGGGTTTCTATTTCCAGTCTTCTTAGGTTTGACACATTCCCGCTTGAAGTGTCCTTTCTCCCCACAGTTGAAACAGGTGACTTTTGACTTGTCGAAGCCGAAAGTAGTATCTTTTGTAGCCACCATATTTTGACCTGTTTTCTTCACAAATTTCTTTGCTCGTCGCACAGCACTTGCGAGAGCCCACATAATATCCATCCTTTCCAACTCATTTTCATCCACCTGCTCGTAATCTTCATCAGCCAAGTGGCAGTTTCCTATCTTCCCAGCAACCAAACCATCATAGGAATGGACCACAGCAGCAAGCAGGTCCATGTGTTCCTTGGCCACTTCCACAGTTACCTTACCCAAGTTCTCTGTTACTAACTTTGACGATTGAGCTTCAGTAACACTGGGTTGAACCCCTGGTGAGACCGTTGACTCACCAACAGATGATGAGCTTTGTCCAGATGCAGATGTATTAGTAACAAAAGCAGTTTGTAGAGGAGCATTTGAAGACTTGGCAATAGGAGTTGGAGTCACATTGTAGAGTGTCGGATCCTGAGCATATGAACCCTTCTTTGCCTTGTACTTGTGTCTAACTTCTTCCTCTCGTAGTTTCAGAATAAAGTCATTTATATCCAATGTCTCAAAAACTGAATTATGTCTCAAGGTGGAAGTAAACGAATCCCACTTTTCAGGAAGTCCGTCAGCCAAACTGGAGACCTTTTCTTCTTTAGACGTGGTTACCCCATGAGTGTGAATTCACTCATCAGATGATAGAAGCGGTCAATTATGTTGTCCAAACTCTCATTTCCAATAGCTGAAAAATTATCAAATTCTTTCTTAAGTGCTTTGGCCTTCAAAGACTTCAGAGTTGAGCTCCCTTCATATCTTTTCTCGAGAGCTTTCCAGAATTTCTTACTTTGTTTATGATCAGAATACTGATGGAAGATCTCTTTAGGAATAGACTGGGTGAGCATCACGTAAGCTTTCTTTTCAGCATTGTAGGCAATCTTTTGAGCATCAATCAGTCCGCTCAACGTTAAGGGTATTCCATCAGCATCAACTGGCATGGTATAACCAGTTTCAATAGCGTTCCAAAGATTAGTATCCACGCCATTAAGATAAATCTCAAACCATTGCTTCCACTGCGGGAACTCATCAATAGACAGAAGCTTAGATGGCTTATTGTGATTACCAATCTCATTTTCCAGTAACAGTAAGTTCTGGATCCTTGAGTCTTTCCCTGCTGAGAACGCGAAGTTTTCGGAGTCCATAATGAATGTTGACTTAAACTTGAAAACAAATTGATAATGTGATTGGGGAGTACGACTGGGATGCGATTGACACGAACAGTATGCGATTGAACTCAAACGTGCGATTGGACAGGCGACTGAGACACTTGGGTGACTGAACAGACCGACCGACTCAATTAGGCGACTGAACTGTGTGACTGACTCAATCGGTCGATTGGACTAGGCGACTGACTCAATCGGGCGAATGAACAGGCGAATGGATTTCAGTCGTACGATTGAGATAATCGTGCGACTGAGACTGCTGAAATCGAGATTTTTCGCAACTTTAGACCTAAAACGCAATTTTTGACACCCTAGAAGGCTGAAAGTCGAAAAATATTGATTTTCCAGAACATGCAAACGTAAAGACTTGATTTTTAGCAGAAAGATTGCATCTTTTCGTGTAAAAACATTGACTTTACCAAAAACTTGATTGAATCCATGAAGAATCAAAAGCCTACGCTCTGATACCACTTTTTAGGACCGTGTACGTACGGAGTACTAACTGATTCTTCGTTATACCGGATCAAATAGTGAGGAATCCTATTTGATTGGCGATCCAATCAGGGAGAACGTAATCAAGATCAAACCTAACGATTAGAAAACGTTAAGAACGGACTAGGAATGATCTGGGACGTTCTATGAACTTGGAATGGACGAACAAGACGCTCTGGGTCGGCTAGGGTTGCAAGTATTCGAAGTGTTTTGTTTCACGAATTAAGTGGTATTTATAGGTTACATCTATCATTCGTACGACTGAGCTAAGCGACTGGCTCAGTCGTGCGACTGAGTCATACGATTGGTTCATTCGGACGACTGAGTCAGTCTTATGACTCAATCGTACGATTGACTCAATCACCTGATTCATTCGTGTGACTGGCCCATTCGCATGGTCCAGTCGTGCGACTGAATCAGATAACTTAGTTAAACACATTCTTGAACCTTTGATGGTTCAAACCTATGTCTAACAACTGTAAACCTATATAACATTGTCATATATGCGTGTACTAATAATTGATATGAATAGATATAACATGTAAACAACCAATAAACATAAAGGAAGAGATTCTCATTATAATAACCAAACGTTACATATGTGTTACAAGAAGAAGTTCTATAACAGTTAAGCTCACTAGACTAGAACTGGGGACATGTGTACCAACAAAAGGGAAAGGGATGCCAGTCTTAATAGCTACTTGTCTACAGGTAAATGTTTAAGTAAATGTTTTATGTACGTTAATGAATAAGGAATTATGTGCGCGTGCTATGTGGTTTATGTGCCTTTTTTAGATTTGGATACTGATTTAGTTAGGATAGGAAACGCTTAGGGAATGAAGAGCAAAGTAAGTGGCTAATCACAATGGGCCATTGTAATTAGGGACTTACTATTCGTGACATAATCTAGGCTATTACCTTGAATGATCATGTTGGTGTTTGAATCTTATATAATTTAGAGATGGCTGGTGCTAGATCTTTGAAGACCTCACGAGGTGTAGTTCGTGATGGACGTAGTGCTGGACCACGTGTCATAAGGAATAGGGCTAGGATTACCAAAACGACACCTAAAGAGCCCGAGCTTTATCACAGGAAGGCGATGATGAGAGTGCTAATATGAGGACCTCAGTAAAGGAGGCGGTAGTTAAGGAGGTTCATCAGGTCATGCAGACAATTCTACCGTCTGTGGTGACCGAGGTGATTAGATTTGTAATAGAGGACGAGAAGAAGGAGAAGAAGGAGAAGAAGAAAACTACAGAGTGAAGGGGTGAAGAGCGAGGAGAACGGTGCAACCAGAGGCGGATATGATTGTTTGGAGTGATGACGAGGAGGAGGAAGCTGTGCAAGAAACTGCAAGGGGTGTAACTTTGGGGCATTCCAGAGATGCAAACCCTTTGACTTTCGATAGGAATAGGAATGTTGTTGCTGCTCACCGATAGGTGAGGGAAATGGAGGCAGTGTTGGATATCAGTGAGTTAAAGAAGGACCAGAAGGTGAAGTTTGCTACCCACTCGTATGTGGAATCGGCCTTATGCTGGTGGGACAACATTATCCAGGCCGAGGGTAGCAAGGCGATTGGAAGGATGAGGTGGAGTGAACTAAGGATGCTAGTGATTGAGGAGTTTTGTGCTTATAGAGAGTTGGATAAGATCGAGAGAGAGTTTCTACATTTGGAGGTGGGAACCATGACATAGATATCCGTAGACACTTGATCGCTACTCGACCAGGTACGTTTAGGTCGGTGGTCGATCTAGTAGGAAGATTTTATGACAAGAGAGAGGATGTGACCATGGTGGAGGTGAACAAGAAGGGAGATGGAGAGAGGAACTGGAATAGGAAATGTTTTGGCAGTGGTTTTTTCATTGCACCTCATTGTAACTTATAAAATGATCAGTTTCAAAGAGGTGTGATTATTTTCAAATCTGATAAAATGGTAAAGGATTCAATCGAAGGTGCTTTTTTGGGCTACAATGGTGATGAAAGATGGAAGGTAGTTTATGATTTGATCAAAGGTGTTTTTAGATCTGATAAAATTTTAGATTTCAGATCTAGTTTGGTTGTGATGGTGGTGAAAGATTGAATGGTGGATTAGGATTCAGTCGAAGGTTTTTTTGGGGGTTCTTGATCGCAAGTAGAAGGGTAGTGATGGTGGTTTGTTGGCGGTGACGGAGGTGGTCCTGGGGGGTAGTGGTTTTGGTTATGATTTTATGATTTTGGGTTTCAAGGTTCGATTTCGGCTGGAATTAGGTGACAAGGTGGCGATGGTGGCGGTGGTGTTGTAGTGTTAGTAGCGGTGGTGTTGTTGGTGGCGGCGGTGTTGTAGTGTTAGTGGAGGTAGTGTTGTAGTGTTAGTGGTGGTGGTGTTGTACTGTTAGTGGCGGTGGTGTTGTTAGTGGCGGTGGTGTTTGCGGCGTGGTGTTGTGGTGGTATTGGTTGTGGGATGCTGGCACTATGGTGGTGGCGGTGGTCGTAGTGGCGGTGGTGGTGCTGGTGTTGTGGCGGTGGTGGTGTCGGAGGGAGGGGTTGTGGTGGGGCGGTCAGGCGGATAAGGTTGTGGTGGAAGAAGGTGTGAGTTGGGTTTTAAATAATATACAAAATTAGTCCTTCTAAGAAATTTACCAAAATAGTCCATATCAACACAAAGAAGAAAATGCCCTTCTAATTAAGGGAATTGTTTAACGGAGTTAGTGTCTTGGAGTTAAACCGAGACAGATTGCAAATCACATAGAGTAAAATCAAGATTTTTAAAATTTGGATAAAAACGTTATTTTGGCCAAACTATATGAAGCAAAAGTGAAGTTTACTTAATATTAGATTATACGAAATAAAAAAAATTTGATAATTTATTTAGTTAGACATGAAATTGATTGTATACATGATTACATATTTAAAAATTCATTATTAATTGTAATAACAATAACATTAAAGTATAGTCTACCTGATTAATGATATTTATAACTAATATTATTCAGCTTTTTTTGTGTAATTAACCATTTATTGGATCACCCGACGCGCCATTGGCCCACATGATCATATTCATAACACAAGTACACAACTTGACCGCTCTTAAATGGAAACTCACATTTGGTGAGAAAACCCATTGGCCCACATAAAACCCCCATTTATTTTTATCGCATGTGATATTTGAACCCAAAACCTATACCTATTTATAAAAGACAATTTTACTCGTTAAACTTTTAATAGTTATGTGAAAAGACAAACTCATGCTTTTTAAATTAATTATAACAAGTAGATATGTCCGCGCATTGCGACGGTTTAAACTACTTGGATCACAAAATTTGATTCTAGCTCACGTAGTGAATGATTACTTTTAAATGTGTATCATACTGATGTACTAGAGAGAATGATTGTTGGAACTGATTGAGTACCTGAAAACATATGCATACACTATTTTAATTGCTACATAAACTAATAGATTCAAGTTAACAGCTACAGAAACAACATGCAAAAACATATACAAACATTAACATATTGTATTGAACCTAAACACATGTTACTTCCTCTAAACTACAATGTATTTAAATACAAATTAAGCTACTCCAAGAATGCCTTTTTCCTTGTTGATGAAATTCTAATAGAAATAAATCTACATACCCTTTTTTCTTGCAAATGTGAAAAATCAAATTTGAATTGTAAAATTATGACTTTTCTAAGCCTTTTGATTCCCACTTGACTTCTTAAATGTACAATATTTTGTTACTGCAATCTTTTATCTGTTTTGCTGGACTAGTGCATCATAGTTTATACTATTAAAACCAACATAGTTATTATTAATCAAATTATGTTTAACCTCCAGCTTTGACCTGCTTACTTTTCAAATTTTGACCCCTAAGTTAGATGACTATTTAATTAGATATTTATGAAGTTTAACTATTATAGATTCATTATTAACCTAAACTAAAATAAAACCATGTAAATTGACATCCTATCGTGTTCGAGTCAAACAACTTAAACTCAAAAGGAACTTATATCTTGAGCGATAAAACAAAATTACAGACCTGAATGAAACTTTGGTTCTACTTGCTCCACTGTCAAAAAAAACTCACTTTATCTTTACATCCATTTCTCACTATTCTTTGCAACCTATAATTTCAAAACCAAAAACAAAAAAACAATATATACTAAACCAATAAGGTATAGCTGATTTAGTTCTCCAATTGCATTCAAATGTTACTAATTCAACTTTTATGTTGTCATTGTTTAGTGCGCCCTACACCACAAGTTGTCTAAATCAATGGAATGTAAATAGATGAAAATTGGTTTATATAACCATGTAATGAAATTATAGGATCACACGAAGAGAAAACTTTGCAGTTGTTTGGCTTTTAGTAACCTCTTTCCAAAAGAAAATGAAATTAATATAAGTAAATAACACAATATAAAATGTAACTTATAAACTAAATAAAAGATCATGAGATAAATTAAAGACTAATTACCTCTCTAAAGGCTTTTGAGCGTCAAGTTAATTCATTAGGGGGTTCACAGGCTTTATAACAAAGAACATAAAGTTAATGATTCTAAACTACTAATAGCATAATCCATGGAGAAGAATGGAATAACAACACCAACAGGTTAAAGCACTTCCATTTCTTGCTCCCTTATGAGTAACATAATTGGTGCCTGGTTCAATACCTTCCGGGATTGATTAGTGTTAGCAACTTATCGAAGTAGATTATACTGAGATGGATGTATTTCAACCACAAAATCAATTAAATCACAAAGCTTTAACTATATGTAAAAACATAACAATAAGACACATCAAACTACAAAATACTATTAACATAAGTTGTACATAAGAGTTACAGGATAAGGGTGACCTTGCTGGTGTTGAAGTGGTCGCACAAAGGATGCCTCCAAACAAAATTAAGGTGTACTCTATGCTTATAGAATGATATATTACTATTTATGTCACTTTCAAATGTTATATTATAAATTTAGTATAGTCTAACTATTTTCGGTACATAAATGTGTTAATATACCTCATTTTTGTGATGAGACATCTATATATGATAATATTTATAAATAAAAACTAAAAAAAATAAAGTTTTGGAATCAAATATAAATGATCTACGTATAAAACCAAGTAAATTCTTACATCATTTGTTATAATTTTATAGCCCGATGGTGTTTTCACACCACTTTTTATTATTGTATTCCGAATTATAATTTAATATGGTTATACTGTTAATAAATTAACATCAAATCCACCATCACATACAATATATAATTAAGTGCTAATAGCATTTGGTCAACTTGAATATAATCCGCCAGATTTCTTAACTACCAAAATCACTTTCCTTTATATAATTTAAAGTGAACTGTTGTTTTTTATTTTCATAGTTTAATCACATTTGTTATCATCGATTGAATCACTTTCATTTATGGGAAAGGAGATGATGAAGTTAGTTTATCCTGGTGGTCGGGAAACCATTGTAAACGGGTTTTATAATAGGGACCGTAACCTCTAGTCATCCTCTCTCCCATATCTTGATACAATTCCACTCAAATTGGGCGGGGGGGGGGGGGGTTGTTTTGAATTTTATAGGGTAATATTTTCAATTTACGTGCTTTTTAAACGAAGTTAAATTTTTTTGATGGAAATGACACTTTTCAAAATCTTGAGAAGGCAGATGCAAAAAAAAAAAAACTTATTCTTTTGGATGAAAATGATAAATATGACTAAACCACATGAATAAAAACGATAATTCACTCTATAATTTATTATTATTAAGAGTAAATTACTATTTTCGTCCCTGAGGTTTGATGAAAATTATGGCTTCAGTCAAAGAATTTATTTATTGCACTGACAGTCCAATAGTTTCTAGTTTTGTTTCAATTTCACCTAAGTCACTAACACCGTTATAATATTTTCATTAAGTTAGTGTAAATTTATGATATTACCCTTATAATTAAATATAAATAATAAAAAAATATTTACCAGATAGCCATCATCATCATCATATTGCCATCTTCATCATCTAAACCTAAACCATATCCCATCCACCATCACCATCACCACCACCACCACCACCACCATTATCATTCCCAACAAGCCCACCACCACCCACCACCACCACCCACCACCACCACCAATGACCACCACCATTATCATTCCTAACAAGACCACTACCATCATGGTTCAAGACCCTTACTCCTAACCCATCTCTCTCTCTCTCTCATATAAAAATCAAGAACCACCGGCCGCAACCCTCACCCTAGGCCACCTCCGACCACCATCGCCACCTTCACCTTCAGGCCACTCCAACCGCCACGTCATGCCACCACTCTGGCCTCCACTCTCTATTTCTCTTTCTACCACCAGATCCCCATCCACCATCATAATTTTTGCAATACCAACACTAGATCCGCCCCACCACCATTCATCATTATCATCAGCGTACCACCATTCATCATTATCATCAGCGTGGTCTCAAAAGCTGTAAAAACAATCACCATAAAAACCTACCTGAGATTGGTTATAGTTCACCGGTACACCCTTCCATGGGTTGATAAGTAAGAACAAAGATCAGAGATGCTGAAGTGACTGAGCTAAGTGGTCGGATTTGGTGTTGGCCGGTGGTTTTAGATGATGGTGGTGAGCGATGGTTGTGGTTGTGGTCAAATAGGAAAGGAAAGAAAGGGAGGGAGAGAAAGGGATGGAGGGATAGGTTAAGGGAGCTGTGGCCAGATTTGGTAGTGGCGGATGGGTTTCAGGTGGTGGTGGTGAGCGATGGTGGTGGTTGTGATTATCGGAGGCAGTGGCGGTGTGGGAATCTTGAAAGACAAGAAAAATGTGTGTGTGAGAGAGAGAAAGAGAGAAGAGAGATGGGTGGGGTAGGGATGACGTGAGGGGTATTTAATCAACCAGGGGCAAAAAAGTCTTTTTATATTGTTTAATAGAACAAACACTAACGGTGTTAGTGACTTGGGTGAAATTGAAACAAAACTTAAACTATTGCACCGTAGTGTAATAAACAAGCTATTGGACTGAAACCGTGATTTTTGTCAAAACTAATGAACAAAAATAGTAATTTACTCTATCTTTTGCGAAATCTAGGGTTTTGATCTGATCTCCATCTCTAGATTCAAGCAACGGTTTCAATCTTCTACAAATCTAGGTCCCAATTCTGCTTTTTTAACGGGGGTAGCCGGGGCTCCGGCCTGTGGGAGAGAAATTGCAGTGGATTTTCCTGTCTTTGCTCTCTTGACTTTAGGGTTTTGTTAAAGAAGATATGAGTTGATTTTGGGGTTTTTGTTGAAGAAGATATGAGTTTTTTTTGTTGTTATCGGAAATTAGGGTTTATTGCTGGAGGTATTGAACGTTTTCGTGGTTGATTTAGTGATTCTTACGTAACCGAAGAAACAACCTGTCAATGACGATCTGCAACCTGAAGCTTAGCTTAGATTCAATATATTCAACAGTAACCGGAGAGGCCTTTGTCTTGAGTTTCTTTTCAAACCCTAGGGTTGAATTCTGGTGAGATCGTTCCATCTCTGCATCTCTACATATTTTATGCTATTGAGTTTCTTTTTGATTATCTAAGTTTAATGTTGTTTGGTTATCCTTATTCTATTATTTGGCTGGGTTAGGAGAAATGCAACTAGACGAAAAAAGAGTTATAGATTAAGATTAGCATTTCGGAATGTAGGAACTTTAAGTAGTAAGCTATTAGAGCTTGTAGATGGGCTAAAGAGACGTAGGGTACATATAGCATGCCTTCAAGAGACTAGATGGGGAGATAGGAGAGCATCGGAGTGCAATGGATACAAACCATGGTACTCAGGATCTGATGAAACAAAAAATGGGGTGGGCTTCCTAGTTAGTAAAGAACTTCATGGGAATGTAGTAGAGGTGAAAAGGTATGATGACAGGCTCATGTCGATAAGAATAATAATAGGTGAAGAAGTAGTGACGGTAGTTAGCGCATATGCACCACAGATCGGATTAGGAGAACTGGAATGAAAAATTTTGAATCGGAGGTGATTTTAACAGACATATCGGTAAGACTAATGACCACTTCCCTTTGGTGCATAAAGGTTATAAGTATGGTCTTAGGAATGATGGTGGCAGGGAACTTCTGGACTTTGCATTGGCGCATGACTTAGGTGTTATAAATTCATTTTTTAAGAAAAGAGACTCGCATTTAATCACATTTAGCAGCGGCGGGAGACATACGCAGATAGACTATTTACTGATGAAAAGAGAAGACTGTAGTTTATGGAAGGATTGCAAGGTAATCCCGGACGAGACAGTAGTGACTCAACATCATATTTTGGTGGCGGATCTACGCCTGAAGAGAGCAATTGTCGAAGCAATAAAGAGAAGTGGACCTAAAAACAGATGGGGACAGCTGAAAGACGAGAAGATTACCATCTTTAGAGATAAGGTCATACCAATGACACAGAGTGGACCACAGGAAGATGCAAACCAAAAGTGGGAGGGCATGGCTACTAGAGTTATACACACATCTACATAAATGCTTGGAGTTACAACAGGAAGGGCAGTCGGTCATAAGAAATCCTGGTGGTGGAATGAAGACATACATGAGAGAATAAGAATTAAAAAACAAAGCTTTAGAGAGCTCTTACATTGTAATGATGATGAAGAACAAACATAACTAAAAGATAACTACAAGAAGGCCAAACGAGAGGTGAAAAAGTTAGTGTCAGAGGCAAATAACATATCTTATGAGAGGATGTACAAGAGGCTAGAGATGAAAGAAGGAGAACATGACTTGTTTATGATTGCCAAAGCTCGAGAACGTAAAAGACGAGATTTGGGAATGGTGAAGTTTATAAAGGCAGAGAATGGAAAGGTCTTGGTGAAGGAGGGAGACATTAAGGTAAGATGAAAAGCTTATTTCCACAACCTATTCAATGTAATGAACCTAATGAACAAACAAAGTTTGATCAAACAACGCACCAAAATAAGTTTTATTGTAAAAACATCACAATCGAGGAAGTTGCACGAGCTCTTAAGAAAATGGGAAGGGCAAATGCGGTGGGCCCAGATAACATACCGATTGAAGTTGGAAGTGCCTGGGAGAAGAAGGACTGCAATGGTTAACAGAGTTATTCAACATTATCTTTAAGACTGGGAAGATGTCGGATCAGTGGAGGAGCAGTGTTATAGTTCTCATATATAAGAAAAAAGGAGATGCCCAGTGTTACACAAATTACAGGGGAATAAAGCTCTTGAGCCATACGATGAAACTATGGGAAAGAGTTATAGACATGAGAATTAGACATGAAACTCATATAACGATAAACCAATTTGGATTTATGTCAGGGCGCTCTACAACAAAAGCCATACACGTCATAAGGAGGGTAATGGAGAAATATAGAGAAAAGAAGAAGGACCTTCATATGGTCTTCATTGACCTAGAAAAGGCCTATGACAGTGTACCATGATAACTCATTTGGGAAAGCCTACGGGCTAGAAGGGTACCAGAGAGATATATCAAGATAATCAAGGATATGTATGAAGGGGTAAAAGCATGTGTGCGAGCTCCAGTCGTAGACATAGAATTCTTTCCAGTGGAAGTGGGACTCCACCAAGGATCAGCATTGAGCCATTTCTCTTCACAGTAGTGTTGGATGAGATGGCCAAGTCTATACAGGAGCCAGCCCCGTGGTGCATGCTGTTTGCGGACGATATTGTGCTAATATCAGAATCTAAAAGGGCACTGAACGAGAGGTTAGAACAATGGAGAAAAGCACTAGAGAGAAAAGGCTTAAGGATAAGTCTCTCTAAGACGGAATACATGCACTATAACTTCAGTGGAGCGAAGGAAGAGGACACCCAAATTACTATTTAGGCCCTGGATGTCCCATAAATGTCTAGGTTCAAGTATCTAGGCTCCTACGTCCAGGAAAACGGAGAGATACATAGTGATGTAGCCCATCGTGTTCAGGCAGGATGGTGCAAGTGGAAAGAAGCATCAGGGATATTGTGTGATAAGAGGTTCCCAACACAACCAAAGGGGAAACTATATAGAGTGGCAGTTCGTCCGGCTATGTTATACGAAACAGACTGCTGGGCCATGAAGAAATCGCAAGAGAGACAAATAGAGGTTGTAGAAATGGGAATGCTAAGGTGGATGTGTGGACACACGAGGCTGGATCGAATAAGGAACGACGTCTTTCGGCGGAGGCTACAGGTGGCTTGTATCACAGATAAAATACAAGAGGGAAGGTTGAGATGGTTTGGGCACGTAAAGAGGAGACAGATGTCAACGCCAGTTAGAGCAGTAGAGTGCATTATATTAGATGGTAAGAGAAGTAAAGGAAGACCTAAGTTGACGTGGGATGAGATGATTAGCCGGGATATGGTATAGTTGCACCTCTCCGAGCATATGGTCGAGGATAGGACTGAGTGGAGATGTAGAATTAAAGTCAGGGACTACTAGTGGGCCTTGACGCAATAGTCCGCACGTGATGTGTAGGGTAACGTCATTTGTCCAATGTAGGTGAAGTATTAGTGAAAACTGCCGTATTAGTAGTGTTAATATTATAGTAAAATTTATATGCCTTATTCCTTACCTAATATCGTAGTAAAATTTATCTGCCTCAAACTTGTTTGAATGATGTTGTGTTTGCTTTTGTGGCGTATGCTTAATTGCTTATGTGAGGTATGCATTATTATCCTGATTATTATGAGTATGCTACTGCTTATGTGATGTATGTGAACTATGAAATATAATCTGGTTATTTGGTTTATGGACATGCATATGCATATGCAAGACTCTATTGTGATGTATGCTTATGTGATATATGTAATATAATTTGCATGTTATTGTTGTTGAGCCGGGGGTCTTTTGGAAGCTGTCTCTCTGTCTCCTAAGATAGAGGAAAGACTGGCTACCATCTACCCCTCCTAGAGCCTACTCTAAGTGGGACATACTGGTTATGTTTGTTTGTTTGTTTTTTCTATTCTTAATAATTAGGTAATGGTTCAAATACAAAGTGTTCTAAAACTAAAAAGTGTAAGAAGTAATCTCAACCATCCATCTCACTAATCCATGGTTGATATCAAAATTGTAGGGAAAGGTTTGTTAGAGTATTTAAGGAATAACTATTTTTGTTTCCTTTTAACAAGTTCCTCCATTTTTTAAAAAGTTCATAATTTTTTTGTATGACATTATTTATTTATAAAAATTAAAACAAAAAAACAAGCGGCTTTTATCTTTAAAACGAGTAAAGTATTTTTATGTTAAAGGATTAAAAAAAGTTTATATCTCGTTATTGTTGGACCAAGAGAACCAATGAGCCAAGATCAGGAAAACCTCTAAGTCCCACATGACATCACAACTACTGCTGAAGGCTTCATCAACAGTTTGACAAAGACTGAAGACTCAACATCTGAAGATCAAGATCTGAAGAACAACAGCTGAAGATCCCAAGTACTAAAGACTTCAAGTACTGAAGACAAGTGCTGAAGATCAACAACTGATGCACAAAGTCTGAAGACAATGACTGAAGACATCAGCTGATGACAACTACTGAAGTCATCAGCTGATGAATCATCTGAAGACCAAAGTTTGAAGACCAAAGTGCTGAAGCTTCAGAGTTTGTCACAACAGCTGAAGAAGTCTTCTTCGATTGTTGTGATGGTTTTACTTTTCAGTTGTTTTGTATTTTGCCTTTTCAGTAGTTTGTACAACAGCTGAAGAGTTTGTTCTTCAGCTGTTATAGTTCAGTAGATGTAAACGACTGAAGAGTTTGTTCTTCAGTCGTTGTAGCTTTTCAGTAGTTTCATTTTTAGTACTTTTAATAAGTAGAACACGGCTTTTGTAAGAAGATGTCAGCTGTTTGACATCTTCAGTAGTTGAGTGTTTATTTAAGTAGTTTGTTAATAACGGTTTGATGTCACTATCAGTGACATCAGCCTACGTCATTCTTCCTCTATAAAAGGAAGATGACCTAATTGTATTCCTCGCCGAAACGTGTGAGCAAAAAGAATATTACCTTTTTGGTAGAATTGTTTTCTCTCTCTATATTTACTGTTACATGCAAAATCCTTTATGTTCTTGCTGTAATTGCTAATCCTCGTGCTAAATCCGCTGCGAATACAACCTAATTGATCAAACTAGAGGCTGAGATCCTATCAAATGGTATCAGAGCAGGTTAATCATTGATCGATTTCATCATTGATCATTGAAACTGCTCTTTTGATCTCTACGTTTGATCGAATTAGCAATTTGCAAGAATTAGCTATAGTGATTGAGATTCTGCTGTTCGGGCCGTTAAACTTGAGGTTCTCTGTGGTTTTGAGCTACATTTGTTTGTTAAACTTGATTTTTGACTGAAAACTGAGATGGCGACACCAACAAACGATCCTCACAATACTGGTTCCTCTACCAAGCCTCTGATGCTTGTGAGGAACGAGTATAACATATGGCAGCGTCGTATGCTTCATCAATTGTCTGTCAACAGTTCTGGTTGTTGGAAGTCAGTGGTGCATGGACCGCACATGCCTATGGTGAGCGTCCCTGAATCAAATGAACAGGTTTCGAAGAAACTTGATCAATATTCGGACGAAGATCTTAAGCTGTTCGAGATTGATGCTAAAGCCCATGGAATTTTAGCTATGACAATTCAAAATGAGATCTATTCAGGGGTTCTGCATCATGAAACTGCTCATGATCTCTGGGTTGCTCTGAAGGAACAATTCGGAGGAACCAATGAGGTCTTAGCAAACACAAGGGAAATCCTCGCCCAACAATATGAGACATTCTCTCATAGGAAGGGTGAGACTCTGACTCAGCAGTATGAGCGGTTCTCATGTTTGATCTCTGAGCTGAAGATGGTCAAACAAGAGTACTCTAATAGCCAGATGAACAACAGATTCCTCAGATCACTGCCGGAGAGATAGGACACTTATACCATTGTCCTACGCTCCAGTGCAAATCTGTATACTCTATCTCTCACCCAACTTCATGAGAAACTGCTCACATTTGAGAGAGAGATAAGCAAAAGAGGAAGTTGTCCACCTCTGGGAAGCTTACTGATGACTTTGTCAATGGCAATACTGCCTTGATAGGTTAGGAGTCGGAATATGCTGCATCAGAAAGTTCTTATGATGAGCATATTGATTTCTCTACCAACTCTGAACAGGCTTTTATTGGTGTTAATAGTAGTTCAGGAGGTAGCAGTGATAACCTGTGTTTCCTGATGGAGGACTTGAAGGGCATTCCAGATGATGATCTGGAAGAGATGGATATTTTGAGCCAAATGGCAATGATAAATATCAGATCTCAAAAGTTCTACAAGAGAACTCGCAGGAAATTTCCTGGTCTCTCTGGCAAAACCAAAGTTGGTTTTGACAAGAGCAAGTTGAGGTGTTCCAAGTGCCAGAGGCTTGGACACTTTGCTAGAGAGTGTAGATCATCTGGATCTAACTCCTCTGCACCCTTTGTGACTTTTCCAAGCAGTAGCTCACAGCACAGAGGGCAACATTCCTCCAGTTCTGGCCATCCATCACCAGCACATGCATCACCTGCTTACTTTATGCCTCAGGGTCATATGCCATACCCATACCCCTGCTACTATGTGCCTCAGCCCAGTCAAGCTCAAGCACCTTCTGCTCAGCCGTCACATGCTCTTCCTGAGCCTCAATCTTCCTAATCTCATCATCAACCCAACCTCAACAACACAGCTTCTTCACCCAGGAGTTGTTGACTGGAGTAGTTTGCCAGATGATCTATCTAGTCAGGAACAACTATTCCAAGATGCTGGTCAACATGGTGGTGATAATCCATTTGGGAATCTTACTCTAATGGCCTTTGAATCTGCTGATGGGTTATCATCCAATGCTTCCTAACAGGTATCTTCTGAGGCCAAAGCCAAGCTTTGTTCTGATTCATGCATAGCAGCATTTGCTTCTATTAGAGAAGCAAATGTAGCTTCAATAGATAAAAACCTTGAGCTAGAGCATACATTTTCCAAAAAGAAAGCTGAATTGAGGCTGCACTTAATGAGAAAAATGATAAGATATATAAGCTTAAATGTCAAATAAAAGATGACAAAGCTAGGGAAGATGTACTTCTAGAGAAGTACAGAGACCTCAAGGAAACTCTTGCAACCCCAAGTAGAGTGTGATCGATGTGTGCAATCATGCAAGGGTTTTGAAATGCTTCTCAGTAAGCAATCAGCTTCCAATGTGAAGTTTGGCATTGGTTATAATCACACTACTCCTCCCACAGATTTCACTCTAAGAGCAGAAGTGGAATCTGATGGAGAGAGCAATAACCAATCCTTCTCATCATGTGACCTACTATCTTCTGATTCAGCATCATCAGAGATAGAAGTCTGCATTGACAGGATCTCAGCCTCTCGGTTGATCAATTAGATTATGTTTGCAGCGGATTTAGCACATTAATTAGCAATTAAAGCAAGAACATAAAAGATATTTCAATTAAAAGCATAAACATAGAGAGAGAAGAGTTCTGCGAAACAATAAATGTTCTATTGGTCGCACGTTTCGGCAATTAAAATAGTATGGTTACCCATCCTTTTATAGGCGGCAAAAGGATGGGTTGATGTCCTTTTTCTGACATCACTGAATATTCAAATTACAACTGACAAAAACATAAAACTACTGAAGATGTCAACAACTGACATCTTCTTACAAAAGTTCCTAAGTACTGACAAAAGTAAAACTACTGATACTATAACAACTGAAGAACATGCTCTTCAGTTGTTGTACAATTACTGAAACAAAATAAACTACTGAAAAAGAAAAAAACCACCACAACAACTGAAGAAGACTTCTTCAGTTGTTGTGACAAACTCTGAGTCTTCAGTACTTGGTCTTCAGACTTGGCTTCGGAAGAAGTAACAGCTTCGGAAGATATAACAACTGACGACTTCAGTAGATATCATCAGTTGTTGTCCTCAGTCTTTTTCTTCAGACTTTGCTTCGGAAGATAGAACAGCTTTGGAAGATGTAACAACTGATGACTTCAGTAGATATCATCAGTTGTTGTCTTCAGTCTTTGTCTTCAGACTTTGTGCTTCGGAAGAAGATCTTCAGTTCTTTAGTTCTTCAGCTTTGATACTTCAGTACTTGGTCTTCAGTACTTGAAGTCTTCAGCTGTTGTTCTTCAGTTCTTTGATCTTCAATCTTTGTTCTTCAGACTTTGTCATAACAGCTGAGGCTGGGGCTAAGATGCTCTCGAGTCTGACATTCAAGCAAGAGAACACAATAGCTGATGGGAGTCTTCAGATGTTCTCGAGTCTGACATTCAAGCAAGAGAACACTGTAACTGATGGGAGTCTTTAGCAGTTGTTGTGGTGACATGTGGGACTTAGAGGTTTTCCTGATCTTGGCTCATTGGTTCTTTTGGTCCAACAAACTCCCCCTGAACCAATGCAGCCAAAACCTCTAATTATTGGATGTCCTACTTATTGATGGCATAAAGATTGGTCTATTTCCTTCTAGATCAGATTAGAAGTTGACCCAGATAAGCACTGGCCAGAGAGATAGTCTCAAGTGTTTGTTTGGCTAAGTATGGATGGAAGCTCTGTCTTGGGAAATTGGACACAGAGCTATTGTCCCATCCATGAGATCTACCTCCCATGTACAAGCCGGTAGGATTCTCGGGTGTATGCCTGAAGAAAGATCATCTGCTCTTCTTTGGATAGATCTTCAGGCACACCATCAAACAATCCCTCCCGACCGTACAGCTCTGAGATGAACTTGACCTGTCTTTCATTTTGAGCTCAAGTGTTGTGGTTTGCCTGTATGCAAACTCATCAGGATGTTTACCCTCCAACAACAGGTTGAGCTCATTCCTTTGGAAATTCTCAAGCCTCTTATAGACCAGAACCTTCCTAACCACCCTATTATCTAGCATTGAAAAGGGTGATTGGTCGGCTCTATAGGCTTTCTCGAATTCCTCTACTATTTCCCAGGGTGTTATTACAAAGGCCACAGAGATCACTTCATCTACGATTCTCTTTAGTTGGCTCTTGTATCTCACAGGCATGTCCTTTTTGACTATCCTGTGAAACACCCTTGGGTCAGGCCAAGTTCTCACCCTCTCCTTTCATATTGAAAGGTTTCTTGAGGGTGAATAATCTCAGAGCTTCCTTTTGCATATTCATTATAGAGGTGGAAGCAGCATAGCATTTGTCAATGCTTTTCAGCATTTCCTCATCATGTCGCTTTTGCTGCTCCTCCTCTTCTAATTTTACCCTCACAGTGTCCTGCTGTGAGGTGGGAGTGATGGTTTGTGATTTGGCTTTGGGTAAAGGTATAACTGCTGAAATAGGCAGGCTATCCTCCTCATCCTCCTCTTCTTCATCTTGCAGCCTCAGCACCCTTCTCTTCTTCTTCAAGGGTGGAACATTGGCTGCGGGTTTTGGTGGTAAAGGAGTTGGTTTTGTGGGTTGTGGTTGGGTTGTTGGTGCGGGAATGTTGGCAGGCGCTGCTAGTAACCTAGAGATAAGGGCTGGTTTGGTCTGTTTACTAGCAGTGTCCTGTTCCCAGCACCTGCTTCAGAAAGGGCCTCTGCGACCAGTCCCTTAGTGAAATCACCAGCCGAACAGATCTTGGTGGTTATTGCCAAGAGTCTGTCCCTGGTCCATGCTTTTACATCAAGGACTGGCCTGCCCAGATACTTCGAAATGAATCTACTCATAGCCTCGAGTTTCTTTTGATCCTCTTGGCTATAAGTAGACCATCGGTAGTTTATCTCCTAGTTTCCATTTTCCTGATCTCCTGATCTAGCAAGGTAGTGTCCTTGTCAAAGCCTTGCTTGAACAGCTGAGCAATGGCAGAATCCATTGATTTGCTGTGTTCAGCATCAGCCTCCTTGACAAGGGCTGCTAGATCAGAGTCAGCCACCATCTTTCCCTCCTCTCCCTTTTTCTTATCAGTGAAACTAAAATCCTTTTGGATGTCAGCCACTTCTATTTGCTCAACCTCCCTCTCTTTCCTCTTCCTTTCTCCCTCACCTTCCTAGTCTCCTCAACCAACTCCCTCTCAACCACCACCTTTTCTCTGCCTCTACCTCCTCCTCACCCCTCTTCCTCTTGACTTGCACTGATGTCTCCCCTTTTTGGGTGCATTGGTTGGGGTTTGACTATCAGCAAGTGCCTTAGAAATGGCAACCTCCACCATGGGTTGGATGTATGTGGGAAGCCTCTCATCAAGGGTTTGAATGACTAAGTCTTTAAGCATGGGTGTGATAAGAGGCAGGGATTTTGGAGGATAGCATCCAGCTGCTCAGGGGGGTTCTGACCCTGAGAGCTAGTGCTAGAAGTAGGGGCTGGTGGCCGAGTTTGTGGGAGTGGCTCAGTGTTTGTGAGACCTTCAGGTGAAGGTGCCATCTGTGGGGTAGTGGTGGCAGATGGACTTCTATCCTGAGTCATTTGAGCAAGCAGCTGTTTGAGTCTGCTTATCTCATCCTCTAGGATAGTGTTTTGAGCTACTACATCATAGAAGAAGCTCAGGTCATCATTAGCATGAGCTGAATCACCTGACCTCTGACAATGTCAGGATGTACATGTCCTGAGTGTGGCTCAGTAATGACATGTGCCCCTTGTTCATGGTACTGGGGACTTCTGGCCTCCGGATTGGATCCATCATCGGCCATTGCCTCTGGTGAGGTCTTAGTGATGTTACCAGCTGCACCCTGCTCAGATGTTGATGCAGGGGAAGTGGCAGCCTCACCAGATTGTTCTATCTCCCTAGCCACACTGGGAGATTGAACTGATTCTCTGTGCTGTGGGCTCCCATCGGCACTTGTACCCACCCCCTCTTCGGTTGGAGTCTCCCAGGTGTAATAGGTTTCTGGGGAGAGGGTGGAGTGCTCAGATCGGTCAGCACTTTGGCTATTGCCAATGTTGGGCTTAGTGGGGCGGTCTCATCAGTAGATGGGCTAGAAGCAGTGTGCACATGGGGAGGACTGTGCTCTTCAATGGTAGTCTTCTCAAGTGAGATAGACCCCAGTAATGTGGTTGCCCCAATGTTGGTTGCATCAGGCTCCTGTTGAGAGGAAGCCTGTGCGGTTGTGGTGGGTGGAGTCGTGGTACCTGCTGGGAGAATCGAACCAGCAGGCACATCCTGCCTTTGTGTTGCAGGGGCATCCTCAGGGGACTCATCTCCCTGAGTAGCCTTTTGGGCTTCTTTTTGGCTTTTGGCTTGGTGGGGACTGTGGATTTGGAGGTGGAGGCTGTGGGTTCCTGCTGCGTGGGTTTGCGCAGCCGGCCAGCCTGTTTGAGTGTGTGGTCAGTGTTGTGCCTGGAGTATACCTCGGCTTGAACAGCCATGGCAGGGACCCCAGTGCCAACTAGTCCCTCAGCCTGAAGCTGGTTTTCGATCATGGCCATTATGAACCATGGATACAAGTTCCAACGATTAGAAAAAGGTTTTGTGGCCATGTCCTTGAGTTCCAAAAATAACATATCAGTAAAATTTAGAGGTTGTTTCTCAAGGATAGAATACAATACCTGTTGCCACCTTGTGGACATCTGGTCCCACGAAGAGGTTTTAGGAGCCAGACACATTCACCATGTGGAAGATCAATCGTTGAGGGTCAGGGAAGTGTTTCTTCAACAAGGTGGAGGCGGAGAGGTTACCTGGTAGTCATAGGATGTGAATGAGAGATCCAAGGTACCTTTGGGGTAGGAAGTTGGGTGAGAGGCATCCTCCAGCTCTAGGGTTTGGCGTAGGGTAGCTGGAGTGATAACCACGGGTTGGCCGTTGACGGAGGACGGAGAGAGACCTCGCCATCGTGCTCTCCGGTTTGGACGGTTACATTTGTCCAAAACTCCGCCAAGGAGTCGGTGTATATAGTGGGGTTCAGGAGAAAAGCCGTTTTGTAGGGTGAGTCGTTCATAAGATCTATGGCTTGGTGGAACTTAGGCCATAATGGCGATTTTGTAAGATGGGCGACACAGTTGTGTCGAGGTTTCAGTTGCATGGTCGCCATTAATGGTGTATGGGAAGTTCAATGGTTTTTGTAAGATTAGGGCAAGTGGAGTAAATGCTCTGAAGGTGGGGTATTTATAGGGTAGGCCAAAGGTTGAAAGGAAACTACTGAAGGTTTTGGTGTCAGTTATCAGTTGTTGTAACGACTGATGACGTGGTTTTAACCGTCAGTGGTTGTAACATCTGAGGACTTGGTATTAGTCTTCAGTAGTTGAAACTACTGAGACCTTGGTTTTGTCCTTCAGATGTTGTAAACGTCTGAAGAGTTACTGTCAGTCGTCAGTAGTGATGTACTGATGACCTAGTATTCTTCTTCAGACGTTGGAACAACTGAAGACTTGGTGTTAGCCTTCAGTAGTTGTAAACTACCGAGATCAGTAGTTGTGAACTACTGAAGACATGGTATTGCTTCAGTTGTTGTAAACAACTGACTTGGTGTTAGCCTTCAGTAGTTGTGAACTACTGATGTCAGTAGTTGTGAACTACTGAAGACATGGTTTTGTCCTTCAGTTGTTTGTGTATGAAACAGCAGCTGTTGTTATCAGCTGATGAGAAATTACACATCAGCTGTTTCCGTCAAATCAGTTGTTTCATACTAGCCTCCACACTTACTCATCAGCTCTTTGGCTGACTTGCAGATGTTTCATCGACCCTTCAGCTCTTGTGAATATTTATGCCTTCAGCTCTTGTGATCAGATGTTCACAAGTGCTGATGAAATATTCTTCAGAGCTGGTGAACAAATTTTGTCTTCAGTATTTGTGTAAGATTACACATCAGTACTTATGAGCAAAATTTGTTCTTCAGTACTTATTTATTTGAAAATCATACATCAGTAGTTGTAATCCATCTTACTACATCAGTTGTTTTCAATAAATAATGTACATCAGTACTTTGAGTCATTTTAGTCTACAGTAGTTGTGAAAGAGCTGAAGACTAAATTACTCATCAGTACTTGTATTTGACCTTTGCTCTTCAGTAGTTGTGAACTAAGAGTACCAGCATAGGTCAAATCACTCAAGCTGCAGCATACCAAGCCTTAGTACCAAATTTTGGAATGTGGCACTATCTAGAGGCTTAGTAAAAATGTCTGCAAGCTCATCAGCACTAGGCACAAACTTAGGATCAATCAGACCTTTCTCATAGCAATCCCTGATAAAATGATGGCTGATCTCAATATGTTTGGTCCTTGAGTGTGGACTGGATTCTTAACAATGCAGAGAGCTGAAGCACTATCCATTAGTAATGGAGTCTTAGTCTCAGTAATGCCATAATCCAGAAGTTGGTTCTGAAGCCAGAGTATCTGAGAGGTACAACTTGCAGCAGCAATATACTCAGCTTCAGCAGTAGATGTAGCAATTGATGTTTGTTTCTTACTCTGCCAAGAAACTAAACAATTGCCTAGGAATTGGCAACCACCAGAAGTGGATTTTCTGGTGACTTTGCATCCTGCATAGTCACTATCAGAGAAAGCAACTAATTTGCAAGAATGCCCAGCTGAATACCAAAGACCTAGTGATTGGGTACCTTGCAGATATCTAAAGATCCTTTTGACTGCAATCAAATGAGATTCTTTAGGTGCAGCCTGAAATCTAGCACAAGCACATGTTGAAAACATGATGTCTGGTCTAGAAGCTGTAAGGTACATCAAGGACCCAATCATACATCTGTAAAGGGTTTCATCAACCGCTTTACCTTTCTGATCTACATCTAGTTGTGTGATGCTGCTCATGGGAGTAGAACAGGGCTTACAGGATTGTAAATCAAACTTATTTAACAACTCTTTGGTATACTTGGACTGATGGATGAAGATTCCATCATCCAGTTGTTTGATTTGCAAACCCAGAAAATACTGTAATTCTCCCATAGCACTCATTTCAAATCTCAGCTTCATAAGCTTTGTAAATTCATCACACAACTTTGGATCAGAGGATGCAAAGATGATGTCATCAACATAAATCTGAACAAGGAGCTTATGTTGTCCCACAGTCTTGATGAATAAGGTTTTATCAATGGTGCCTCTAGTGAATTATTCTCTAGAAGAAAGGTTGAGAGTGTCTCATACCAGGCTCTAGGTGCTTGCTTCAGCCCATAAAGAGCCTTATCAAGCTTGTACACCCAATCAGGATGTTTATTGTCCTCAAAGCCTGGTGGTTGACACACATAAACCTCTTCTTTTATTTTCCCATATAGGAAGGCACTTTTGACATCCATTTGATAAACCTTAAGACTGTGAAAGGCAGCATAAGCTAAGAAGAGTCTGATTGCTTCCAGTCTGGCCACAGGTGCAAAGGTCTCATCATAATCGATGCCTTCTTCCTGTGCGAATCCTTGAACAACCAGTCTTGCCTTGTTCTTGACAATTTGGCCCTTCTCATCTGTTTTGTTCCTAAATACCCACTTGGTGCCTATAGCACACTTATCTTTGGGTAATGGAACAAGCTCCCACACTTGCTGTTTCTTGAATTGAAGAAGCTCAAGCTGCATAGCTTCCACCCATCCATTGTCTCTTAAAGCAATATGATAGTTCTTTGGCTCTTGCTGACTGATGAAGAGAGCATAGAAGCAGAAGTTAGACAATTGATTCCTGGTTGAAACTCCAGCATGGATATCACCAATGATCTGTGATGTGGGGTGATTCTTGAGCTCTTGATAAACTATGATATCTGTGCAAGTGTTTGTAGACCCATCAGCAGCAACAGATGGTGATGGAGATTCCTGAAACCATGTAGAGGATGGCAGCTCAAACGAAGTAGAGCAGGCAGAAATCTCATCAGCATTTGTAGTGGATGGAGCTGCTGAGGCTACAGGAACATCAGGTTCAGTGAACTTAGGCAGGTTGTCACTGATCCTGAAGAGGTGAGTACTGACTACATCATCATCAGTACCACCAGGTGGAGATCTGTTGACAGGCTCAACAGATGGAGGTTGATAAGGAACATATTGCAGTATGTCCAGATCAAACAACTCCACAGGGTTTTGTGGAATCTTGTCCTTTGGAGATTCATTGAACTTAACATGCAGAGTTTCTTCAACCCCCTTGGTTCTACAGTTGAAGACTCTGTATGCTTTGCAAGTTGATGAATAACCAACAAAGTACCCTGCATCCACCTTACTAGCAAACTTATGGAGTGGGTTGCTAGTGTTGAGAATAAAACATGGACACCCAAAGGCTCTAAAGAATGAAATAAGAGGGGCCAAGTGATGAAGAACTTCATAAGGTGTCTTCATCAACCTCTTATTTACTAAAGCTCTATTTTGTACATAGCAAGCTGTATTGACAGCTTCAGCCCAAAAGGTCAGTGGCAACCCAGAGTCAGCCAACATTGACCTTGCTGCTTCAATGAGGGTCCTGTTCTTTCTCTCCACCACTCCATTCTGCTCAGGAGTTCTAGGAATGCTAAACTGCCTTCTAATTCCCTTGGACAGGTAGAAGTCATCAAGTGTGTGGTTTCTAAATTCTGTTCCATTGTCACTCCTCACACACTTGACCTGTAGGGAATACTGCTTTTCTACTTGTAACACAAAGTTCATTATTGTCTTTGCTGCTTCATCCTTGGAGTGCAAGAAGAAAGTCCATACAAACCTGGAGTAATCATCCACAATTACCAGGCAGTATTTCTTCTTTGCCATGCTCATTACTCTGACAGGACCAAAGAGATCCATGTGCAGAAGTTGTAAGCAGGCAGAGGACTTTGGTTCTTCTATTGAAGGGAATGAAACTTTGTGTTGTTTTCCTTTCAAGCAAGCAGTGCAGTCATCTTCACACTTGAACTCCTTCAAGGCAATCCTCTTACTAAACCATGGCTTATAAGCTGATTCATGTTCTTGAAATTAACATGACCCAGCCTTCTATGCCATAGTGTAGACTCTTGAGGAGATGCCTTGGAGAATAGGCAAGGATGGCCTTTTAGATCCATCTTTTTGGAAAGATCTAAGGCATACACTCTTCCTGTCCTGTTGGCCTTCAGGAGAGTGTGTTCATCCAATGCCTTGTCAATCAAACTCAGAACTTTGGATGACAGAATCCGACAGTTCTGGCTTGTGAAAAGGGCAACATGGCCTTTGTCACACATTTGACTGACACTCAAGAGGTTGTACTTGAGATTCTCCACATGGTTAACATCATCAAACCTTATTTCCCCATTGGAAACAAAGCCTTTTCCGACGATGTAACCCTTTGCATCATTGCCAAAAGAAACAAATCCCTTCTTTCCTTGAGAGTAGTCAAGAAGGGAGCTGCTTCCTGTCATGTGCATGGATCCTCCACTGTCTACATACCAGATGCTTCTATGGCATGTTGAAGAACCTACAAACACAACCATGTGTTAGTTTGTCTTGGAGACCCAAACCTGCTTGGTTTTGGGTCTGTTCTCAGCTACAGGTGCAGCACTAACAGTTGTGCTGTGTGTGACAGCTTGAGGTGAAGAAGATGGTACAGAAGAGGAACCCTTTGGCTTGGACTTCCTTTTCTGTGGTTTCAACACAGGAGCATCTAAGTGGTTGACTCTTCCCACTAGCTGCTGAACCATCATCACCAACTGTGTCTGATTCTGTGATAAAGCTTTCAGCTCTTCAGACACATTGGAGTTTGCTGATGATGAGTTCCTATGTTGTACCATCTTTTTCTGAGCAACCTCAGCTGTTGCCTGAGTTATCCCTACCTTCTTTTTAGATTTAGCTTTGGGCTTAGGGATTTCAGGCTTGGATGTTGCTAGTACAAACTTGGTTTCAAACTCATTATTCATTTTATTGATGCTCTCAGTAATTTCTCCTTCTGTTTGAGTTTGGAACCCCTTTTGTACCAGCAATCATCAGTAAGATGATTGAACAAGCCACATATCTCACATGGCTTTTTCTTCATCTTATGCTGATCATCAGCTGAAGAGGATTTAACTGTTGAAGACTTGTTCTTCAGCTGTTTGTCATCAGTACTAGCAGTTTTCTTCCTAGTGCCTGCTTTCCTGGTATCCTCTCTAGCTGTCTTCAAACCTTTCCTTCTGTTAGTTTTCTTCTTTAGTGCTAACAGTATTTGAGGTTTGAGCTTTAGATGTTGTCACTTGCTCTCCAGTACCTTCAGTACTTCTAGTGACAACTCCTGAGTTGATCAGCCTTTTGATCATGTGACAGTCAGCATCTGAACCATTGTAAATACTAACATCTATCTCTGATGATGCTGATTCAGAGGATAGTAGGTCACATGATGAGAAGGATTGGTTATTGCTCTCCCATCAGATTCAACTTCTGCTCTTGAAATGAAATCTGTGGGAGGAGCAGTGTGATTATAACCAATGCCAAACTTCACATTGGAAGCTGATTGCTTGCTAAGAAGCATTTCAAAACCCTTGCATGATTGCACCCATCGATCACACTCAACTTGGGTGGTTGCAAGAGTTTCCTTGAGGTCCTTGTACTTCTCTAGAAGTACATCTTCCCTAGCTTTAGCATCTTTGATTTGGCATTTAAGCTTGTAAATCTCATCATTTTTATCTTTTAGAACAACCTCAAAATCAGCTTTTCTTTTGGAAATCGTGTGCTCAAGCTCAAGATTTTTATCTATTAAAGCTACATTTGCTTCTCTAATAGAAGCAAATGTTGCTATGCATGACTCTGAACAAAGCTTGGCTTTTGCCTCAGTGGATACCTGAGATGAGGCATTAGATGATGACCCTTCAGCAGAATCAAGGGCCATCAGAGCAAGATTTCCAAAAGGTTGATTACCACCATGTTGACCAGCACCTTGGAGTAATGGTTCCTGACCAGATAGCTCTTCTGGTAGACTACTCCAGTCAACAGCAGTTGGGGTGAAAAAGCTTTGTTGTTGAGGTTGTGTGTGATGATGAGATTGGGAAGATTGGGGCTCTGGAAGAGCATGAGGTGGTTGAGCTGAGGGTGCTTGAGTTTGACCAGATTGAGGCATGTAGTAACAGGGGTATGGATATGGTATATGACCCTGTGGCACAAAATAAGCAGGTGGTGCTTGTGCCTGAGATGGATGGGAAGAACTGTAGGAAGGTTGCCCTTTGTGCTGTGAGCTATTGCTGGGAAAAGTCACAAAGGGTGCAGATGAGTTAGATCCAGATGATCTACACTCTCTTGCAAAGTGTCCAAGCCTTTGGCACTTGTGACACCTCAACTTGCTCTTGTCAAAACCAACTTTGGTTTTGCCAGAGAGTCCTGGGAATTTCCTACCAGTTCTTTTGTAGAAATTCTGAGAGCGGATATTTATCATAGCCATTTGGTTCAAAATATCCATCTCTTCCAGATCATCATCTGGAATGCCCTTCAAATCCTCCATCAGAAAACACAAGTTGTCACCACCACCTCCTGAACTACTAACACCAACAAAAGCTTGTTCTGAGTTGGTAGAGAAATCAATATGCTCATCATAAGAATTTTCTGATGAAGCATATTCTGACTCATGACTTATCAAGGCAGCATTACCTTGGACAAAGTCATCAGCGAGCTTGCCAGAATAGGACAGCTTCCTCTTTTGCTCTATCTCTCTCTCAAAAGTGAGCAACTTCCCATGAAGTTGGGTGAGAGATAGAGTTTCCAGATCAGCACTGGAGCGTAGGACAATGGTATATGTGTCCCATCTCTCAGGCAATGACCTGAGGAACCTGTTGTTCATCTGGCTTTTGGAGTACTCTTGTTTAACCATCTTTAGCTCAGAGATCAAACAAGAGAACCACTCATATTGCTGGGTCAGAGTCTCACCCTTTCTATATGAGAATGTCTCATATTGTTGGGCGAGGATTTCCCTATTGTTTGCTAAGACCGAATCAGTTCCTCCAAATTGTTCCTTTAGAGCAACCCATAGGTCATGAGCAGACTCATGATGCAAGAGCCCTGAATATATCTCGTTTGGAATGGCCATGGCTAAAATTCCATGGGCTCTAGCATCAATTTCGACAGCTTTAGATCTTCGTCCGAATATTGTTCAGGTTTCTTCGCAACCTGTTCATTAGATTCCGGGACGCTCACCATAGGCTTGTATGGCCCATGCACCACTGACTTCCAACAACCAGCACTGTTGACAACCAAGTGGTGTAGCATACGTCTTTGCCATATGTTATACTCGTTCCTAACCAGCATCGGAGGCTTGGTTGCGGAACCAATATTGTGAGGATCATTGGTTGGTGTTGTCATCTCAGGTTTTAGTCAAAACAAGTTTAAACACCACAAAACGTAACTCAAAACCACCAAAAGACCTCAAGATTTTGGCCGAAAACAGCAGAAACTCACTCTCTATGGCTAATTCTTGCAAATTGCTAATTCGATCAAACTGAGAGATCAAAAGAGCAGTTTCAAATGATCAATAGTGAAATCGATCAATGATTAACCTGCTCTGATACCATTTGACAGGATCTCAGCCTCTCGGTTGATCAATTAGATTATGTTTGCAGCGGATTTAGCACATTAATTAGCAATTAAAGCAAGAACATAAAAGATATTTCAATTAAAGCGTAAACATAGAGAGAGAAGAGTTCTGCGAAACAATAAATGTTCTATTGGTCGCACGTTTCGGCAATTAAAACAGTATGGTTACCCATCCTTTTATAGGCGGCAAAAGGATGGGTTGATGTCCTTTTTCTGACATCACTGAATATTCAAATTACAACTGACAAAAACATAAAACTACTGAAGATGTCAACAACTGACATCTTCTTACAAAAGTTCCTAAGTACTGACAAAAGTAAAACTACTGATACTATAACAACTGAAGAACATGCTCTTCAATTGTTGTACAATTACTGAAACAAAATAAACTACTGAAAAAGAAAACCCACCACAACAACTGAAGAAGACTCTTCAGTTGTTGTGACAAACTCTGAGTCTTCAGTACTTGGTCTTCAGACTTGGCTTCGGAAGAAGTAACAGCTTCGGAAGATATAACAACTGACGACTTCAGTAGATATCATCAGTTGTTGTCCTCAGTCTTTCTCTTCAGACTTTGCTTCGGAAGATAGAACAGCTTCGGAAGATGTAACAACTGATGACTTCAGTAGATATCATCAGTTGTTGTCTTCAGTCTTTGTCTTCAGACTTTGTGCTTCGGAAGAAGATCTTCAGTTCTTTAGTTCTTCAGCTTTTGATACTTCAGTACTTGGTCTTCAGTACTTGAAGTCTTCAGCTGTTGTTCTTCAGTTCTTTGATCTTCAATCTTTGTTCTTCAGACTTTGTCATAACAGCTGAGGCTGGGGCTAAGATGCTCTCGAGTCTGACATTCAAGCAAGAGAACACAATAGCTGATGGGAGTCTTCAGATGTTCTTGAGTCTGACATTCAAGCAAGAGAACACTGTAACTGATGGGAGTCTTTAGCAGTTGTTGCAGTGACATGTGGGACTTAGAGGTTTTCCTAATCTTGGCTCATTGGTTCTTTGGTCCAACATGCATTAACTCCTGCCAAAACCAATCAACTGATGCTACAACAGCTGATGGTTCAAATGCTGACTGTCACATGATCAAAAAGTTGATCAACTCAGGTGTTGTCTCTGGAAGTACTGAAAGTACTGGAGAGCAAGTGATAACATCTGAAGTTCAAACCTCAACTACTGCCAGCAATGAAAAGAAAACTGACAGTAGAAAAGGTTTGAAGATAACTAAAGAGGATGTCAGGAAAGCGGGTACTACAAGGAAGAAAACTGCTACTACTGATAGCAAACAGCTGAAGAACAAGTCCTGTTTCATCCTCTTCAGTTGATGATCAACACAAGATGAAGAAGAAGCCATGTGAGATATGTGGCTTGTTCAATCATCTTACTGATGACTGCTGGTACAAAAGGGGTTCCAAACTCAAACAAAAAGAGAAAATTAAAGAGCATATGAATACAATGAAAAATGAGTTTGAGACCAAGTTTGTACTAGCAACATCAAAGCCTAAAATCCCTAAGCCCAAAGCTAAATCTAAAAAGAAGGTAGGGGTTACTCAGGCAACAGCTGAGTTTGCTCAAAAGAAGATGGTGCAACACAGGAATCCATCACCAGCAAGCCCCAATGTGTCTAAAGAGCTGAAAACTTTGTCACAAAGTCAGACACAACTGGTGATGAGGGTTCAATATCTAATGGGAAGAGTCAAACATTTAGATGCTCCTGTGTTGAAACCACAGAAAAGGAAATCCAAGCCAAAGGGTTTCCTTCTACACCATCTCCTTCACCACAGGCTGTCACACATAACACACCAGTTAGTGTTGCACCTGTTGTTGAGAACAGACCCAAAACCAAAAAGGTTTGGGTCTCCAAAACTAACTAACTTGTTGTTATGATTGCAGGGTTCTTCAACATGCCAAAGAAGCATCTGGTATGTAGACAGTGGAGGATCTATGCACATGACAGGAAGCAGATCCCTTCTTAATGACTACTCTCAAGGAAAGAATGGATTTGTCTCCTTTGGCAATGATGCAAAGGGTTACATCATCGGAAAAGGCTTTGTTTCCAATGGAGAAATAAGGTTTGATGATGTTAACCATGTGGAGAATCTCAAGTACAATCTCTTGAGTGTCAGTCAAATATGTGATAAAGGCCATGTTGCCCTTTTCACAAGCCAGAACTGTCGGATTCTGTCATCCAAAGTTCTGAGTTTGGTTGACAAGGTGTTGGATGAATATACTCTCCTGAAGGCCAACAGGATAGGAAGAGTATATGCCTTAGATCTTTCCAAGAAAATTGATCTAAAAGGCCATCCTTGCCTATTCTCCAAGGCCTCTCCTCAAGAGTCTACTCTATGGCATAGAAGGCTGGGGCATGTTAATTTCAAGAACATGAATAAGCTGATAATCCATGGTTTAGTAAGAGGATTGCCTTTGAAGGAGTTCAAGTGTGAAGAAAACTGCACTGCGTGCTTAAAGGGAAAACAACACAAAGTTTCATTCCCTTCAATAGAGGAACCAAAGTCCACTGCCTGCTTGCAGCTCCTGCACATGGATCTCTTTGGTCCTGTCAGAGTGATGAGCATGGCAAAGAAGAAATACTGCCTGGTAATTGTGGATGATTACTCCAGGTTTGTATGGACTTTCTTCTTGCACCCAAGGATGAAGCAGCCAAGGCAATAATAAACTTTGTGTTATTTGTGGAGAATCAGTATTCCCTGCAGGTCAAGTGTGTGAGGAGTGATAATGGAACAGAGTTTAGAAACCACACACTTGATGACTTCTACCTGTCTAAGGGAATTAAAAGGCAGTTCAGTATTCCCAGAACTCCTGAACAGAATGGAATGGTTGAGAGAAAGAACAGGACTCTCATTGAAGCTGCAAGGTCAATGCTGGCTGACTCAGGATTGCCACTAACCTTTTGGGCTGAAGCTGTCAATACAGCTTGCTATGTGCAGAATAGAGCATTAGTGAATAAGAGGTTGATGAAGACTCCTTATGAAGTACTTCATCATTTGGCCCCTCTGATTTCTTTCTTTAGAGCCTTTGGGTGTCCTTGTTTCATTCTCAGCACTAGCAATCCACTCCAGAAGTTTGCTAGTAAAGTGGATGCAGGGTATTTTGTTGGTTATTCATCAACTTGCAAGACATACAGAGTTTTCAACTGTACGACAAAGATGGTTAAAGATACTCTGCATGTCAAGTTCAATGAATCTCCAAAGGACAAGATTCCACAAAACCCTGTGGAGTTGTTTGATCTGGACATACTGCAATATGTTCCTTATCAACCTCCAGCTGTTGAGCCTGTCAACAGTTCTCCACCTGGTGGTACTGATGATGATGTAGCCAGTACTCACCTTTTCAGGTTTAGTGACAACCTGCCTGAGTCCACTAAACCTGATGCTCCTGTAGCTTCAGTAGCCCCATCCACAACAAATGCTGATGAGATTTCTGCATGCTCTACTTCATTTGAGCTGCCATCTCCTACATGGTTTCAAGAATCTTCATCACCATCTGTTGCTGCTGAAAGTCCTACAAACACTTGCACTGATATTATAGTATATCAAGAGCTGAAGAATCACCCCACATCTCAAATCATAGGTGATATCAATGCTGGAGTTTCAACCAGGAGTCAATTGTCCAATTTCTGCTTCTATGCTCTCTTCATCAGTCAGCAAGAGCCAAAGAACTACCATGTTGCACTCAGAGACAATGGATGGGTTAAAGCAATGCAGCTTGAGCTTCTTCAGTTCAAGAAACAGCAAGTGTGGGAGCTTGTTCCTTTACCCCAAGGGAAGTGTGCAATAGGCACTAAATGGGTATTCAGGAACAAAACAGATGAAAAGGGCCAAATAGTTAAGAACAAGGCCAGGCTGGTTGTCCAGGGGTTTGCACAAGAGGAAGGCATTGATTATGATGAAACCTTAGCCCCTGTAGCCAGGCTGGAGGCAATTAGATTGTTCTTAGCTTATGTTGCCTTTCACAGTCTTAAGGTTTATCAAATGGATGTCAAAAGTGCCTTCTTATATGGTAAAATAAAAGAGGAAGTTTATGTGTGTCAACCACCAGGCTTTGAGGACAATAAACATCCTGATTGGGTATATAAGCTTGATAAGGCTCTTTATGGGCTGAAACAAGCTCCTAGAGCCTGGTACGAGACACTATCAACTTTTCTTCTCCAAAATAAGTTCACTAGAGGCACCATTGATAAAACCTTGTTCATTAAGACTGTGGGACAGCATAAGCTCCTTGTTCAAATTTATGTAGATGACATCATCTTTGCATCCTCTCATCCAAAGTTGTGTGATGATTTTACAATGCTCATGAAGCAATAGTTTGAAATGAGTGCTATGGGTGAATTACAGTTCTTTCTAGGTTTACAAATCAAACAAAGGGATGATGGAATCTTTATCCATCAGTCCAAATACACCAAAGAATTGTTGAATAAGTTTGATTTACAAACCTGTAAGGCCTGTTCTACTCCCATGAGCAGCATCACACAACTGGATGTAGATCAGAAAGGTAAAGCGGTTGATGAAACCCTTTATAGATGTATGATTGGGTCCTGGATGTACCTAACAGCTTCTAGACCAGACATCATGTTTGCAACATGTGCCTGTGCTAGATTTCAGGCTGCACCTAAAGAATTCCATTTGATTGCAGTCAAAAGGATCTTTAGATATCTGCAAGGTACCCAATCACTAGGTCTTTGGTATTCAACTGGGCATTCTTGCAAATTAGTTGCTTTCTCTGATAGTGACTATGCAGGATGCAAAGTCACCAGAAAATCCACTTCTGGTGGTTGCCAATTCCTAGGCAATTGTTTAGTTTCTTGGCAGAGTAAGAAACAAACATCAATTGCAACATCCACTGCTGAAGCTGAGTACATTGCTGCTGCAAGTTGTACTTCTCAGATACTATGGCTTCAGAACCAACTCTTGGATTATGGCATTATAGAGACTAAGACTCCATTATTAATGGATAGTGCTTCAGCTCTTTGTATTGTTAAAAATCCAGTCCAGCACTCTAGGACCAAACATATAGAGATCAGACATCATTTTATTAGGGATTGTTATGAAAAAGGTCTGATTGATCCAAAGTTTGTGCCTAGTGCTGATGAGCTTGCAAATATATTTACTAAGCCTCTAGATAGTGCCACATTTCAAAACTTAGTACAAAGGCTTGGTATGCTGCAGCTAGAATAATTTGACCAATACTGATGCTCTCAGTTCACAAGTACTGATGAGCATTAGTATGCAAAGGTCAATTATAAGTACTGATGAGTAATTGAGTCTTCAGTATTTTCACAACTATTGAAGACTAAAATGCTTCAAAGTACTGATGTACATTATTTGTTGAAAACAACTGATGTAGTGAGGTGGATTACAACTAATGATGTATAATTTTCAAACAAATAAGTACTGAAGAACAAATTTTGGTCACAAGTACTGATGTGTAATCTTTCACATAAGTACTGGAGACAATTTGTTCACCAGCTCTGAAGAATATCTCATCAGCACTTGTGAACATCTGATCACAAGAGCTGAAGGCATAACTATTCACAAGAGCTGAAGGGCCAATGAAACATATGAAAGTCGGCCAAAGAGCTGATGAGTAAATGTGGAGGTCAGAATGAAACAACTAAATTGACGGAAACAGCTGATGAGTAACTTTACTCTTCAGCTGATACCAATATTTGCTGTTTCATACCCAAACAACTGAAGGACAAAACCATGTCTTCAGTAGTTTACAACTACTGATGTCAGTAGTTTACAACTACTGAAGGCTAACACCAAGTCTTCAGTTGTTACAATGTCTGAAGATGAAAACCATGTCTTCAGTAGTTTATAACTACTGATGACTAACAACAAGTCTTCAACCGTTTACAACATCTGAAGGACAAAACCAAGGTTTTAGTAGTTTCATCTACTGAAGACTAACACCAAGTCCTTAGATGTTACAACCACTGAAGGTTAAAACCACGTCATCAGTAGTTTCAACAACTGATGACTAACACCAAAACCTTCAGTAGTTTTCTTTCAACCTTTGCCATACCCTATAAATACCCAACCTTCAGAGCTTTTCATTCTCACATGACCTAACTTTCAAAAACCTTAGAAACTTCCAATACACCATTAATGGCAGCCATGCAAATGAAACCTCGACACAACTGTGTCGCACATCTCACTAAATCACCATTCTGGTCCAAATTCCACAATGCCGTCGATCTGATGAACGACTCACCATACCAAACGGCCTTCTTACTCAACCCCACCATATACGCCGATTAATTAGCACAGTTCTGGACGAACATAACCGTTCAAACTGGAGAGAACGATGGCGAGGTCTCTCTCCGGTCGTCCGTGAACAACCAGCTACTATCAGGGTGACCTCTCCGGTCGTCCGGAGAGAACGATGGCGAGGTCTCTCTCTGGTCTCTCTCTCCGGTGGTTATCACTCCAGCTACTATTCGACAAACCCTAAAGCTGGAGGATGCCACCTTCCCTACCAACTACCCCAAAGGCGCCCTTGATCTCTGTTTCACGGCCAATGACTATCAGGTTGACCTCTCTGCCTCAACCTTGTTAAAGAAACATTTTCCAGATCCCCAACGACTCATCGTCCATATGGTGAATGTGTGTCTAGCCCCCAAAACATCTTCATGGGACCAGATGTCAACAAGGTGGCAACAGGTATTGTATTCCATCCTTGAAAAACAACCTTTGAACTTCACTGAAATAATATTTTTGAAAATCAAGGATATGGCCACAAAACCTGTTTCTAACCGTTGGATCTTGTATCCTCGGTTCATTATGGCCATCATCGAGAACCAGCTTAATGCTGAGGGACTTGTTGGCACTGGAGTCCCTGCCATGGCTGTTCTAGCTGAGGTATACTCCAGGCACAACACCGACCAAACCCTAAAACAGGCTGCCAAGCTGTGAAAACCCACGCAGCTGGAACCCACAGCCTCCTCCTCACAATCCAAAGTCCCCACCAAACCCAAAACCAAAAGAAAACCCAAAAAGGCTACTCAGGGAGATGAGTCCCCTAAGGATGCCCCTGCAACACAAATGCAGGAAGTGACTGCTGGTCAGATTCTCCCAGCAGTCACCACGACTCCACCTACCACAACCGCACAGGTTTCCTCTCAACAGGAGCTGATGCAACCACTTCAGGGGCTGCCACACATCTGGATTCTTTCTCACTTGAGGAGACTGCCATTGAAATGCACACTCCTCCCTATGTGCACACTGCTTCAAGCCTATCTCCTACTGAAACCGCCCCACAAAGCCCTACACTCATAATCGCCAAAGTGTTGACCCATCTGAACACTCCACCCTCTCCCAGAAACCAATCACAACTGGGGTATCTCTAACGAAGAGAGGGTGGAACCAAGTGTTGATGGGAGCCCAAAACACAGAGAATCACATATCATATCTCCAAGTGTGGCCACGGAGATAAGGCAATCTGGTGAGGCTGCCACTTCCCCTGCATCAACATATGAGCAGGAAGAAGCTGGTACCAGCAATAAGACCTCACCAGAGGCAACTGCCGATGATGGATCCAATCCGGAGGCTGGAAGTCCCCAGAACCATGAAAAAGAGGCACATGCAACTATTGAGCCACACTCAGTGCATGTACATCCTGACATTGTCAGGAGGTCAGGTGATTCAGTGCAAACTGATGATGACCTGAGCTTCTTCTACGATGTAGTTGCTCAAAACAGTATCCTAGAGGATGAGGTAAGCAAACTCAAAGACCTGCTTGCCTAAATGTCTCAGGATAGAAGTCCATCTGCCACCATTGACCCACAGATGGCACCTTCACCCGAAGGTCTCAAATACACTCAGCCACTCCCACAAACTCAGCCACCTGCCTCTGCTTCTGGCACTAGTTCTCAGGAACATAACCCTCCTGAGCAACTAGTTGTTGTCTTCCAACAATCCCTGCCTCTCATTATAGCAATAATCACAGACATTTTGATGAAAACCATTGATGAGAGGCTTCCCTCACAAATACAACCCATGGTGGAGGTTGTTGTTGCTAAAGCGCTTGCTGATAGTCAAACCCCAACCAATGCACCCAAAAAGGGGGAGACATCAGTACAAGCTAAGAAGAAGAGGGTAGAGGATGAGAAAGAAGTGAGGAAAGAGGTGGAAAATGAGAGGGTGTTGGCTGAGGAGACTGAGAGGGTGAAGGAGAAGGAGAAGGTGAGGGAGGAGAGAGCTGAACCGATTACTGTGGCTGAAATCCAAAAGGATTTTCATGTCACTTACACAAAGAAGAGAGGAGAAAAGGAGGGAGAAAAGGGAGAGAAGGTAGAGGTGGATACTGACCTAGCAGCCCTTGTCAAGGAGGCTGATGCTGAGCATAGCCGATCAATGGACTCTGTCATTGATCAGCTGTTCAGGAAAGGCTTTGACAAGGACACTGCCATGCTAGATCAGGAGATTAGGAATATGGAGAGAAAAGAGATAGAATACCGATGGACCACTTATAGCCAAGAGGAAAGAAAGAGACTAGAGGCTATGAGTATGTTTATTTCGAAGTATCTGGGGAGACCAGTCCTTGATGTCAAGGCTTGGACCAGGGACAGAATCTTGGCTATAGCCACCAAGATCTGTTCAGCTGGTGATTTTACCAAGGGGCTGGTCGCTGAAGCCCTTTCTGAAGCCGGTGCTGGGAACAGGACTTTGCTAGTTAACAGACTAAACCTGCACTTATCTCTAGGTTGCTAGCAAAGCCTGCCCACATTCCCACACCAACAACCCAAACACAACCCATAAAACCAACCCCTTCACCATCAAAACCTACAACCGATGATCCACCCTTGCAGAAGAAGAGAAGGGTGCTGAGGCTGCAAGAGGAAGAAGAAGAGGAGGATGAGGAGGATAGACTGCCTCTTTCTGCAGTCATTCCTCTACCTAAAGCCAAACCTAAAACCATCACTCCCACCTCACAAATGGATGTTGTGAGGGTTAAGTTAGAAGAAGAAGAGCAGCAGAAGCTTCATGATGCTGAAATGCTAAAGTCAATTGATCAAGCTTATGCTGCTTCTACTTCTATAATGAACATGAAGAAGGAAGCTCTGAGACTCTTCACTCTCAAACAAACTTTCCAATATGACAAAGAGAGAGTGAGGACTTGGCCTGATCCTAGGGTGGCTCACAGGATCATTAAGAAAGACATTCCTGTGAGATACAAGAGCCAAATGAAGAAGATCGTAGATGAAGTGATCACAGTGGCTCTTGTAATAGCACCCTGGGAAATTGTAGATGAGTTCGAGAAAGCCTATAAGTCTAAGCAATCACCCGAAACGATGTTGGAGAATAGGGTGGTTAGGAAAGGCTTAGTTTATAAGAGGCTTGAGAACTTCAGAAAAGATGAGCTCAACTTGCTACTAGAAGGCAGACATCCTGATGAATTCGCCTATAGGCAGATCACAACTGTTGAGCTCAAGAATGGCAAACAGGCCAAGATTGTCTCAGAGTTGTACGGCCGTGAAGGATTATTCGAAGGTGTGGCTGAGGACCTATCCAAAGAAGAAGAAATTACATTCCTCAGAGCCTACACCAGAGAATCCTACAGGCTCGTACGTAGGAAGTAGGTTACATGGATGGGACAACAGCCCTGTGTCCAGTTCCCCAAGTCAGGGTTCCTATCCATAATATGCCAAACAAATATTCAGAAACCTCTTCCCAGGCCAGTGCTTATCAGGGTCAACTTCTGATCTGATCCAGAAGGAAATAGACCAACATTTCTGCCAACAATAAGTGGGACAATAAATAACTAAGAGGTTTTGGCTGCATTGGTTCAGGGGGAGTTTGTTGGACCAAGAGAACCAATGAGCCAAGATCAGGAAAACCTCTAAGTCTCACATGACATCACAACAACTGCTGAAGGCTTCATCAGCAGTTTGACAAAGACTGAAGACTCAACAGCTGAAGATCAAGATCTGAAGAACAACAACTAAAGATCCCAAGTACTGAAGACTTCAAGTACTGAAGACAAGTGCTGAAGATCAACAACTGATGCACAAAGTCTGAAGACAATGACTGAAGATATCAGCTGATGACAACTACTGAAGTCATCAGCTGATGAATCATCTGAAGACCAAAATCTGAAGACCAAAGTGCTGAAGCTTCAGAGTTGTCACAACAGCTGAAGAAGTCTTCTTCAGTTGTTGTGATGGTTTTACTTTTTAGTTGGTTTGTATTTTTCCTTTTCAGTAGTTTGTACAACAAGAGGGTCCTTAGGTTTTTTCGTAAAGATGGTCACAGTTGGAGGAGAAAAAAGGATGGAAGAACTGTTGGGGAAGCGCATGAGCGACTAAAGGTTATTCCATTCTTCTTTTTGATCTAATTCTTTGACTAGAAGTCAATTGTGGATTTATTTGAGACTAGGATCTTTCTTAAGCACTAAACTCTTTAACTTTGTTGAAGCTTTTGCAAATATATTAGATCTGTTTTTCGTGGGGAATTAACAAACTTGTATATGGATCTTGGTGCGCTCTGATGTTAGTATACCTATGAACATTCAAGTTTGCTTTATTCAAACAGATAGGGGATAAGTCATAAAACTTTTTACTGCTTCTCAACTGGTTTTGTTCAAACAATTAGGCAATAAGTAATATTTTAAGGCCATGATGTTTTGTACATAAACAGAGTACCCTCAATTAATTCTTATGATACCAGGTTGCTTCTTGATGTAATGCTATATTTGTGTAAATTGTACTGGAGTTGATTAAAACATAAGGCCCTGATTTTGTAATTTGACCTGTATTTCCCCTATGTTGGTGTTCAGTTGTAATTTTCTCTCATTCTTATTTCCCTATGTTGGAGAGCAGCATCAGGGATTTGTGTGATAAGAGGTTCCAGCCAAACTAAAGGGAAAACTATACAGAGTGGCAGTACGTCCAGCTATGTTATACGGCACAGACTGTTGGGCCATAAAGAAATCGCACGAGAGACAAATAGAGGTCGCAGAAATGCGAATGCTGAGGTGGATGTGTGGACATACAAGATTGGATCGGATAAGAAACGACGTCTTTCGCCAGAGGCTAGAGGTGGCTTCTATCACAGAAAAAATAAGAGAGGGAAGATTAAGATGGTTTGGGCACATGAAGAGGAGAACGATGGCAGCACCTGTCCGAGCAGTAGAGAACATCAGTTTAGAGGGTAGGAGGAGTAGAGGTAGACCTAGGTTGACTTGAGACGAGGTTATTAGGAAGGATATGATAGACTTGCATCTTTCTGAGAACAAGATCGAGGATAGAAGTGAGTGGAGGCGTAGAATTAAATTAAGGACTTTTAGTGGGTTTTGTGGGTGGGAAGGGTATACGGTGACATATGGCCGGACCACACTCGCTAGGTGTAGTTTTCCTCATCTACCCTCTTTGGGTATTACATGCCATTTTGTTCTATGAGCGCATTATCTAATTCTTTATGTGATGTATATCTTTGTGTTGTATGCTTTGTATTATGATTGTTATTGTTATTGACTTTGTTAACGAGTCGGGGTCTCTTCGGAAGCGGTCTCTCTGTCTTTCTAGATAGAGGAAAGACATGCCACCATATACCCCTCCCAGACCCTGCTCTCCAGCGGGATACACTGGGTATGTTTGTTTGTTTTTGTTTGTTTGTTTAGTAGTTTGTACAACAGCTGAAGAGTTTGTTCTTCAGCTGTTATAGTTCAGTAGATGTAAACGACTGAAGAGTTTGTTCTTCAGTCGTTGTAGCTTTTCAGTAGTTTCCTTTTCAGTACTTGTAATAAGTAGAACACAGCTTTTGTAAGAAGATGTCACCTGTTTGACATCGTCAGTAGTTGAGAGTTTATTTCAGTAGTTTGTTAATAATGGTTTGATGTCACTATCAGTGACATCAGCCTACGTCATTCTTCCTCTATAAAAGGAAGATGACCTAATTGTATTCCTCACCGAAACGCGTGAGCAAAAAGAATATTACCTTTTTGGCAGAATTGTTTTCTCTCTATATTTACTATTACATGCAAAATCCTTTATGTTCTTGCTGTAATTGCTAATCCTCATGCTAAATCCGCTGCGAATACAACCTAATTGATCAAACTAGAGGCTGAGATCCTGTCAGTTATTTTGTTTTTAAATCATTTAATTGTGTGTTTTTGTTAGTTATTGTGTTTTTTAATACTATTGTGTTTTTCTAAAATGATGAATTTTAAAAAATATAATAATAGAATAAAATTGTTATGTATCTCTAATATATAAAATACAATAATAGATTAAAAACTAAATCATCTAGACAATAAAAACAATGAACAAATAACACAATGTATCATTCTGTTTTTTTTATCATAGTTGTGTTATCTTGAACACTATAAGTTTTAAAAAATACATGGGTGAAATAACATAATCATTTACTTCTAATGGTAAAACACAATGATAGATAACCATTTTACATAATCTATTAAAAATAAATAAATAAAACAACACATTGAGTTATTCAACACTATAAAATTTAAAAAATACATTGGTGAAAGTATGTTATTATGTATTTTTAATTGAAAACCATGCTAGGACCATGTACGTACGGAGTACTAACTGATTCTACGCATATACCAACTCAAATAGTGCGGAATCCAATTTGATTGACGATCCAATCAGTGAGAACGACAATCTGATCAATCCTTACGATGAAACAAACGTTAACAACCAACAAGAATTGATCAGAAACGAACTATGAAGTTGGAACAGGTTTTCTTGAGTCTCTGGACGACTAGGGTACGATTATGTGCGTAGGTATTCGAATTGTTACATTTTTCCATGAATTAAGTGGTATTTATAGGTTAGGGTTTTCCATTCGTACGACTGAATCATTAACACGGTTCAGTCGTGCGACTGAAGCATGCGGTTGATCCATCCACAAGACTGACGGTCCAGTCGTGCGACTGAGTCAATCTCATGTCACAATCGTGCGACTGATCCATTAGCATGAAGTGTTCATGCGTATGGTCCAGTAGCATGGTCCATTCGCATGAGAACTTCACATGATTAAGTTTAAACATGTTTCTCAACCATATTTGACCAAGAATTATGCAAACAACCACAAACCTATATAGTTAGTTCAATATACATTATCACACAATAAACAATGAAATATTAAACATTATAAGCATCAACTACATATTGTATTTCATTCATACCGATTCAATTACAAATATGTAAGACATGAAAGGCATTTTACATTAAGTTCCTAAACTAGGTACACATGTATCAACAAACTCCCCCTTGGACCTAGTTTACATCATTGTCTAACATTCTTCATCAGCTCATCAAACTTCTTATACTTTTCCTCTCTTGTAACTCCAGCATTTATCTCAAATGCAAAACAGAGTCGTATAACGTTTAGAAACTGGAGGGCTTGTACAATGTCTTGCGTATCATAAAACAGTGGCCACTTGTATAATCTGTATACATCATCAGCAGACAAGTTAGTCAACCATATTGGGTCAAATACCCAGAATAGTATCCATTTGGCTCTTCTTTTGCAAGACTATAACTGCTTCACCTATTCTCCAATCGTAGTGCCACCACTTGAAGTATGGAGTGAAGTCCTGTGGCATTTCCCTTAGAGGTGTTCTTGACATAGTACGAGGAGGACTCCACTTCAACACAACCTTCGGTTTTTCCAGAATCAACTTCAGACCTTCTGATATACCTCGTCGGTTGTTGAGTTCTGAAATTAACCCACCTTGTGTGGTACTCTCTTCTCAATGCAGCCTCAAACCAGCCTGACATCTTTTCGTGTCTGCATACAAAAACTTTAAACGTGCTAGCTGGTTGAGCTCAAAACCGGGAAGAGTCTTTAGATCATGTGGAAATCTAAAGTACTCTATTCCTTTCTCCCTCTTGACATCATAGGCATTTAGATCCACAAAATATGCCCACGCTATAATCTTTCCTGACACCTTTAGATGCTTTTTCACTTTGTAGAGCTTGGTGTAGGCACTCATCTTTGGAGCAGTGCATTGGGCTTGTGTCTTTGCAAAACAAGACGCCCATTCAGCCTTTTTAATGTCCACATCGGCGTTCGAGGATTGGGCTTGGCTTTTTGACTTCTCTGCCTCCTTCTCCATCTGATCTAGCTTATCAAATGTATCACTGCCAAGAGTATCACCCAAATTGGGAACCACATTTCCCTCTCGGCCGGTGTACTCTGGATAA
Source organism: Flaveria linearis (assembly GCA_024085815.1). NCBI lineage: Eukaryota > Viridiplantae > Streptophyta > Magnoliopsida > Asterales > Asteraceae > Flaveria > Flaveria linearis. The sequence continues at coordinate 33,535,515 of CM044015.1, forward strand.
TGCTGAGTTGTGACGTCTTCAATCTCTATTTCATCCTCATCCTTAAGCTCGTCGTACTAGCCATGTCAATAGTAGGAGCGTCCTTGACAATCTCGTCCGGGTTGAGCCGGATCATCTCAGCTAGTTGCTCATCAGTAAGGTCATGAATTATTTCTCCTTCTTCAGGAGTATAACTCATAGACCTCCTGACAATCCCTTGCAAATCAAGTATCATAGTTAATTGAAACTTGATTTGCTGTAGGGGAGCAACATCATACTTATCTTGCTGAGATGATTGAACTGCTTGATTTAAACAGGTAAATACATCAACCATTAGTAAATAATCAAGACAGTTGAAAATCAAATATATATAAACATTAAGTACATAAGTTTAATACATGATTCAAGTACAAAATATTTCAAATACATAAATCTTTAAGTATTACTTTTGTCCTAAATAGCTGGCTCGTCACCAGGTGGGGTAGAAGATGATGCTTCTTGGTCTTGCTTTCTCTTTGTTATTCTCTCTTGACCCTGAGCTGAGGTAGATGCAGCTGCATCTCCTTCTTTATCATCATCATCATCCTGCCTTCCTCTTGTGTATCCATCATCACTGGCCTCATCATCATCACTATTATCATCTTCACCATCATCATCATCATCATCTCCTTCTCTTATCTTGAGTGGCTCATCCTTTGATCCCTTGAGCTTGAGCATGATGGTCTTGTTGGAAGCCTCCAACTCCTCTATCTTCTTTGCTGATTGGACGTTATGCTCTTGGAGTTGGGCAATTTGCTGAGCTTGCTGTGAGATCTGCTGTGCTTGAGTAGCATTTAGCTCCTCAAGTTGACGTAGTCTGGCAACTTTCTCTTCATCAGCAGCGAACAACTTCAGTGACATATGGTTAAGTGCTGCCAGTTGTTCCTCAACCCCAATGGAGGGTAGAGTAGGTCCAGTGGTGAATGTGGTGTGTGATGAGGGACCGGCTTGGTGGTTGGTGGTGGTAGTGGTGGTTGTGGTGAATATGAGTGGTGGTGCATAAATGGATGGTGGATGGCATGCTGTAGTGGTGGAAGGTGTGGTAGTAGTGGTGGGTGGAGTGGTAGAAGTGGTGGGTGGAATGGTAGAAGTGGTGGGTGGAGTGGTAGAAGTGGTGGTGATTAATGTGAATCCGGATCTCTTCCCCTTCTTCCCGTAGGGTTGAGCCATTCTCTTTCTCCTTGAGCCCTTGGAGACAGAGGCTCCCCCTTGGCTATTGGCCTCGTCTGGGATGTAAGATGGATCATTAGCAGCCTCCCCAGACTTGCCCTGGCATCCACCAACCGCCCTAACACCTCTCTCCGTGGCGACGACCCGGCCCCCCACCGTTCGCACCAGTGGCTCCTCATCTGACTACTCCTCCTACTCCATCTGGAAGTCAGGGTGAATAGGAGCTGGTTCGGGTCCACCCTGACTATCCCCTCCCTGATCAGCATCATGATCATCACCGTTGGAGTCATCGGAGGGTAGAGCAATCTACTCAACGTCCGAGTCACTTTCATCGTGGCGCCACTTCCTCTTTACTGGCACCACATAGTCCTTTCGGGCCAGATGCCTAAACAACCGCCTGACAGGGGGTTTTACCTGCTTCCCCTATACACCTTCATCCTGCCTAAGGTGGTATCGTCCATCACCTCAAGCACCACGGCATCCTCCTTCTCCTTTGGCAGCAAAGGGAGCTTATGGTCAATAATAATCTGCATAAAGCGAGGGTACATGCAGAAGCTCTCCTTGCCCTTCGCCTCGATGTTCTCCACTAGGTAGGTGAAGATCATCCTCGAGAAGCTGAACGGATGGTTCAGTACCAACGTCACATAGGCGTTCTGAATTTGGTCGGACATCTCATCGAAGCCTCCCTTCCTTGAGGCAATGCACTTAAGCAGCACATGGGCTAAGTACTTGAATTGGGGGCACAGGTTGCTCTCGTTGAGCACACCTGCGTTGATATCCCCCGAGTACTTGGCCCGCAGAAAACAACCTCGTATTGTCAGTGGGTGTAGTCGTGTAGGGCAGTCAGCATCATCCCCAAACTCCAAGACTGTTTTGAGATCTTCCTCAGTGATCTCTATAGCCTGACCAAAAATGGAGCTCCTGATACAGTGGGGCTCTGAGGACCTGTCGACTACAGCGCTTTCTAAGAAAGCATGCTGAACAGAGCGGTATGGAGTGCATGGAGTCGATATCGCACGGAAGATCCTCGATCTCAGTAAGAATGTAATAATGACCGAGAACTCAGCCGCGTTCGGGAGGTCAGATCCAGATGAGCACAAAGGTTATGCTTTGTGCTCATAGTCCAACGACTCGCCATCTATTACGCAATGTAAATAAATGTTAGTGTCACTACAAGAAAATAAAGCTAATGCAACTCAGATAAAATGTTACGTTAGGCCTTGAAAAGGTTGCATTAGGCCTAATGTAACCTTTTATCAAGGGCTGCATTAGATGAAGTTGCATTAGACCTAATGCAACTTTTTTATTAGATAATGCAACTTCTTTTGGAAATGTTGCATTTGCTAGTTAAATGCAACTTTTTTAATATGCAACCTTTTTTATATGCTAATGCAACCTTTTTTTATACTTTTAATGTAACTTTTCTAGCACTCAAATGCAACCTTTACTAGACCAAAATGCAACCTTAATGTTCCACATCAAATGCAACACTTTTTAGTTTTTTAATTTCAACAAAAGCCATTTTTTATAGACAAATGTAACTCTATAAACTAATTGTTTAAATTAGTATGCAATAGTATCTTAAATACATCAACATAATAATGATATAAATACATACATAATATATTGTAATATAACATATGTCCAACCTTAAAATAACAACATAATCAAAATAAAGTTGTTAATTACTATTATAAAAAGAAACTAAAACCTCCTAATCATCTCTAAGATCGTCAAGTACTCCGGCAGGTAGCTTTTCCATTATATTTCGCATCGTAGCTTCAACGTTTGCTCGTTGACTATCAAAATCTTTTCGCATAGCTTCAATCTCAGCTTTTTTCCTTTGATGGTCTTCTTCAATTTCTTTTCTCATTTCAAGCATTTGTGTTTTTTCAACATCAATGCTCGCTTTAAATGATTCCATAAAACCCCTTGAAATCATGTATGGTTCCTCACCACCATTTATTTTTTTCATCATTGTTTTATTAACACCTTTGCCATAAAGTCGAAGGTAGCCATCACGCTCCTTGTTCATTACAATCGTAAAAGGATCAACCAAAGCACTTTCATCTTCTGAAGGTTTGTAATTCTTCATTTGTTCCTTTAAAAGAGAATAAGAAAATATTTTTAATAATATAACAACCAGTAAACCAACAATACACAAGAAAAGTTGCTTGTTGAAAAATATTTAAGTAACAATATAAGTTGGCAAACAGCAAACATGCAACAACTAGGATAAAGGCTATTGATGTGACGGTTATATGCAAGCATGCTTATATGTATATTTTGTTATCACACCATAATTGCTAAATAATTTGTCTTCATAGTTGAGTGCTTAGAATTATACAACAAACAACTCATTTTTACAAGTCAACACATACGAAATACTTTATGCAAGATATTCAAATTGAAAAACCAAAAAGAACTTACAATTTTCCTTGCAGTGTCATCATATGATTCAAGATATACACGTCCTTCGGTCCTTTTACGTGTGCGTTCAAATATTTGGGTTAAACTAGGTAATTCCTTGTTTGGGTCATCATTTCTCTGTATTCATGATAACATGCATTAATAAAAAATCAACATATTGAATGATAAAAAAAACTTATATCACAAGCAAAATAAAGATATCTTACCATTTCGTCACGAATCCTAGCAAAACTTTTTGGGCCTGCTGTATGCATATTTTTTTGAGACATGCGCATTTCTTTAGCCCGCAAACAACGCTTCTGAAATACACATTAATATAAACAACTTAATAAATAGAAAACTTTAAATAAGAAATACTAGTAATAGATACATTATCTTGAAAATTACCTCCACATCTTTATTGTTCCATAACCTTAACAGCTGTGACAAATGATCTTCTGGAATGTTTCTAGGTCGGTTCTTCCATCTTGTTTTGTTATCCTTATATTGATAAAAGTATTTTTTTCTTAAACCTACATTTGTGGACTTTATATGACTGTCCAATACTCTTTAAAACCCAACTTTTAGCAGCATCGGGCACATCGTATTTTCCTTTAAAAGAAGATAGAATTTAGTTAAAAATAAAATATAAAAAATAAATGAAATAAAACTAGGTAAAGCCTTACCAAGACATACTCCCATATTTTATCTTTACGTGGCACCTTCTTCCATGAAGTATAGATCAATGGTGCATAACTATGATTACGAGCTAGGGTACCTAAAAATCGAGAGAATTGTCCAACTACATCCTTCTCCTTTGTTACCGGTCCCACGGGTTGTCCAAATTCATTACATATAATGACATCTCGCTTTTCAACTTTCCGAGTGTGCAAAAAATGCAACATTGTTGGTCCTCTTTTGTTTGTTTTAGATTCTAAACTCAAGCATACATCAAAATTTAATATATATGTATATAAATGAATATATAATCAATAACAAGCCAAAAACATGATATAAGAAGTTAAAGCTAACCTTTTGCCTTTTCTAATTCGGGTTGTTGTAATTGATCTTGAACTAGTGTGTCGTCCTCGTCTTCCAAATCATCATGGTTGTCATCTTGTTCTATCTCATCATCATTACTTGCAGAAGCCATAAAGTCCATGTCCTTATTTTCATCATCTTGGCCAACATAACCTTGTCATTGTTAAATACAACACCATAAATAAACATAAATAACAAAATAAATAAAAACAGAAAACTTTAACCCTACTAAAATGTCCAGATCATGATAGGTTTGCTTAACCCATTTATATAATTTAAATTTTATACAAATTAAAAAGTTTTATATATAATAATTCTTTTTCAAAGAATTGTGAAGATTAAGAACATAACAGCAGGAGGTTTCCAGTCTTTACCTTAAGTGCAAATAACCAGCTTTTAGATCAACTTGAAAACTCGATGTCGGGTTCTTCTAAACAGTGGCTGTAACACAATTGCCATAACCTTATTTGTGAGAAGATTGGGAGTAATTTGGATGGAACCTGAATGAATGAAAGCATAACAACATAATAGGAAGAAAATGAGTCGTAATTTACCTCAGTTTCGAACTTAATAACTAGCTCTTAGCAACTCCAAACAGATCGAGGATCAACAGCTTGCGATTTTGTGTTGATTGACAATGATTTCAAACTAAAACAGAGGGTTTGAACAAACGATGAGATGGAGCTGCTCGTGGGGTTTGTGTAGGTGTTGTTAGTTTGGTAGAGATAAGGGAGAATCAAGGATGTGGAATTTAGGTTAGAAACTTATTACGATTTCCCCTCTTTTCCTTTATGTATTATTGTTATTTTTATATATTCTATTTATTATTACTTTTTTAAACACTTTAAGTTTAAAAAAATTAATTTAAACTGACTCATTTTTTAATTTTGTATTAAAAAATTCATATTTTATAAATTATTGTTTCTAAAAAAGTTATGTTCTTTATAAAAAGAAACACATTTTTAATTAGAAAAAAGTCTATTTTTATAATTTGAAAAGTATATAAATTAAATATTAGCATTTAACGTATCATTAAATGGTTAGCTTTTAATCTAGTAATGACACGTGTTCAAATTCTAGATGGAGCATACGTGCACAGTGTAGAAAAATGTTATGTGGCTCTAGACATTTTAATTTATTAGTATAGATTATTATTTATGTCTGGTTATTCAATGTTTATTTATTATTTATTTTTCGGTTATTTCAACTAGGGCTGTAAACGAGCCGAGCCGAGCCGAGTCAGGATGGGCTCGAGTTCGAGCTCGAAGCTTATCGAGCCGAGCCGAGCCGGCTCGAAAATTTCTAACGAGCTCAAAACACCGGCTTGAGTTCGGCTCGGGAAAAGCTCGAGCCAGCTCGTGGCTCGTTCGAGCCGGCTCGATTTATTTTTTTTATTTTATTTTTTCACATTAATTTATATAAAAACACAAAAAATATATATTAGAGTTTTTATCTTTTGTTGGGTACTCCGTACTAAGGAAAACAAAGATCATTATTTTGAATATAAACAATTTGCTGTTAAGTTATATATTTTTTAAATAAAATACTTAATGTTTATAAAAATAATCCATTTTTATTTTAAGAAAACCTTTTTAAAATCCTAATATAAAAATAATAATAATAGTAGTAGTAGTAATAATAATGATTATTATTGTTATACAATATAAAAATATATATACACATATATTATATGCACCGAGTCACGAGCCGAGCCAACGAACCGAGCCACGAGCCGAGCTCGAACCGAGCTAACCCTGGCTCGAGTTCGGCTCGCTTAGAATTCAAGCCGAGCCGAGCCGGCTCGTTTAGATTCAAGCTTTTTTCGAGCCGAGCTTTTTCGAGCTTTTCTCGAGCGAACTTCGAGCGAACTTCGAGTCACGAACTTTTTGTACAGCCCTAATTTCAACTCTACCCCGTTAATTTCATTTCGTCCCCAAAATTCTAAGAACACAATCGAGCAGAGGAACGTTGTGATTTTTTTCCTAAGCACTCAAGTTTCTAACTAGAGTTATCCAAATTACTAGTGATCACCTAGTAGTGGTTACAACATATTATTTTATCTAAACGACAGGTTATTATAGTAACATTTTAAAAAATATGTTGCATATTACGCTTTCATAGTGCGACCTTTATTCCAAAAGTTACCAATTTAAATACAATGTGTAACCTTTGAAGAGAAAGGTTGCAATCTTTACTACAATTTGCAACTTTTTAATAAAAATGTTGCAATTTATAATACTTTTTGCAACTTTTTTTTGAAAACGTTGCATTAGATATTCAAACGCAACCTTTATGTTCAATGAAGTCGCATTAGAGTCAAATGCAACTCATTTAAAAAAGGTTACTTTTGAAAAGTTGCATTAGCCTTGTTTTCTAGTAGTGTGTGTGTCAATGACTAACAATTTGATTAATTGGACTTGAAATTTTCTATTCTGTCATGCGAATGAACTGTGCGACTGAGATCTAGTCATGCGAATGAGCTCATACGTATGACTGAGCATGCGACTGGGCTTAGTCGTATGCCATCCCATGCGTTTACATCAGTCGTGCAACTAAACTCATTGGCATGGTTCAGTCATGCGATTGAGCCATTCGCCCAGCTTAGTCATGCGATTGAGCCATTCGTACAGCTCAGTCATGCGATTGAAGTTTATCAGGGTGTCCATTCGCATGATAGTCTGTTTTGTTTTCAAATTCAAATTTTTAGCGAAACTTGATGTTAGACTACGTGGTTTGGCTCATTAGTCTCGCAAATGACCGACATAGCACCTAATAACTTTTATTTGAACACTATACTTAGTTTTATAGGTTTCTTAGGCAAGTTAAGTCTCGGTTAAGTTTAGGGCTCAAATTCGATCATTTAGGGCACGGATTAATTGAAATTTGGAGTGAATATCGTCACGCATTACCTGGATTAACACTAGAAACGTTAGATCACAACACTCAGTGGTTTAGAACAGTCAGAGAAAATCGAGCAGAGTAACAGTGCTTCGTGCGATTTTAGGGCGATTGAGGGTGAATGGACGTCTGCGACCGACTCCCCCTCTATTTATACTAGGGTTTCTCCAGTCATGCGACTGCATCCATTCGTACTCTTCAATCGTGTGATTAGCTCAGTCAGTCACATTCAGTCGTGCGACTGACTCATTCAGTCACCTCCATTCATGCGATTGGTTCAGTCTTGTGGTCCAATCGTGTGAATTTACTCATTCTTATGGTCCAATCGCACATCTAGTCAATACGTGTAGGTTAGCCGTGTGATTGGGCTCATACGTATGGTTCAATCGTACGGCTAGTCCATACTCATGGTCCAGTCGTGCGAATGGCTCATATGTATGGTTCAATCGTATGGCTGGTCCATACTCATGGTCCAGTCGTGCGAATGTCTTATACGTATGGTTTGACTTTATGACCATTTGACACTTATCCCTATTAACAATTGATAAAACATTTCGAGCATTCAATCATCTCAGACATGACCATTTTAACTTAGAGAACTTTTGATCACCTCAGACATGATCCTTTTAACAACAAAACAGTTTGTCACCTCAGACGTGACCCTTTTAACATTTGAAAACCCGTTTGGTCACCTCAGACGTGACCCTCTTTTAGTGATTTAATCCCAGATAGACTTCCAATGCATAATCCGAGGTTTAATAACTAAACTGACTAAAAATTAAACAAATTAAACAACTAGAACTAAAAGACAAGACTAAAACTTATTTTGTAATTTTGTGTGAGGTTGAAATCCTAAGATAAGTATCTACTAGATTTTGTTTTCTAGACAGTATAGCATCAAGTTACATTGATCATAACTGGAACGATTGGTTAGGAATCATACAGGTTTATCAAATCATTTGGGACATTTTATCAAAGCCTTTTGATGCTAGATTCTTGTTTTCATTGAGAGTCATTAACAAGTTTAGGAAATCATACTAGTGCTGTAAGATACCCATAATGATTTGGACTTTCAAGAATTGCAGCTCACGATGATTGTCAGTATACTTGTCCTCTTAAATCTATACACAGATTTTTGACACACAATGGTGATGATTTAAGGTTTAATTATTTCAACAAGCATTTGTGGAACCCGCACTTATATGGTAATCAACATTCCTCAGGAGATTTTTGAGCGGTCTACGGGTATTTTGACAAGAAGAAACTATTCTAAGATCTTTCAAAGAGATGCCAAGCCTCAGGTCAGTGCCATCGCACAGCAGAGGGGTGCAAACAACAATGAATTCTAGAATATTTAGGTTATGTTTATCCTCAGGTCAGTGCTACCGCACAGCAGAGAGGCACACAACCTATCTTCTTGTTTAAGCAATTATATTTTTTTGCACAGATCGCACCAACAACATAGGTTATTAGCTTGATTTCTTTTTGCATTTTTTATGTGCTTTGCTCATTTTTATGGTCATCCGCACACATTTGTGGCGTTTATTTTACTCGTCACCCCTTATTGGAACTTCGCTGATTGTGTCAACCAGGGATAAGATGATAACCCACAGCTTGTTAAACAATTTAGTTTGAGCTTGAACTCACCAATGAAGTCTACTTATCTATTGTGTTAAATCTACCGACACATCATCTAGTGATCTAGGAGCCTCTAGGTCTACTTTCTCTGTGTTACCTTAGTAGTAACTAGTTTTACTATCATTTTTCCTTTTGTGTTGCTTAAACTTCTTAGACTTATACTTTGAATTTTGCATCTTAATCAGTTAAATTCTTTTAAAGTCCCAAACTCTTTGTTACTGCGTGCTATCATTTTCCATAGTCATTGAATCAGTATCACAGATATGATCTCATTTCTATTAACTAGACTGTCATCCTACCTTGTTTTTTTAAGTAAATGAATACCGAATAAAAACTAAATTTCCCCCTAAAATTCTAAAACGGAAAATCTTTTTGTGTTTTTGGATTTTTTAGACAAGAAAAATAAAATAAAGAGTAAATATCGTTTTTGCTCCCTGTGGTTTGTACAAAATAACCATTTTACTCCAATAGTTTAAAAATGACTTTTATCCTCCTTGTGGTTACCAGTGTTTTTCGATTTTGCTCCCCGACTCTAACTCCGTCCAAATAATCTGTTAAGTGTCACCCATGTGCCCCTCACGTGAGGGGCATTTTTGTCTTTTCTCTTTCAAGGGTTATTTTGGTCATTTGACCTCTTAATCAATCTAGGGTTTTAAAATAACCCCTCTTTCTCGATCGATTGCAGCCAATTTCTTCACACCCCTCTTTCTCGATCGATTGCAGCCAATTTCTTCACACCCCTCTTTCTCGATTGCAGCCAATTTCTTCACTCTTCACTCGATTGCAGAAGTGCCTTTTTCTCACTTCATCCATACGGTTGCAGAAGTGCAGATCCAACCCTCTTCACTCGATTAACAACAATGGCGGATGAGATGGTGATGTGCAGTTGTGGAGCGCCAACCCTCTTTTGCACTTCTTGGATGCGCGCAAACCCAGGACGCAGGTTCTATTGTTGTGCTAAAAAGGTAATCTCGTTGCCCTCTTTCGGTCTTGTTGGACTCGCCTCTCTGCCTTTGTTATTTGCTAATCGAACTAACTTCTAAACCCAGGGTGCAAGCTACGGATTTGTTTCGTGGTCAGATCCCCCGATGTGTCGAAGAAGTGCAGAGATTATACCTGGATTATTATAGAGGTGTAACAGGAATGAAGCAATGGCTAAGGATACTACTGGTCAGAATACAAAATTGAAATGTTTGCTAGTTTTAAGTTGGTGCTTGTTTTTGTTCTTCTTTGTAATCAAAGTGGCCTAAATATCTTGTAAAGGTCATTTGTATGATGCTTTGTATGTTGGTTCTGTTAATGAGAAAATCGAAATTGTTGTGAAATTTTGGTTCTTTGTATGATGTTATTTGTTGGTTCTTTGTATGATGGTTCAATTTTGGTTGTTTGTTTAAAATGGATAGTTGATGAAATGACAGCATGAAACAATGACAGTCAACATGGTTTGTAATGCATAGTTGCATAGTTTGTAACTGCATATGCATGTTATTTGTTGGTTCTGTTAATGCATAGTTGATGAAATGCAATGCAGCATGAACTGTAATGAACTGCAGTGAACTGCAGTGATGAAATTCAATGCATAACAAATTCAATGCAATTCTATCAAATGCAATCAACATGCTGTCAACACATGCTGTCACATATGAAATGCAATCAACATGCTGTCACATTGTATATGCTGTGATGAAATGCTGTCACATTGTAATGCATGTTGATGCATATGCAGTTACATATGAAATGCAATCAAATGCAATCAACATGCATATGCAGTGATAAAATGCTGTCACATTGTAATGCATGTTGATGCATATGCAGTTACATATGAAATGCAATCAACATGCTGTCAACACAGCATGAACTGCAGTGATGAAATTCAATGCATAACAAATTCAATGCAATTCTATCAACATGCATATGAAATTCTATCAACATGCATATGAAATTCACATGCATATGAAATTCAACACATCAACATGCTGTCAACACAGCATATTACATATTACACATTACACATCAACATGTTGTCAACACAGCATATTCTATCAACATGCATATGAAATTCAGCACAACATATGGCAGTTACATATTACATATCAACATGCTGTCAACACAGCATATTCTATCAACATGCATATGAAATTCAATGCAATCAAATGGATGTTCAAATGTTCAAATGTTCAAATTTGCAGTCATATCAAATCTGAAATGTTCAAATGTTCAAATACCCAATCAAATCAACATGCTGTCAACAATGGATGTTCAAATGTTCAAATGTTCAAATGAAGTCATAATACCCAATCTGAATGTTCAAATGCATTGAAATGCAGTCAACATTACATAATAAAGTCAACAAGTGACTGATTGTCAAAGATAATACCATACTAAAAAGCAAAAGATTGACCCACACATGGGCATATATAGATAATACCATACTAAAAAACAAAAGATTGACCCACACATGGGCATATTAAATAGGTTGTTGTGACCCTTCTTTTTGACCTTTACAAGACCTTTTGTTATGACCCTTCTGTCCATACTTCTTACAAGTGACTGATTGACCCACCCTTGCCATTTTCCCTTTGTTAGAAACTTCTTGAGCTAATTCATCTGCACTTTTCTTTCTCTTCTTTCTTGGTCTTCCAATTGGTTTATGATGTTTTGGTGGTATGAGAATCATTGGACAAATAGATGGTGACCACATATTCCTACCATTGATTGGGTCAACTGTATTAGCATAAACTTTCTTCCAAGTGTCTAGCCAATACACTTTAGAAACCCATGTTTCTGGTAAGCCTACTTCAATTCCATGAGAAGCCATATCCCACATCACAGCCATAGCATGTTTACATGGCATTGAAATTAATTCCCACCTTCTACAAGAGCATGTTTTTCATCAATTTGAACAACAAATTGTTCATGTGAAGGACCACTAACCTGATATTTACTCTGACCATTCCAGATGACATTCATATTAACCGCATCAACCTTTATCTTCTCAAATAATTTTGTAGCATTTGGGGTTAAAGGACCTTCACACTTTGAAATCAATTTGTGCACAGCCACAATCCTCTTCATCAAGTATTCTCTAATGAACTCCAAACAAGTTATAATTGGTTTGCCTCTTCCTTCTACTAATGTTTGTTGAATACTTCACACAAGTTGTTTATAAGTACATCACTTGTTGCCCTTCCTACATAATTCAAGTTCCAATTGCTATAAATACACATAGAACATAGACTTTTGTTTGAAAATCAATAAAATACAAATTGTTATACTTACTAGTAAAGTAAGCTCTACACCAATGCCTTGGTGGAATTTCTCAACCATTGATATAGTGTTGGGTCTGTGGATTCAACTTCCTTCATTGCTTTCTCAAAGTATGGCACAGTAGTTGAAGTAGCACATTTCCATAACAAATTCTTGAATAAATGTCCCCTCAAAGTATGGCACCGTGGATTCAAACTCTTTAGCTAACCATGAGACTGTGCAAAGCCGAATCTCCCTAGTTTGCAAGCATGTGTGTTCATTGATGTAAGTTTTTACAACCCAAGATCCCTCTCTATTTAAGTTAGATACATAAAGTACCCAAGGACAAGTGGTTGGTTTAACTCTCCCTTTAGTGGTAGGTTTGGTCAATAAAGCACCACTTTTCTGGGAATCTACAACTCTTTTGGATGTATTCTCTTGTGATATTACTTCACTACCCTTACTAGAATCACCACACTCAAATTTAGGTTTAAAACCTTCACAAACTACCCTAAATCGAATTGGATAATTTCTTAAAACCTTGAGTTGCCTTCTACTATCCACAGCCAATTTCTTCACAATTGCCTTAATTTCATCCCTATTAGCAAACTGTTGACCCACAAAGAAGGGTTCTACAACAGCATCTTTTCTCCTATTCTGTTTTTTCCTTTCTTTTCTTAAAGCTCTCTTTAGTGGTGGGTCATTTTCCTCATCAGTGAGGCTATCAAATTCATCGAGGTCAACATCTAATCCATTATCATCATCTTCACTATGTTCTTCTAATGACTCTGAACTTATGTCATTATCCACATAAGTTTTGAACTCTTCCATATCAACCTGAACATCATCAATCATGTTATCTTCATCAATAAGGTAATCTGAATCCTCTTCTTCATCTTCTAATATATCATCGTCACTACCAATCCCTATACCTTGACTAGGATCCACAACACCTTGACTCGGTTCAAAATCACCTATACTAGGTTCAATTCCAGCGTTATTAACATCTACATTAAAATCAAACAAAAAAACATTCGACATTACACCTCAATTATAAGTAACATGCAACACTTGTAATCAATAATCAATGAATCATGTTAACACTAACCTTCGTCACTAGCAAACCGTGGACTTGGAGAACGATTGAACCAATGCGACATCCAATCTGCTGTTAAACTTCGATTACGAATTCAATCTCCTCTTTGATTTGTTTAAGGTTCGATTGTTTAAGGTTTGATGATGTTCGATTGTTTACTGATATTGAAAACCCTAGATTGATTAAGAGGGCAAATGACCAAAATAACCCTTGAAAGAGAAAAGACAAAAATGCCCCTCACGTGAGGGGCACATGGGTGACACTTAACAGATTATTTGGACGGAGTTAGGGTCGGGGAGCAAAATCGAAAAACAATGGTAACCACAAGGAGGAAAAAAGTCATTTTTAAACTATTGGAGTAAAATGGTTATTTTGTACAAACCACAGGGAGCAAAAACGATATTTACTCTAAAATAAAAGAAAACAAAAAGAAAAAATAAACAATTGGCGGACTACGCATGTTCATCTTCTGGAATTACTTCACATTTCTTTTTCACACCGTTGACCTCTAACAGATATAAAAATCTTGGTTTATCAAAAGCTTTTATGTAGAGGTCAGCGCGTTGAAAATCCGTATTAATTTTAACAATATCGATTAAATTTTTTTCAAAACAATCACGTATAAAGTGATATTTAATTCCGATGTGTTTGGTCTTAGGATGTTGGACCGGATTTTTAGTTACGGCTATAGTAGCAGAATTATCAACAAATATAGGAGTGTTAGAGAATTTCAAACCATAGTCCCATATTTGCTGTTGAATCCAGATAATTTGTGAACAGCAGCTTGCAGCAGCAACATATTCAGCTTCGCAAGTTGACAGTGCAACCGATGTATGCTTCTTACACTGCCACGTGACTAATCTTCTCCCAAAGAATTGACATCCTGCTGAAGTGGACTTGTAGTTCAGTTTGCAGCCGCCATAATCCGAATCACTATACGCTGTAAGCTCAAAGTCATCGTCATGATGATACCACAACCCAAGTGTTAGAGTACCCTTCGGATAACGAAATATCCTTTTGACGCCTATGAGATGGTTGACTTTAGATTTCGCTTGATATCTAGAGCATAGACATGTCATGTACATGATATCAGGTCTTGAGGCAGTGAGGTACATGAGAGATCATGATAACTTAAGTGATTGTATAGGTAAGTGTTGTTGGTGTTTAACAAGGTCTCATGTGGTGGAGGCACAACTTTGTATCCCAAGCCTTCCCCATTATGCGAATCAAATAGTTTCATTAAGTGATTGGATCATTCCTAGACGATTAAGTGATTGTATAGGTAAGTGTTGTTGGTGTTTAACAAGGTCTCATATGGTGGAGGCACAACTTTGTATCCCAAACCTTCCCCATTGTTGCGTTCCTTAACCAAGTTTTTCAAAATATGCGAGGAGCTCGCAAGACTATGAAGTTTTTGTTTTAAAGACTTATTCTCAACTTGTAAAACTGCTTTATCCTTTTTAGTTTCTTCAATGGTCTTTAAATAGAATTTAATATAATTCTCTTGATTGAGTGCAACAACTTCAGTCTCTTTTAATTGTTTCTTTAATGCCTCAACCTTTTCTTTGTAACTGCTTTCATTTTGTTTTAAAACTTTGTTAGCCTCAGTGCACAATTTTAGGTCATTTACTAAGTTATCATTATGATCTAAGTTATCATTATGATTTTCCTTTTCTTTCATTTTTGGGTGATTATATTAAACAAATTGCACTATCATTGTTGTTCTTCGCATCGTAAGGTAAAAATTACAGATTTTTCTGCAATGTATGTTTAGTTGTTGCTGTCCAGACCATTGCATGTTCTTATATATTACAAGTTATTGTAGCTGCCTTTAGGCCAGAGGCTTTACTTTTGAGTTTGAAATCAATCAAAATGTAGTGCATCTTAGATGTTTGATGAAATGTTTTTTACATTTTCAGTTTGTGATTTCAGTCAATCAAAATACATTGCATGGTGTTTGATGAAATGTTTTATACTTTTTGAATTTGTGATTTCAGTCAATCAAAATGCAGTGCATGCCATTCGATATAATGTTTTGTACTTTTTGACTTTACGATTTCTAATTTATGATGAAGGCTAATGCATTTGTCTTATGAGTAACTCAGTCGTGTTAATTTTAGGTACCTTTTAATAGTGTTTTATCCTTTATTTTATTTACGTCAAAGATGAGTTAGCGATTCGGTGTTATGCTACCTGCTATAGTGTTATGTTACCTGCTACAGCTACATACTCAATATTGAAATGTAGTTATGTTAATAAATGCATAGGAGAACCAATAACTATGTTATAAATCCATAATTGCTTATTTGATTCACATCCATATATTTTTTTGGTGTGTAGATTTGAAATCTTTAACTATTTTCCCAGAACTTTTTACGTTAATGTTCAATAATAGTTCTTATATGTTTTATTTGTAGAAGATTCAAGTGTTTGTCTCAATGATTTCTTTAAAACACGAAGAATAAAAATAATGTTTAGTGGTAATCAATGTGCTTATTTGCTTGTTAGTCTTTATATTAAATTCATGTAATCTTCTACAGTGGTTCACTAAAGTTGTCAACGATTCATTGTTCTTAACACAAACTTCATGATGTAAGTTTGATTTAAAATGGGAGGGGTTAGTGTTTTCCTATGTTTTTGTATGAACTAGGTATTCATTCCCGTGCATTGTGGCGGGATCGCGCTATAATTCCAACTATCATAACACGCAGATAAAAAAACCGGCCACGACAGCTATCACTTCCACGTCAAACCCTAAAGCATCTCACATCATAACTACTATCACTCAATGCTGTCGACTCATGTATGGTTCTGTTTCCTCATTGTCCTCATGTTTTAGCTGCATTTTCTTAAGTATGTGTGTTAAATAAAAGATAATAAATGGAACACGTAGGAGTTAAACTCTAAAAGATGCATCAAAAATGTTAAATTTATATAATTCAATATCGTTTTTCTTTTCTTTTTTCTATTTTGTCTTGTTCTGTTGGGCTTGTTTGTATGCAGGTTGTAGATTGGGCTTAGCCGCCGATGGGCTTGCTGCTGATGGGTTCGCTTAGGGTTTGCTTATTAATAGGTGTTCTCCTGCGTTCAATGGAAAAAAACACATACGCTCTCTCTCTCGAATCTCTCTCGATAGCTCGCTCCTGAAGATCTTGTTCTTCTGTCGTTGTGTTGATGACAGATCTCTAAGTGTGGTATAGTTTGTCATCAGGTCATTGCATTGATGATCTGAGTGTTATTCTTTATGTTCGGTTATTGTGCCCTATATTGTGCCCTATGAACTAGGGCTTGTAATCTGTGTGATTCTTCTTCATATTTGAGTTGTATTTGTGACATGGTATCAGAGCCGAAGGCTCTGGTCGATTGTTGACTCGATTTCTGGGATTATCTCGATCTTTCGCTGCTTCTATTGATCGTGTTCTTCTCGGTCAGATTTAGGGTTTTACTCAAACCCTAGTTGGTTCTGCGATTCGCTTTGGGACGATTAGTTTATTATTCTGTTACCATACTCTGGGGTTTTCTCGAAGTTCATCAAGAAACCCTAGTGCGTGGTCCTCTTGACGGTGTTACAAGAAGGCTAAAGAGAAGAATCTCGCAAAGACATCAGAAGTTGTCTAAGTTGCATTGTTCTAAGGAAGAGCTGCTCAAGATCTTCTTTTTCTGTCTAAGGCTGTAACCCTAAGTGAAGGTTACAGCTCTTAGACGCTTCATTGCCTCTTTCCCTGCTATAGGGAACTGCTGTGAGGATTTCTTGTTCCCTTCTCTTTTTTGTTAAGTTTTGTTACTATTGTTGTGTCTAGGCATTGTTTGTCTGGGTTAGGAGTACAAGAATGATCTGGATTCAGGGTGAGTCATCCCCTAGTTATCGTTGCATTCTCTGTGTGCATCACTTGTGTGCGTCTCTTATTGCGTGCTCTGCATACAACCTTGATTAACCCTTGATCTGCCAACTTGATTGGTGTGAAAACATGGCTCTGATCTTGGTTGTTTTACTTGCGCGTGCTTGATTGTTCTGCATATTATTTGCTGTATAAAAAGTTTAAATGGCTGATGAAACTGATAACCCTAGTAACACTCTGGTTGGGAAACTTGATCCCAGTAACCCACTATATCTTCATCCTAGTGACTCCTGTGTCCTAACAATTGTAAATGTAAAACTTAAAGGGACGGAAAATTACACAGTCTGGGCAAATGCTATGAAACTTGCTTTACAAGTTAAAAATAAATTCGGTTTCATAGATGGTAAAGTTAAAAATCCCAAAAATGATGAAGTGTTAGTGGGGCAGTGGGAAAAATGTAACTCTATTGTTCTGACTTGGATCCTAAATTCTGTGTCTGAGGAGTTATACATGGGACAAGTTTACTCTAAACTTGCCTCCGATGTCTGGACTGAACTTAAAGAAACTTATGATAGAATTGATGGGTCGGTTATCTTTGGGCTACATCAAAAAATTAATTCATTACAACAAAATGGGTCCTCTGTATCTGAATACTATCACAAGCTAAATACAATGTGGAAACAAATGGATAACATGCTTCAATTACCATCATGCACCTGTAAAGCTGCAAAAGAATTTAATGATTTTAATCAACTAATAAAATTAATGCAGTTCCTTATGGGTTTGGATGATGTCTACCAACCCGTAAGGACAAATCTGCTGACCAAGTATCCCCTACCTACTATCAAAACTGCTTTTTCTATTATCTCAAGAGAAGAGTCTCACAGAAATTCGAACTCCATCTCTAAACAATCTGGTGTAAACGTTGGTTTTGTGTCTAAATATAATCAACCTTTTGATAACAAAAAGAAAAACATAAGAGGTCCAAATCCTAATCTCAAGTGTACACATTGTAATAAAATTGGACATACTATAGCAAGGTGCTTTGAGATTGTCGGTTACCCACAAGGAAACTGACAAAAAGGAGGTTCGGGATCCAGTCAGGGAATAAAAACTAACCAAAATACTTCTGTTAATAAAACCAACTCTGTGTCATCCCCCGCCTTGACAGTCTTAACAGCTGATCAACTCAGCCAATTACTAGGTTTATTAAGTACCAAACAAGGGAGAATCGTCCAATACTCCCAATGTTGGAGGTATTTCTTCAAACTCCTTTTCCTCAGGAAACACCTTTAGTTTCACCTCAAGTCTTTCTCCTAAATATCTTAAACAATGGATCAATGATTCGGGGGCGAACCAACATATGGTTATGAGTGAGAAAAATCTATTAAATCCTGTTGATGTCACTGAATTCAAAATTAAAGTTCACCACCCTAATGGCACAAGTGCTACTGTCACAAAAATTGGTAACATTAAAATCAACGAAAGGGTTATCTAACTGATGTCTTTGTCGTCCCTGAATATAATGTCAATCTTATATCTGTGTTTAAACTTGCACGCGACAACATAATATGTGTCATGTTTGATGAACATAGCTGTCATATCCAAGATTTACTCACAAAGAGAACCCTGGTGACTGGTAGCCAAGTGGACGGGCTGTACATTTTCGGAGACTCAACACAAGCCACAAAGGTTTGTTTTCTAAGTGTTGAGCCTTCTGATCTATGGCACACTAGACTTGGTCATCCATCAGACCAAGTCTTAATTGTCTTAAAACAAACTTTAAATCTCAAATCTTCTAGTTCCTCTAAGCCTTGTGATGTGTGTCACAAAGCTAAACAAAACCATGAACCCTTTCCCTTAAGTAACAATAAATCCCATCATGTAGGTGACCTAGTTCACCTTGATGTTTGGGGTCCTTATAAACTGCCAAGTAAGGATGGATTTCGCTATTTTTTAACTGTTGTCGATGATTTCTCTAGGGCTGTGTGGGTCTTTTTAATGAAACATAAAGATGAAGTCTTTACTAATTTTGAAAGCTTTACATACTTGCTTCATAATCAATTCAACTCCAAAGTAAAAAAATTTCGAAGCGATAATGGCACAGAATTTGTAAATGCTCGGTTTGCTGAATTTAATAGATTAAATGGCATAATTCACCAAACCTCGTGCCCCTACACACCCCAACAAAATGGGGTGGCTGAGAGAAAACATAGACACCTTCTTAACGTTACTCGGTCCCTCCTTTTCCAAAGTGGAGTCCCCTTATCATTCCGGTCTGAATATGTTCTAACTGCGTCTTATCTAATTAACAGGACCCCATCTTCTGTGTTGAACGGTAAATCCCCTTATGAACTGCTGTTTGGTTTTACCCCCTCTCTTGTCCATTCGAAATCCTTCGGGTTCTTATGTTTTTCCACAGTTCTAAATAACCCAAATAAGTTTGAAAGTCATGCTCAAAAGTGTGTTTTTATCGGATACTCACCTAATAAAAAAGGATACAAAGTCTGGAGTTTGGATCAAAAACTTGTTTTTTTCTCTCGGGATGTTAAATTCTATGAAGATGTTTTTCCTTTCAAGGATAACTCATCTAAATATGAACCTGACCCGCCCGCTTCTTCATAACTAAACAACCTGAACTTTTTTGATTTCACCTGTCCAATAGCACCCGACAGGCTTTCTTCCGAAGCTGATCCCGATAATGAAGAGGGGAATAATAGTGACATTCCTGATGTCGAACCGCAGCCGTGTAGTTACCCTGGACCTGGCGAGGCTGGTTCTTGGCAGTCCTCTGATGGCAGCCCTGCCACAGACGGCATGGCTGGTTCACAGCAGCCGGTTAACATCATTGGCGGCTCTGGCGGGGCTAGTTCCTCATCAGGCGCACATGATCATAGTCACACCTCTGAGGGAACTAATCAGTCCTCTGACACCGTAGTTCCTAGGTGATCCGTTCGACCCAGCTCTATTCCCAAACGTCTTGATGATTTTATCATTGAAGGGAAGGTCAAATATCTCCTTGAAAAAACCGTAAACTACTCTAATCTGTCGGCTGAAGGTTGGTGCTTTGCCTCCAGCCTAAACAAGAGCGTGGAACCCCGCTCCTATCAGGACGCATGCCTTGATGTCAATTGGGTAAAAGCTATGAATGATGAAATGAATGCCTTAAATAGAAATCACACCTGGGATCTTGTTGACCTTCCCCCCGATAGGAAACCTATTGCCTGCAAGTGGGTCTATAAAATTAAATACAAATCAACCGGTGAGATACATCGCTATAAAGCGTGTCTTGTTGCAAAGGGTTATAGTCAACGGGAGGGTATCGACTTTGATGAAACTTTCTCCCCCGTTGTTAAAATGGTTACCATTCGATGTGTTCTCTCCATTGCTGTCCAACGTGACTGTCCTCTCTACCAACTTGACATTAATAATGCTTTCCTTTATGGCTCCTTAAACGAAGATGTCTATATGACCCCGCCCGAGGGGTATTTTTCTAAAACTGATACCCGTCTGTGCAAATTAAACAAATCTTTGTATGGTCTCAAGCAGGCCCCTCGTATGTGGAATGAGAAACTTGTTAGTGTTTTAGTGTCAAGTGGGTTTCAGCAAAGCAAAACTGACTATTCTATGTTTATAAAGTCCTTCGCTTCTGTTATTATTGTTTTACTTGTGTATGTTGACGACATCATTGTTACCGGGAATGATGAGGCTGAAATCAAGTCTCTTAAATAGTGTTTGCAATCTGCATTTTTAATTAAAGATCTTGGCCCCTTGAAATATTTTTTAGGACTTGAAGTTGTTCACACTAAGCATGGTCTTTGTCTGTCTCAACGCAAGTACTGCCTGGAGCTGCTCGCTGAGTTTGGTATGACAGGCTGTAAGCCTGTCAACACTCCGCTTGAGCAGCACCATCTTGTTGCAAATCCGCCAAATCGGACGCTACTCCTCTTGCAAATGTGTCTCAATACCAGAAACTTATTGGAAAACTCATTTATCTGTCTCATACTCGGCCTGATATTTCTTACTCTGTTTAGTTTCTTAGTCAATACATGCACAGTCCTATGGAATTTCATTTAAAATTGGCTTTTAGACTCTTACGTTACTTAAAAAAGGCCCCTGGTCATGGCCTTCTGTTTTCCAAATCTGCCTCCCTTTCTCTGTCTACGTTTGCAGACTCCGATTGGGGTAAGTGTTTGGAATCCCGAAAGTCAGTCACTGGGTTCTGTATTTTTCTGGGAAAGTCTTTGATCTCATGGAAAAGTAAAAAACCGGGCACTGTTTCTCGGTCTTCAGCTGAAGCTTAATACCGTGCCATGTGTGCAGCCACTTGTGAAGTTCTTTGGCTTATTAATGTGCTTAATGAATTATCTGTTTCTATCTCTCTACCTCTTTCTCTGCATTATGATAACAATGCTGCTTTATCTATTGCTGCAAATCCTGTCTTTCATGATAGGACTAAACATTTTGAACTTGATCTGTTTTTTCTACGAGAAAAACTCTCATCTGGGGTTATTACCACTGTTCCGACTGTGTCTGAACAGCAACCTGCTAATATTTTCACAAAGGGATTACTTCCAAAGCAACATGATTTCTTACTTTCCAAACTAAATATGTTTAATGCTTTTGGATATTGAATTATGAGGGGGTGTTAATTTCATATAATTCAATATCATTTTTCTTTTCTTTTTTCTATTTTGTCTTGTTCTGTTGGGCTTGTTTGTATGCAGGTTGTAGATTGGGCTTAGCTGCTGATGGGCTTGCTGCTGATGGGTTCGCTTAGGGTTTGCTTATTAATAGGTGTTCTCCTGCGTTCAATGGAAAAAACGCACATACGCTCTCTCTCTCGAATCTCTCTCAATAGCTCGCTCCTGAAGGTCTTGTTCTTCTGTCGTTGTGTTGATGACAGATCTCTAAGTGTGGTATAGTTTGTCATCAGGTCATTGCATTGATGATCTGAGTGTTATTCTTTCTGTTCGGTTATTGTGCCCTATATTGTGCCCTATGAACTAGGGCTTGTAATCTGTGAGATTCTTCTTCATATTTGAGTTGTATTTGTGACAAAAAAATGAAAAAAATGAAATAACCTAAGCGGGAATCGAACCAAAGTAGAACGCCTCAAATTTGATTATTGGTAAGTTTAAAAGTAATGGGCTTTTTCCCTTTTATTTCTTTCACTCTATAAATGAATGATTAATTCTGTCAAGATATATATTCCCTTAACTTTATTCAAAGCTAAAATTAAAACAGAAATGAAACACAAAAAATTTAACAAAAAAAATCATTTATAAATTTGAACTATAAAAAAAGTAAAAGAGAGAGAATTAAATTTAATGTTTGTTTCACCATAATAGAAGATTACGTCCATCACCTTATAAATTCAATCATCACCTTTCATAATTGTTATCTTCTCTCTCTCTCTCTCTCACTCTCCCTCTCTCTCAGAGACACACTAAAGACATACACAAAAACCTTTCCCCTATTACCATGCCACTTCAGGCCACCACACCACTGCCGCGACTTCCGGCCACCGCACCACCGCTGCCACTTCCGGCCACAACACCGCTTCCACCATGACAACGTCGCTTATCAACATTGTCGGCTGACACATCATCGCTTCTCTCTGTCTCTCTCTACAGATCTGAAGGTAGCCAGCGATGATAGAGCCTCTGGTAGTCACCACCAAGACTAATCTCACACCTGCTAGAGGGTATCGATTTTCTACACATCAAGATGTTAAGCATGGTGACGTATAGATGACAGGAAGCTGGAAGCTTGTAACGTGCCAATACTACGCGGCCAGCAGTGGTAGTAGCCAACGGTGGATGGACTCTGGGAAGAGGACGCTAAATTAAAAAAATATGAACCAATAATCTATTTACACATGGTCCAATGGTAGGTAGCTACTGTAGTCGCCTACCAAAGATTTTAATATATATTATAATTTGTAAACCTAAGTTATTCCTCTTCAAAATAACATACAAACTTGAGTATTAAACGATACTAAAAGGTCAACCAGTACTTTTTGATTAGAAATTTTTACTTGCACCAACCTAATAAGAATTCATAATTCAACTAATGACATTTTATTTTGTTAATGTAACATATTTGGTTTTGTTGTTGATTCTCGGATTCTAAGTTCTTTTCTTTATGTGCAGGTAGTTCTGCACTTTGATCCGGATTTCATGCAGGTATGTAAACAATGTTTAGTTGTGATTTCCATTTAATTAATATTAGACATGTACTTTCTATAGCTATGTTGTTATTAGTGCTAATATTGTGCTAGATGTGCCTTCATTTGGTTTGCATTTATGTTTTGATATAGTATGCACTTAATAATTAGGTTAGAGTATTAGCAATTTAGCATTTATAATGTTTCAGATCTGCACTTTCTTTGTGAATGAAAATTTAACAAGCTATGTAAGGATTTTTTTTATAACCTTTCAAATCTACATTTTCTTGCCGTGAGCGTTTTAATTGAAAATGCTAGCATTCAAACAGGAAGCGTTCACGTAGAATAGCAAGACAAAATGTTGCTTCTACCTTTTCTTGTGTTCCTGATGCTCACATAGGATTTCAAGCATGACGCCCGTCATGTCATAGGGATACAGTGTTACGTACTTCCCCTAGAGCACACACTTCTCTATCTCTTGATTGTTCAAATGTTGATCGCTCAGAATATTTTAAGTCTAGGGTACATGGGTTTGTCTCTGGTTTATATCAGTTTAGGCGACTGAAACAATGTTTGTGAATTTTTGGCGCTCTATTTTGGTGTGTTGAATGTTTGACGACCTTTCCATTTAGCAATCGACCTAAGTATTTTGTTTATTGTAAAGCTGGATGAGTCTCTATTGACTTTCCTGTTGAGCCGCCTAAGCTTTTTAGACATCTTTGTAATGACACATTTTTGCAAACGTTCACGCATACAATTCGACGTTCTCAATGACATCCATTTGTGTTTAAGGTAACATATTAAAATTCGCACTAGTTAGGTTCCTTATGTCCTGCTGCTAGCGAGCCTCCTCCTGCAGATGTTGCCTTATGTGAGGATTTTGAAGAGTGCTGGAGAACTTTGCTCTCAATCTGAAATTCCTAACTGTGTTATCAAGCTTTACGATTGTCATAGACATAAGAGTTATGATACCCCTACGCCTGGCACTTTATGTGCAATTGTCTATGAGGAAGGATCTGCAATAGAGCATTTTGACATTTTAATATGTTGCAAAAACATCATCCCTCATAGAGTGAGCAAGCTTCACTTATCGTATATGCCTTTACAATATCCGATCCTCTTCTCTTATGTTAAACAAGGATGGTCACTAGCTCTTAGGTTGAAAGGAGGTTCCGGTTGTCGAGACCAAAATTTGATAATGGACATGTTTTAAAGTGACCAGATTCATGATAGAGCGGCTGTATACACATATTTGCTTATGGCTGATCGATTGTTTAAGCAATATTTGGTAGACTCTTATGTTTGCATAGAGCATGGTCGCTTGGGTTATTTCTATAAGAATAAAAGTGATCTCCATTGTGAGTTCTTAAAAGGAGTTAACGATGCATTGTTTAAAGGTGATACTGAGGTTTTAGTATAGGTAAGCGGGTTATTCTTCCAACCTCTTTTATTGGAGTATCGAGGCATATGTATAAGCATTATCAGGATGCTTTGGAAATATGTAGGGTTCATGAAAATCCTTAGTACTTTATCACATTCCCGTGCTACGTCAAATGGATGGAAATAAGTCGTGTCCTAAGGAGTTTTTGTTTGGCTCAAGGTAGACTTGATATAGTAGCTAGAGTGTTTCATTTGAAAGTGGAGTCATTCATTATGCAATTAAAAGATGCTAAGCCTTTTAGGCCCTTAACTGTAGGTTTGCAAGCCTATAAACCTCACCTACCCTTTTGTTACTGCACTATTTTGTTTGCTCTATCGAAATCTGATTGGAAGTTCCTTAATTATCATAGAACTTTATACAATAGAATTTTAGAAAAGAGGTCTTTTGCATTGCCATATATTACTATGGGTTGCACCGGATCACAACATTCGAATTGCTAAAGATGTGGATAAAGTCATTATTGAAAAATTACCAGATAAATCTATGGACCCTATGATTTTTAGGAATGTCACTGATTACATGTTACATGGTCCGTATGGTTTGCCTAAAATGAGTGCGCAACGTATGATTGAATGGGCATGTTCAAAGTCATTTCCAAGGTCATATGAAGAAGTCACATGTTTTAATAAGTCCAAACTATGTTTGCTACAAAAGAAGCCCAATTGAATGTCATATTACTAAAGTGGGGGTACCAATTGACAATGGTTATATAGTTCCATACAACAAAGATCTTTATATGCACTTTGGCACACACATAAATGTTGAATACTACATGATTATTAAGTACCTATTCAAATAGATTTCTAAGGGTGCAAATAGAGTTAGGTTTTCTATCAATAATTCTGCATCTATTTTATCAACCGAGTCTCATAATTCAGCTGAGATTGTTAACGAAATTAACAACTATCTTGACGACCATTTTATATGTCCTCGTGAAGCTTCGTGGTGCATTCTCAACTTCCTAATTCATGTTAGAAATCCAACTGTTTAAGTTCTTGTACATCACCTTTAGAAACTCATAATGACTGTCAATCATCACAAGAAATGCAGCCCTTGGCAAGATGATTCTAATAGAATGGTTGGCAAACAATCACCATGAACGATTGGAAACCTCAGCTTGCAACAAACATGCTTGTATTTGCGGTACATTGATGACATATCTAGTTATAGATGGAATGCTTTTGAAAGTATTGGGTTCACAAAACTGGAAACAAACCATGTATTTGAGACTTACATATGTACCCACTATGTCCGACAATATCTATCCCACCTTCCGCTCAGCCTGCGAGAAGGTAGGACTTATCGGCGATCATAGAGAATGGTAAGAGGCATTGTTGGAGGCATATTAATGGGCGTCATCATCAGATCTAAGGACTTTATTCCTTTACATGCTTATGTTTTGTGGGATACTAAATCCTTTAACTCTCTGGAAAGAACATTGGCAAAGAATGAGTGATGATGTTATGCGAAGGTTATTTCAAGTCTTCACTTCATCTTATAGTGATGATTTATGTGATTATGTACTTATTGAACAGGAATTCCTAATGAATTCTAGCACCAATCGACCGCCACTGTTTGATTTTGGCTTGCAACTACCAACCAATTCGATGAAATCAGCTCTGAAATCGTCTCTTGCTAGAGGAAAAAGCATACGATATCAAAGCTTTGAATACTAAACATCTTCATCTTTATTCTGGATTAAATTTGGATCAACTAGACATTTATAACTATGATTTGGACTCCATTTCAAAAGCAACGCAAGTTCTAGCATTTGTGTATGGTCATGGTGGTATTAGGAAAACATATTTATGGAAAACCTTAATTTAATGTTTACACTCTGAGGGACAGACTGTATTGGCTGTCCCCACCTTAATTATTGCATCATTATTGTTTCCATTAGGAAGGACAACACATTCCCGTTTGAAGATACCATTAGAATTGAACGAAACCTCTACTTTTCACATAAAGAAGAACACACAGCTAGCCCAAGTACTTCTAGAAACATCACTTATAATTTGGAACGAAGCTCCAATGAGTGATCGCAGGTGCTTCAAATCACTTGACAAGATCCTTAGAGATATTGCTGAGTTTCAATCCAAATATTTTCGTGGCAAGTTAGTTTTATTAATAGCTGACTTTAGGCAAACTATTCCAATCAAGCCAAAGACATCAAAATATGTGATAATAGCTTCATGTAGATGTAGATCATATTTGTGGTTTCACTTTAAACTTTAGGTTGAGAGTAAACATGCACTTGTTATATTCTGAAAATCTATTCTGCAGATCTTGTAAGTTTATTTTCAGAATGGTTGTTGGATGTTGGCGATGGTAAGATCGGTATACCTATTAAGGGAGGCTGCGTTGATGCTAAAATAATTAAAATTCCATCTCAATTTATGATTGAGCCTTCCAGCACTACACTAGGTGATTTTATAGACTTTATATATGATAAAAATATTCTAAGTTCTCCCACAAGCTAATATGATAGATAACAATGCTATAATTTGTGTAAAAAATTCAACTCTTGATGAGATAAATGAAATTATTCACAACATGTTTTCCGGTTAAAGTATGACATATTTGAGCACTGACTATATGGTTCCACACTCTGAAAACAACAGAATTACAGACGAAATGTATCCAATTTAATATCTAAACCTTCTAAACTTTTATGGCACCTGACACCATCACTTAACATTTAAAAAAAACAACCCTATGATGTTGTTATGAAATATAGATCAAAAAGCAGGGCTACGTAATGGTAGTAGACTTTTCGTTTCACAACTACTTCCTAGAGTCATAGAGGCGCGTATAATCACCGGTACATCAATAAGTCATAGAGTTTGCATACCTAGAATTAGTTTTGTGCACCATAATAAAGAACTACCTTTTGTTTTCACCAGGTGTTAATTCCTAATTAGAGCATGTTATGCATTGACCATTAACAAAAGTTAGGGCCAACACTAAATAAAATTAGAATATACTTACCTAAGCCTATTTTTGGTAACGGACAACTCTATGTAGCTTCGTCTAGAGCCACATCACCAAATGCACTAAAAGTTGTCATAAAGCATGATGGTTGTGCAAAGTCCAACATCACCTTAAACGTTGTCTTTTCTGATTTTCTAAGTCATATTGAGCATACGAGGTCTTAACCTTGGCCCTTGCTTTTCTATTTTTCAGATGTAGTCACGTATTCATATCAAGAACAAATATTTGATAGCAACAATTTTTTTTCTTATAAATGGAACAAGTTGACTGTAATGAAAGCTAAAAGACTTGCCTCCCTCAAACTTAGTGTTGTTGGACTGCCGGTTGAGGTTCAAGTTTTGTGAAAATGGAATCCATGATTCAGGATTCTAGGTGCTACATATTTGTTGATCTCTTTTATAATTATTCATAACTCGCTAAATTACAAAGAGAAAATAAAGAATTTCCAATAATATACATTTCATATTTTCTATTCTTAGTAATCTAAACTTGCTATGCACTTAGCTACAAACAATACAAAATCTAAACTAAACTATTGTTTTAGGTAAATTAACCATAAATACATTATTTGTGTTCCAGGTGATCGGGTGGTGAAAGTTCAATGTTTAAAGGCCTTGTTTCCATGTTTTAGGCGTAGATTTATGAGAAATAGAGTTACTATTGGGATTATCTTGTGATTGTAGGTTAAACATGAAGAATACGAATAAGTTGGAAGAAACGGGATGAAAATTGGAGCTCGGAAGGTGAAGATATGTTAAAGCAAAGTTGCATGACAACGGTAGCTTAAAACGGGGATAACTTGAGCTAAGAAAAGAGGTACGGGGCCCACGACCTATCAATGGAAAGGTCTTAGAAAGTTACACATGAAAATCAAGTTTATGAAGGAGGTGGTGCCACCGAAGCCATTCTGGGAGCCACTAATCTACCAGCGTTAGTAAACCCAAAACTTGCTGACCGACGCCTCGTGTGACGCCTAGCTTGATGCCAAACTGGAGCCACCGATGTCGATCGCTGCATTTTGGTGGAATGTAATTTAAAGAGGGATTAACCCTAGGATGAAAAACACCTCTTTACACATCAATATTGGAAGAAAAGTAGCCATCAATATCATTCTAAAGGTCTTCCAACATAAATTCATCTGGATTCACATGATCAATTACAATGTTATTGAAGAATAAATGATGATGCAAGGCTAAATCAATTGTGATTCACTTCATGGTACAGATTTATGCAAGTTTATGTTTTCTTAAGTTTGTAACCTAGATTTGAGATTAAATCTTGAACCTTTTAAGTTATTTTGGATTTAATTTATGATTTGAATATTTAAAACGATTTGAATAGACTTAAACCTAATTTTAGTTTTCTACAACTTTGGTTTTTGTTTAATCATTATGTGATTGATTATTAGATTTAAGGTTACATAATTAA
The DNA here is from genome assembly GCA_024085815.1 of Flaveria linearis. NCBI lineage: Eukaryota > Viridiplantae > Streptophyta > Magnoliopsida > Asterales > Asteraceae > Flaveria > Flaveria linearis. The sequence goes on from CM044015.1 coordinate 33,564,899, forward strand.
ACTTGGTAATTGTGTGAATGAAGTCCTTTAAATTTGATCCATAATTTTCACTTAGATCTTATACTATGTAGGTCACCATTAATGACTTCCCGATAGGTTTCACTAAAAAACCTAACTTTGTCCACCCTAAATCTTGAAGTGGATTGCTTTTTCCCCAAGATTGTTAAAAACCTAAACTTTTATTTTATTAATTTGATTATTTCTCAATTAAATTACTCAAGCAATTTACTTTTCATTGTTTAGTATTCTTAAGTTAATCGTTGCTAGCACCTTCCTATGATTCCCTGTTGATTCAACACCCTTCTTGCCCTTTCCTAACTCTTAGATACTATTTTGTTAATATTTTTGACCGACCACACGACATCGATCGAAATGTCGCCGTTGCGGGGAAGCATTGCGCTTAGTGTTAGTAATAGTTATTTGTTTTTTTTAAATCCATAAGAAACCAAAAATATTTTCTTTTTCTTGTTTTTAGTTTATTTGTTATTTTGTCATTCGGAATTATGCGGGTATTTGTTTCTTGTGTGAAGGTAGTTCAAGGCCCTTATGCATACCAGACATTCCTGAAGGACTTCATCATTGCTCTTTGATCTTGCGATTGAAAAAACAGCACGAGACAAACTAGTTTTATAAAAAGAAAATCATTCAACAGCTCCTATTCCATGAGGTACTTGGTCCAAAGAAGGAACTTCATTAGCCAAGGCTAATCGGATCTTACAAAGACTTTTCAAAACAAAGGAAAGCGATCCACTCAACAATATGAATAACTTGGTAATCAAGGTGCTCCATACGATCAACCTCCTCCGTAGAGAGAACAACCTTTAGGTGATATTCCTCCCCTACTGTTCCCCCACATAATGCCGCACCACCTCAGTAACAAGCCCCGTCATTTAACTCAGTTCAAGGAAACCCTATACCTCAACCACCACAATTCCAAATGGGTGAAAATCCTTGTGTATACCCATAACACAATCAACCCATTCAACAAGATCCGGTTAGAAAGGTTAACTATGAGGCTTTAAAAAATCCTTTAGTTCAGTTCAATCAATCAAACTCTAGCCGAAATGATGGTGTTAACGGTGAAGAGGAAATAAAAGATTGGGTATCGAATTGGGATGAGGGAATAGAGCATGAAAATTCGAAAGCTGGATATGGAGGGGGAGATAAAGATGATTTGGTTTTAACTATGGTTATCAACATCCAGGAGGATATAATCAGCATTTTAACCCAATCTCGCTAATGGCTAATTGTAAGGCCCCGTCCCCAGGCACCTCACAGTTGGTCATTCATCGCTCATAAAACTTATATTCAAATAAAACGAAGCAGCGGAAACATTCAAAAGATACATCTCATTTCATCATAAAAGCTTTTACAACGTCTTACATCGTTATCATTTGCAAAATAGTCATAAACAGTGACCTCTAGTATAGAAATATTAAAACTAATATTTAAAGAAGATTCCTTAAGTAATCTCGTTTATCGGGATCCTCAAGGAACACTTGCATGCAACATAAAGTGTGCAGTATTATCAAAAAGAGAATGCCATCCCAAAAGAGCTGAGTAGCCGCCTTGTGCCATCCCCAGCAACACTACCTGCTAACTGGAAACACATAAAAAGTCAGTGTTGCTGAGTGAGTTCTAGTTTTTTTTATAATAAACATACTTCGTAAACATACTTCGTTTCCATTAGACCATTCTTTTACGCGATCATTCGTCATACGTATCCACATAGATAATATCTTTATTATCTCTTTCGTTTATTTATTCATTCGTCCTTTATAACTTTGCTTGCACATTGGATATCATTTGTACCCATACCATATGCTAAACCCCAAACAGTCTTAGCTACTGGGCCGAAGTCAATCCAGAGACAGCAAAGCGTATGCCACAGTACTGGGCCGAAGTCATTAAATGAACAGCAAAGCGTATGCCACAGTACGGGGCCGAAGTCTATGGAGAGACAGCTAAATGTGGTGCCGCAGTACTAGAGGTAAGCGATAGAGGTACCATACGTATGGTCAATCACAAAGAAGGACCCGTTTACCTTATCCAATGCTTGCAAGACTTATTTTGTTAGTTCATTAATGCATGTATTCGTCATCATATTTTGTTTTCATTCATTCATTAATACATGCATTCATCGTCATGTTCCTCTTTCATTATCTTTCGCTTTACATTACATAATACTTCGTTCATTCGTTGTCATAATACGTAAAGTCATGGAAAGATGTACATTCGATATCATAAGGAACACACATATATCATCCATACATCATCATGCAAAGCTTCATACTCACATATCATAACTTACACAATAACATGCAACATCATTATCATGCCCAACACAACCTCAAAGGTCTCAACAACACTATTTGGGCGACTGAACATGCTTCAGTCGCATGGCCTCCATGCGACTGAATGCTAGCGATTGGACTACTATGCGACTAGTTCCTCAGTCGTGCAAATACACCTGTGCGACTGAGCACATAAGCGACTGGACTCTCCATCGTATGTTTTGTCGTGCGACTAAACCTCCAGTCGGTCGATTGAGCCCCAGTCGTGCGTATTAACCTCAGTCGACCCTCAGTTGTACGAATGGACCTCAGTCGTCCCCCAATCGTGCGATTGACCCTCCAGTCGCCTAGCCCTAACTGTACAGCGACTGGAGTTTATCTCGAACTGCAGCCATGACATACGGCTCTAAAACCCTTCTAAACTCATCTAAAACCCGAATTAACCCTCCCAAACCTTAGGGAATCATACTAGGACATCATACAAACTCAAACAAGTCCAAAGTATACTTTAAACATACCAAACATGATTACACCCAAATGGGTTTAACATACACTTTACAAAATCGGGTTTATATGTGATCCAGCCCCAAAATAGTTTGAAAACATGTAAATGAGGGGTACTAGAACTCACCTGTACTTGATGAGTACCCCAAAAGAAAAAGTGTTAACTAATTACTAGTTACCAGAGTAAAACATACAATTTTTTGTGACAAAAAGTATTGCGGAGCCTAATTGCTCTGGCGCATTTACAGTTATTGCTTCTGTGAACATAGTAGCTAAATAATCCCAACGTGTTACATAAGGCAAGCTATCAATTCTTTTTCTAGATTGGAATCCTTAAAAGAGGTCTATGGGATCATATGGGCGCTTATCCCTATTTTTACTCCTGTATTAGGAATTACAATAGGTGTACTAGTAATTGTTTGGTAGCTTCTCAATCAAGCTTTAAAAGAGAGGGTCGCACTACACCGCCTGCAGATAGGTTAATACTCAAAAGAGTTAATTTCTGCTTAAATTCGCTGCTAGTTTCGCTAGCAGTTTCGCTAAGTATCAGCAGTTTCGCTGCCAGTTTCGCCCGTAGTTTCGCTGCTAGTTTCGCCAGCAGTTTCGCTAGGCGATGAGCAGTTTCGCTGCTAGATTCGCTGGCAGGTTCGCTGGCAGTTTCGCTGCCAGTTTCACCCAACTTTCGTTGGGTAACATAGTCGGCGAAATTAACTGCGAAACTATAGTTTTGCTGGAATACTCATAGTTTCGCTAGATGAATACATAATTTCGCTGCATGAACCTCCAGTTTCGCAGAACGGGCTGAAAACTACGAACCAAACCATTTTTAACCCAAAACTTCAATCTTTTACCCCTAAACCTTGGTTTATCATCCATGAAGCTATATCTAAGCTTTTTACATGTTTTCTTACATAAAGACGTGAGTTTTTGGATGATTCTTGCCACTTTCAAAAACCCCAAAACTAGAATCCGGGTATACATCAAAACGAACGATTAAATGATGTTTCTTACCGGGATTCTTGGTCTTTTCTTGTTGTTAGGATGCCCACATATACCGATCTTCAATCCCTTGATCAACCGAGCCTCGAATCGAACTTTCTCTCTCTACACTCTCTCTCTAGAAATTGGGTGTTGAGTGCAAATGAGAGTTGCTCAGCTGATCCGTCTATATATATATCAGGCGTTCCCGGGACCTTAAACTCGCCAAGCTCATGACCCGAAGGGTTAACTCGGTCTAACACCCATAACCATCCTATTTTCATTAAATGGTCTCGTCTAAGCCCATTATTATTATTTGGCTTTCTTAGACAATATTCCGGGTGTTACAAGTCCACCCCCCTTATTTAGGTTTCGTCCCCGAAACCTGTTATTCCTCGAACAATCATGGGTAGTGCTGCCTCATTTCCTCTTCTGTCTCCCACGTTGACTCAGATCCCTTCCTGTGCCTCCCCTATACACGCACAAGAGGAACCACATTATTTCTCAGCTGCTTCTCTTTTCTATCGATGATTGCCACTGGTTGATCCACATAATTGAACCGTTCATCTACTTCGATATCCTCCAGTTGCACAATCATGTCTTCGTCTGTCAAACACTTTCTCAGATGAGATACGTGGAATGTCGGGTGAATTTCACTTAACTCATTTGGTAACTCCAACCTATAGGCCATCTCTCCTACTCGAGCAATTATTCGGAAAGGTCCTATGTACCTCGGGCTCAACTTGCCCCGCTTTCTGAACCGAATGATACCCTTCCAAGGTAGACCTTCAACATAGCCTGGTCACCTACCTGGAACTCAATCGGTCTGCGTCATCTATCAGCATACGACTTCTGTCTGTCTTTAGCTGCCTTCATGTAGGCCTTGATTCTTTCCATCTTTTCATTCGTAGCCTCGATCACTTCGACGCTCCCCAATTCCTTCTGACCAATATCACCCCAACAAGCGGGTGTCTTGCATCTCCTACCATATAGCATCTCATAAGGTGGCATGCCAATGCTGGCATGATAGCTATTATTGTATGAGAATTCAGCTAATGGCAGGTGGTCGTTCCAACTTCCCCCAAAATCGATCACGCACGCCCGAAGCATGTCTTCGAGTGTCTGGATCATCCTCTCAGACTGACCGTCCGTCCGAGGGTGATAAGTCGTGCTGATATGTAGTCTCGTCCCCATCGCATCATGGAATCTCCTCCAGAACTTCGATGTAAAACGGGTGTCACGATCCGACACGATGGACACCGGCACGCCATCACGAGTCACAATCTCTTTGATGAAAAGATCGGCCAACCTCTTGGATGAGTATGTCTCGCGTATCGGTAGGAAGTGAGCACTCTTCGTCAAGCGGTCCACGATCACCTATATGGCATCGTACCCTTTCGGGGTACGTGGTAGCTTCGTAATGAAATCCATGGTGATGTGCTCCCACTTCCATTCCGGTATATCCAAAGGTTGAATCTTTCCATATGACTTTTGATGCTCTGCCTTTACTTGCGAACAAGTAAGGCATTTACTCACATACTCCACCACATCACGCTTTATACCCGGCCACCAGTAATCTTTCTTCATGTCTTGGTACATCTTCATGGCACCGGGATGAATGGAGTATCGAGTCTTGTGAGCTTCATCCATAATCTTCATTCGTAGATCCCCAAGACGAGGAATCCACATCCGCCCAAACCGGGTTCTAACACCAAATGTGTTTTCACCCAACTCCACGACCAGACCTCTCATTCTCTCAGAGTTAAGATGATCTTCTTTCAGTGCCTCATCTTGAAACTCCTTGACTTGCTTCATCACATCCGAGGTCATAATCAGCTGGTACGCCTTCACCCGAATCGGCTTGGGCCTCTCCTTTCGGCTAAGGGCATCTGCCACCACGTTGGCTTTGCCCGGATGGTAATGGATTTCACAATCTTAATCCTTTATAAGCTCCAACCATCGCCTCTGCCTCATGTTTAGATCTTTCTACTTGAAGAAGTACTTCAAGCTTTTGTGGTCTGTGAAGATGATGCACTTCGTTCCGTATAGATAGTGCCGCCAAATCTTTAACGTGAAAACCACCGCGGCTAGTTCTTGATCGTGTGTCGGATAGTTGACTTCGTGGGTCTTCAGTTGTCGAGATGCATAAGCTATTACCCTTCCACGTTGCATCAATACGCAAACTAGCCCAGAATAAGATACATCCGAATAGACCTCGGGCAATATTAAAGCAGGAGCTTGTGTTAGTCTCGTCTTCAACTCCTCAAAGGCATTCTCCTATTCTCGACCCCACACAAACTTCACCCCTTGCGAGTCAGTTTTGTCAAAGGCGAGGCTATCTTGGAAAAGTCTTGAATAACCTCCTGTAGTAGCCTGCCAGTCCCATGAAGCTACGAATCTCGGATGGCGTCCTAGGAGGCTTCCATTACATTACGGCCTCTACCTTTGCCGGGTCCGCCATGATTCCCTCAGCATTTACCACGTGACCCGGAAATTGCACCTCGCGTAACCAAAAGGCACGCTGGAAGAACTTAGCATACGGTTTCTCCTTTCTCAAGGTCTCCAACACTTCTCGAATGTGACCGGCATGCTCTTATTTGCTCCTTGAATAAATCAAGATATCATCGGTAGATAAAATCACCGATTTTTCCAACATCTGCCGGCACTCACGATTTATCAAATCCGTAAAAGCAGCTGGCGCGTTGGTCAAACCAAAAGACATAACGAGAAACTCATAGCGTCCATAATGTGTACAAAAAGCCGTTTTAGGGATGTCCTGCTCCTTTACTTTTGACTGATGGTAGCCAGGCTCAAAGTCCACTAACCCATCCAACCCATGAACCAAATCGAAATCACCCTAGGCTATCACAACTAGTCTGACCGGGTACCTATGACCTTCTAACTCCACATCGCAGTCTCTTATCGTTTCGGAAATCTTGACAGACTTACCTATGACGGTTTCTACACCAAAGAGCTTATCAATACTTCTACTCCTAGTGGGCAACTTAGCATCGAAAAACAACAGAAACAAAACTCTTTCTAGCTCCGGAATCAAACAACACGGAAGACAGAGTTCGATTTACTAGACACATACCTTCACTATATCGGGGCCCGTCCCAGCCTGCTTTGGCATTATCATGAAGGCCCTGCGCCCTCTGCCCTTGGCTTCTTGCAATCCCTGCTTAAGTGACCCCTTCCGCTGCAGTTGTAGCACCGTACCACCACACACTCTCTGGCCACATAACCACGCTTCCCGCATTTGAAACAGACATTGGTCCCCCATCTACATTCCCCGAGGTGTTCTTTGGCACGCTTACCACACTTCCTCGTCCTAGCACCTGATGAAGCTACACGCCGGTCCTCCGTCCTCGCAACCTTTTTGTTGTGGGTGGCCCTGTCACGTCCAACCCGCTTTCCGTGCCAGTTCTTGTCGTCGTTATTCTTCGTGCTTTCTTCAATAGCAGTCGTCTCTTTCACCGCCCTAATTACCTCGGTCACCATGGACGGCAGAATTGCCTGTAAGGCCTGTTGGACTCCCTCAACAACAGCCTCTTTCATGGCGATCCTCAAACTAGTGCCATCATCGTTGCCCTCCAGGTGAGGGACCTCAGGCTCTTCGAGTGCATTTCAGCCGCCCTAGCCATGCTTCTCGTGACACGTGGTTCAGCTCCACGTTCACCACAACCCTTATCTGATAAAACCTTAGATGATCTACCGCTAGCCATCCTTTGACACACACTGAAAGATTCAAACACCAACACGGTCATTCAAGGGAATAGCTCAGTTTATGTCAAGTATAGTAAGTCCCTAATGACAGTGGCCAGTTGTGATTAGCCACTTACTTTACTCTTCGTACCCCGAGCATTACCTGTCCTGACTACGTTAGTATCTAATTCTAACAGAACACATACATCACATAACATGCGCACGTAATACCGGTTAACTTTAAGAAAATACCTGATGGAACGCAGCTACTCAGATTGGCATTCCTTCCCTTTCTGTCCCATTCTCAGTTTAAGTGAAGGTTTATTTTGAAAATTTACCCGTTTCACTTAAACTTTGGCTCTGATACCAACTTGTAAGGCCCCATCCCCGGGCACCTCACAGTTGGTCATTCATCGCTCATAAAACGTATATTCAAATAAAACGAAGCAGCGGAAACATTTAAAAGATACATCTCATTTCATCATAAAAGCTTTTACAACGTCTTACATCGTTATCATTTGCAAAATGGTCATAAACAGTGACCTCTAGTATAGAAATATTAAAACTAATATTTATAGAAGATTCCCTAAGTAATCTCGTTTATCGGGATCCTCAAGGAACACTTGCATGCAACATAAAGTGTGCAGCATTATCAAAAGGAGAATGCCATCCCAAAAGAGCTGAGTAGCCGTCTCGTGCCATCCCCAGCAACACTACCTGCCAACTGGAAACACATAAAAAGTCAGCGTTGCTGAGTGAGTTCTAGTTTTTTTTTATAATAAACATAATTCGTAAACATAGTTCATTTCCATTAAACCATTCTTTTACGCGATCATTCGTCATACGTATCCACATAGATAATATCTTTATTATCTCTTTCGTTTACTTATTCATTCGTCCTTTATAACTTTGCTTGCACATTGGATATCATTTGTACCCATACCATATGCTAAACCCCAAACAGTCTTAGCTACTGGGCCGAAGTCAATCCAGAGACAGCAAAGCGTATGCCACAGTACTAGGCCGAAGTCACTAAATGAACAGCAAAGCGTATGCCACAGTACAGGGCCGAAGTCTATGGAGAGACAGCTAAACGTGGTGCCGCAGTACTAGAGGTAAGCGATAGAGGTACCATACGTATGGTCAATCACAAAGAAGGACCCGTTTACCTTATCCAATGCTTGCAAGACTTATTTCGTTAGTTCATTAATGCATGTATTCGTCATCAGATTTCGTTTTCATTCATTCATTAATACATGCATTCATCGTCATGTTCCTCTTTCGTTATCTTTCGCTTTACGTTACATAATACTTCGTTCATTCGTTGTCATAATACGTAAAGTCATAGAAAGATGTACATTCGATATCATAAGGAACACACATATATCATCCATACATCATCATGCAAAGCTTCATACTCACATATCATAACTTATACAATAACATGCAACATCATTATCATGCCCAACACAACCTCGAAGGTCTCAACAACACTATTTGGGTGACTGAACATGCTTCAGTCGCATGGCCTCCATGCGACTGAACGTTAGCGATTGGACTACTATGCGACTAGTTCCTCAGTCGTGCAAATGCACCTGTGCGACTGAGCACATAAGCGACTGGACTCTCCATCGTATGTTCTGTAGTGCGACTAAACCTCCAGTCGGTCGATTGAGCCCCAGTCGTGCGTATTAACCTCAGTCGACCCTCAGTTGTACGAATGGACCTCAGTCGTCCCCCAATCATGCGATTGACCCTCCAGTCGCCTAGCCCTAACTGTATTGCGACTGGAGCTTATCTCGAACTGCAGCCGCGACATACGGCTCTAAAACCCTTCTAAACTCATCTCAAACCCGAATTAACCCTCCCAAATCTTAGGGAATCATACTAGGACATCATACAAACTCATACAAGTCCAAAGTCGTACTTTAAACATACCAAACATGATTACACCCAAATGGGTTTAACATACACTTTACAAAATCGGGTTTATATGTGATCCAGCCCCAAAATAGTTTGAAAACATGTAAATGAGGGGTGCTAGAACTCACCTGTACTTGATGAGTAGCTTCTCAATCAAGCTTTAAAAGAGAGGGTCGCACTACACCGCCTGTAGATAGGTTAACACTCAAAAGAGTTAATTTCTACTTAAATTCACTGCTAGTTTCGCTAGCAGTTTCAGTAAGTATCAGCAGTTTCGCTGCCAGTTTCGCCTGCAGTTTCGCTGCTAGTTTCGCCAGCAGTTTCGCTAGGCGATCAGCAGTTTCGCTGCTAGATTTGCTGCCAGGTTCGCTGGCAGTTTCACTGCCAGTTTCGCCCAACTTTCGTTGGGTAACATTGTCGGCGAAATTAACTGCGAAACTATAGTTTCGCTGGAATACTCATAGTTTCGCTGGATGAATACATAATTTCGCTGGATGAACCTCCAGTTTCGCAGAACGGGCTGAAAACTACGAACCAACCCATTTTTAACCCAAAACTTCAATCTTTTACCCCCAAACCGTGGTTTATCATCCATGAAGCTATATCTAAGCTTTTTACATGTTTTCTTACATAAAAACGTGAGTTTTTGGATGATTCTTGCCACTTTCAAAAACCCCAAAACTAGAATCCGAGTTTACATCAAAAGGAATGATTAAATGATGTTTCTTACCGGGATTCTTGGTCTTTTCTTGTTGTTAGGATGCCCACGAATACCAATCTTCAATCTCTTGATCAACCGAGCCTCGAATCGAACTTTCTCTCTCTACACTCTCTCTCTATAAATTGGGTGTTTAGTGCAAATGAGAGTTGCTCAGCTGATCCGTATATATATATATCAGGCGTTCCCGGGACCTTAAACTCGCCAAGCTCATGACCTGAAGAGTTAACTCGGTCTAACACCCATAACCATCCTATTTTCATTAAATGGTCTCGTCTAAGCCCGTTATTATTATTTGACTTGCTTAGACAATATTCCGGGTGTTACACTAATCTAGGTCCACCAAGAGGCATAAGGCAACCAATGAATCAACATCCTCAATCGGATTTTCCTTAACATCATGATGGGTCTTCCAAAAGTCCACCATCATGCCTTAATCCAAGGAGTTGAAAGCCATTTTAGACTCAAATTACAGTTTACTCATCTCTAATAGTAAGTCTTGTTGCACACGGTAGATCCTTTGAAGTGAGACTACAAGGCTTGAACATGTTGCAATCTTTTTATGGTAAAGGAACTGAGGAACCTTACCTTCATATTTCTGAATTTGAAGCGATATGTGGCACACTTGCAGGACAAGGGTTTACATCGTATCAAGTCAAGCTAGTATTGTTTTAATTCACATTGAAGGATGATGCAAAACAGTGGTTCCTATCTTTGCCATCCGCAAGCATCTTTATGTGGGAGGATATGCAACAACAATTCCTAGAAGAATATTACACACCTTAATGAACAAGTGATACAAGAGCTAATATTCAGAATTTCCAATAGTATCCAGGTGAGCTTTTCTATGAGGCGTGGAAAAGATTTAAGCAATTGTTCAGGAATAGTCCGCATCATGGTATTCCACAATGGGAGTTAATTAATGTGGTTTATGATGGTTTATCCACTGATGAAATCTAGGATGTGAATTCCGATACTGGAAGAGCATTTCTTTCCAATCATATGGAGGTGGATAGGGAATTCTTAGAGAAAAAGGTGGTGAACTCAAAAAGGCAAGCTCGATCTAATAGGAAGAAGAAACATGCCATTGTCAGATCCGCAGGTACTACTAATGCTAATAAAAGATTAGAATAGCTGGAGAGAGCCAATCAAATGTCGGAATGTCAATTGGCGAGCTTGAATTTTAATGGGGGATTGTCATACCTTAAAGCGGTTTAGTTTTCTCCATGTGTGAAGGATGTGGCGATTTGGGACACGTAATTATGGACTGTTCAGTGCAATTAGGTCAAGCTGAGGAAGAGGTCAACCAAGTATATAGTGATCAAAAGAAATATGATATGAATACTAATACATATCATCCAGGTTTGTGTAATCATCCTAATTTTAAGTATGGTAACACGTCTAACCAATCTAATCCTTATTTTCAGGTACCAAATCAAGGAGGTCAACCATACTAGAATAGACAACCATCATATAATAACTAAAACTATAATTAAAGGGAGTACGAAAAAGGATATCAAAGAAATTATCAACCTAATATTGACCAACGAGGCTTAAGCAACTCATCAAAAATAATGAACTTCCTGAGAGGGACTAAGAAGGACAATGAGGTGCAAGACAAAACAATGGAGGCATTAGCTAAGCTAGTTAGGTAAATAGCAGAAGAGATGTCACAATTGAGAAGAAATCCAAGGACATTGCCTAGCAACACTACCTTAAATCCTCAACATCAAAGCTCTAGTATAAAGAACAAAAAGAGTTTGTAGATCAATGCAGTAAGTACCATCTCAAGTTGTAATGTTTATGATTATGAAGTTACACCACAATCAAAAGTTATTGAAAGTAAAGAAAAGGAAGCTAATGAAGTGGAAAAAGATAGAAAAGATAAGAAAGCTGAGGAGAGTGACCCATGAGCACCCTTTATTCCAATTAAAGTCGGGAAATTAAAATCAATTGGGCTCTTTTGGACTATGGAGCTGGTGTTAGGATCTTGCCAGGTACATTGTATGATCAATATGAGTTTGGCCTTCTCCAAAAAGTTAACACCACTGTGGTGTTAGCTGACTCAACTTATAAACGTGCTCGGGGGATGGTGAAAGATGTAGTAATCAAAGTGGGAGAATTTTCCTACCCTGTGGATTTCATAGTACTTGATTATGCATACTAGAGGACATGGGAGCAACCTCAAGTCATATTGGGTAGACAATTTTTAGCAACTACAAATCCTCAAATTAACTGCCGAGATGGAACAATTGACTTGACTTTGGAAACCTGTGAGTTGCGTTTTGATGTATTTTCCAAGTTTATCAATTATTTTGTCAATTATGAACCTAGTGAGTGTTGAAAGTTAAACTAAATTAATTAGTATAGTTATATGTTATCATAAGTTAGTGTGACAATTGTATAATTATGATTAGTATAGATAAGTTAGTATGTATAGATACCTTGTAAACTCTTCATTTGTTACTTGATGAATCTATTGTACATAGTTAAATTCTCTGAATTCATCCATTGTAAAACCTGTGTTTGATCCCACTCTACCAACAACTGGTATCAGAGGATTACGCTCCTAGAATTCCCGATTGTTTCCCATTAAAACCGCCGGTGATACATATTCTGCTTTTTCCTCAAAAAAACTTTGATCGCAGGGAACCAAAAATGAAACACAATCAATCAAGGAATCAGAGGAAATGCATACAATCGATTGAATCAAAAGATACAAACGAAATTATACTCAAAAGATTTGAAAGGAATAGACAAAAGAAACAATACCCTCTGTTCGTGTGAAGAACAATTGAAAGAAGAAATCAAATTTGGAACCAAAATCGATATCAAGTACAAGAATATCGATTCAGGGATCACTATTTTCAGTAAGCGATTAAAGAAGATCATTGATTTGGAAGCCGATAATCGTGTAAACACTTAATCGGAGAATACCGATTCCGGCCGCAAACAGGGCGAAACAGAAACGAAAACATAATCATGAAATAAACCAAATCAACGGTTTGATCTCGATTCCTCTAAACCTCTTAAGAAATCGAATACATAAAATCTTGTTTTTCAAAATCAAAATCACAGATCAAACAAGATCCTGAGTTACGAATCTATTTTTCAAATTGATAGAACGAAAAAAAAGAAACAAGCCCTCTTTTGTATGACCAAGTATTCGATTATCAAAGAAAAATAGACGAATTCGATTTGAAAAGCGAAATCAATTGTCTGTGTATAAATCAATAAAATTTGGTGTTCATGATAATTTTTTAGTGAAGATTGATTTTTTGAAAGTCAACAATTCATTTTAAGTGAAAAAGAAACAGTCGGTTTTTTTTAAAACAAGTATTAAAAAAACTACTTTTGGAGAAAACGTTTTAGAAAGGACCAGATCTTTATAAATAATCTAAACTCAGAATCGAAAAGGTTTTTAAAATTTATAATGAATAAAGTTTAAAATAAAAAGGAGGAACTGTTCTGATTTGCCCGACCACCGAAGAACCCGTTTCAAGAACAATTGATTTGATTTGCTTAACAACTGAAAAACCCCATAAAATTGGTTTTGATTTGTCTCGCAACCAAAGACCGAATACTGTTCTCGACAAGCAACAATTTGTTTGATTTGTTAGATGACCGAAAGACCTAGTTAGTTGGTTTTGATTCGTCTTGCAACCGAAGACCCCGTTTATTGTTGTGATAAGAAGAATAGAAGGTTTTGATTCGTTATAAACGACCGAAAGACCCGTGTACTATCCTTAGAAGTGAGGTTTTGATTTCCTAAGCAACCGAAAGACCCGAAGATTATTAATTTGATCCGAAACTACGTAAGTTGATATCAAGTTAATCACAGTCAATAGAAGAAGATTATTTGATCCGAAGTCAGTCAAGCTGATATCAAATTTATCTCAAGCAAGGTTGGCATCGATTTGATCCAAAACAAGTAAGTTGATATCAAATTCGATCCGAAACCAAAGGTATTAAAGTTAATATTGTTATAAAGTACTTACCAATATTGGAAAGAAGAAGAAGCAAACAATGACTAAGAAAGATGAAGTTGTAAAGGAAGAAGGAACTTCAATGATGTTCCAATACCCTATTTTAAGTTCTACGAACTACACTATTTGGGCGGTTAAAGTTAGAGCAATTTTCAATGTACAATGAATATCTGAAGTAATTGAACCAACAAGAGAAGTTAATTCAAAGAAAAATACGAAGGCTATTGCTTATCTCTATCAAGCCATGCCAGAAGAATTAGTCTTTCGAATTGCTCATCATACAAATGCTAAGGATATTTGGGAAGATTTAAAAGCATGATTTGTAGGTGAAGATAGAGTCAAAGAAGCAAGACTACAAACACTTGAGTCAGAATTTGAAGCATTAAAGATGAAAGACACCGAATCACTAGATGACTTTACTCGAAAAATTAGTAAACTTGTCTCACAAGCCAACAATCTTGGATCCATTATTGATAACAAAAGATTGGTTAGAAAACTACTCAGTTCCGTACCACAAAAATACATTCAAATTGTTGCTACAATCGATCAATTTGCCGATCTTAAAACTATGTCATTTCAAGAAGCTGTGGGAAGACTAAAAGCATATGAAGAACGCATCATGAAACCAGAAGAGGGTGATACACATACTAAACTCTTATATATTAAAGAAAATACAAAAGGAAAAGTCAAAGAAGAAAAATGTGAGCATTGTGGTCATGGGAATTCAAGTCAAGGAAGTCTAAGACATGGACAAGGTAAAAATTGGAAGACTTATACAAACAAGGTTAGTAAGAGAAACCAACAAAACAAGAGCCTAGATAAGATGCTTCAATTGTAATGAATTTGTACACCTTAAGCATGAATGTCCAAAAGTAAAGGAAAAGAAGGAAGCTCATCTAATTCAAAGCGAGAAAGATGAACCTATGCTATTGTGAAGTGAAAGGATGAAGACCTTTTAAAACTAAATTTAGTTAAGGGGGAATGTTGAAAGTTAAACTAAATTAATTAGTATAGTTATATGTTATCATAAGTTAGTGTGACAATTGTATAATTATGATTAATATAGATAAGTTAGTATGTATAAATACCTTGTAAACTCTTTATTTGTTACTTGATGAATCTATTGTACATAGCCAAATTCTCTGAATTCATCCATTGTAAAACTTGTGTTTGATCCCACTCTACCAACAGTGAGGCAGGTTTTACTAACGAGCGTGTTCCTCCTTATATTCCACATATAAGTGAGGACACGACTTTCGAGATTGGTTTTAAACAAGACATGACTAAGCTTGTAGATATAAGGAAAATAAAGAGTTGTGAAAAAGATGGACGCGATGAAGGATAAACCAAAAAGGAGGAAAAAACGGATGATCCACCTGATCTTATGAATGTCCAAGTTATGGGGATGGTGTTTGGAAGAAAATGGAATGACTTAGAAAAACTACCGGATCATATAAAGAAAATCTACTTAGGAAATTCCGGAGGAAAGCACCCCTTTCGACCACTATGGGGGTTGACAGGTACGGTCTAGCTGAAGACCTAAAACTTAGCACTACTTGGATGCAACTCAAAGTATTTTGTGTTTTTTAGTCTTTTTTTGGTTTATTTATTATTTTATTTTAAGAACTTTGTGGGTGTGTTTACTAAAAACCCTCACGAGACTACACTCGTCCACCCAGGTCTACCAGATGGTTTAAAAGACTTGTTGCATATGCTAAATGCAACTGTGATTCATACAAAAATGAGTTCAGAAATTTATCATTAAAGTGATTTTTTATATTTATTTAAAAAGTTAAATATTTTTAATAAAATTTCCCCTTAAAAGATGCATTGAGGACAATGCAATGCTTTAAATGTTGGAAGGGGATGCATTATTAATTTAAATGTGAGGTGGTAATCATGAAATGATAAGTTCGCTTCTACATGGGTTTTAGTATGCTTTGTAGATTAGTGGATGAAATATTGAAGATCACCAGTACAATTGAAGATCTTGCCATAAAGATATAACCAGGTGCATTTGTTTCCCTTATTAATTGTTAAAATTAGTTAATTTGTAGTTAGTTTTAATTTTTGTTATTGATAGTGAGTCCCCGACTCATTGTAAATATGTTGTGAATATGATAAGATTGGGTCTGATCTTAAAATTCTATTGTTTCCACACTAAAGTAACATTTAGTTAGTACATTGGAGGTGATGCACATCTCAAGTGTGGGGATAAAAGGATTTGGTAAAAGTTTTCAGAAAAGGTTAAAATGTAATTTTTTTACAAATATTCAAGTGAAGTTTATTGTGTTTAAAGACCAAAATGTTCAATGTAAATCACTAGCTTGTTGCTTATCAAAAGATTAGTGTAAATCTTAGGTCATGCCTATATTCTTTAAGTTGCAGGATAAAGTTTTTCTAGCGGTACGTTTTTGAAATTGTGAAGGATGCCTAGTTAGGGTTAACAAGCTTTTAATATAATATACTCATGTGCACATCGGTAGCCAAAATTCCTACTTGGTGAGATCTTGAGCCTATTACTTAAAACACAATGATATATATTCATTTGTTGAAGGTAGGCCATATACTATTTTTTGTAGTTATTGTGTTGTTTGATGCATACCAAGACCATAAGCAAGACGCTTGCACATAAATTGACAAGGGAAATTTAGGAACCCCTTTACTTGTTATCGTTTGTTATTTTTATCCATCCTAACCCTTAGTAGCCATGTCGATCCCTAAACCATTCTTTTGTTAAACCCAATATATAAAGCCCAAGTTGTTACTTGATAACCGACGTTAAACAGTTTAAAGAAAAGAGCATCTGAAGTCAAGTTTATATTATGAAAAATAAAAAAGTAAACAATAAAAAAATAAAAAATAAAAAAGGGAAAAAATTAGTGGTTCAATGATCAAAGTGATTTAGCTCCGTGAGTCATGTTAATAAGAATTGTTTAATGGTCTGGTTCACATTTATGTTTATGTAGCCACTTTTAAAAGCCAAAATTTCCTACCCATACCTAAGCCCAATAACCTGTAAGTCCATTAGATGTGTGCAAGATCTATGCAAGTGGTGGAGGTGTGATTGCAATACAATCCTATACGGACAAGATGGTATATTGAGTTATTGAGTGATTACACTAGTACATATTTTACTAGTTCAGATATAAACCGAGAAGAGTGAATTATTATGAGGGGTGCATGCATGAGACTAAAAATCAAAATCATATTAAGCCCGGTTGGGCGATTTCCTTTTTAGTTGCCTATAATTGACTTGCTAGAATGTGAATCTATTGAACGATGTAAGTCATGTGAATAAGGGCATGAACTTGGACCTTAAATGATTTTTAATACGTGATTAGTGATGTGTATGTCAATGATGGTTTTATAAATTACAATTGAGTTTTTCTTGAGTACAAGCAAAATGTAAGTGTGAGGATTATGACCAGGTGGTGAAAGTTTAATGTCTAAAGGCCTTGTTTCCGTGTTTTACACGTAGATTCATGAGAAATAGAGTTAATTTTGGGATTATCTTGTGCTTGTAGGTTAAACGTGAAGAATACGAATAAGTTGGAAGAAATGGGATGAAAATTGGAGCTCGGAAGGTGAAGATATGTTAAAGCTAAGTTGCATGACAACGGTAGCTTAAAACAGATATAACTTGAGCTAAGAAAAGAGTTATGGGGACCACGGCCTACCAACAGAAAGGTCTCGAGAAGTTACACATGAAAATCAAGTTTGTGTAGGAGGTGGCGCCACCGACGCCATTCTGGGCACCACCAACGCCACCGGCGTCAGTAAACCCAAAACTTGCTTACCGACACCTAGAGCCACCGACGCCACTGGTCGCTAGCTTGATGCCAAACTAGAGCCACCGACACCACTGGTGGCTCCACCGATTCCGATTGTCGCGTTTTGGTGGATTTTAACCTAATTTGAGGGGTTTTAAAGAGGAATTAAACCTAGGATGAAAAAAAACCTCTTTACACATCAATATTGGATGAAATTTAACCATCTTTGATCATTCTATAGGTCTTCCAACATCAAATTCATCTAGATTCACATTATCAATTACAATTTTGTTAAGGAATCAATAAATATGCAAGGCTAAATCAATTGTGATTCGTTTCACGGGACGGGTTTGTGCAAGTTTATGTTTCCTTAAGTTTGTAACCAAGATTTGAGATTTAATCTTGAACCTTTTAAGTTATTTTGGATTCAATTTATGATTTGATTATTTAAATGATTTGATTATGCTTAAACCTAATTTTAGTTTTCTACAAATTTGGTTTTCTTTAATCATTGTGTGATTGATTATTAGATTTAAGGTTACATAATTTAAATTGGTAATTGTGGGAATAAAGTCCTTTAAACTTTAATCCATAAGTGTCCCTTAGATCTTATCATGTGTAAATCACCATAAATGACTTGTCAATAGGTTTCACTAAAGAACATAACTTTATCAACCCTAAATCCTGAAGTGGATTGCTTTTTCCTCGAGATTGTTAAAAACCTAAACTTTTATTTGTTAATTTGATTATTCATAAATAAAATTACTCAAGCAATTTACTTTTCAATGTTTAGTATTCTTAAGTTAATCATTGCTAGCACTTTCCTGTGATTCCATGTGGATTCGACACAATTCTTGCCCTTTGCTATTAAGGGTGATTAGGCACTATTTAGCTATTTTCTTATCGACCACACGGGAGATGTGATTCGGGCATTAGCACATGGCTCAAAAGATTAAAGATTCGTGGAATCAATCATAAACCAATATTGGATGTTATCGCATTAAGGTTATGCTTGCGTTGAACCAAGCAAAATTTCAATGCCGTAGCACATCCGGTGAACATGAGAATAGGCGTAACAAGTTCAATCACTCATATTGCTGGCCGATCTTCCTCATAGTACTTCAACTTATGCAATTGTACAAATCTCAAGACCTATATGCTAATGAGGAAATAATTACTAGCTACAAAATTGATCTTGAATTTAGTTGAAAACTCTTGAAAAAAGATATAGATTTATGCAACAGACTAAACTATTCTTATTATCTAGATACATCTCCTTCAACACTATAAAGTAATACACATGATTCAACTCTAAATTCTAAAATACTAAAATATCTGTAAGGCCCCGTTCCCGGGCACCTCACAGTTGGTCATTCACAGCTTAAAACATACATATTATAAATTTAAGCAGTGGAATCAATTTGACAAAAACCTATTCATTCATTATAAACACTGTTGTTAAGCAATACATTCTAGTTCATGGGTCACAAAATGATTAGTCGAATGAATTATAAAACAACAGTATTGTCAAAACATAAATGGATGTCAGTCTTGCCCGCCAAATAGCCATCCTCGTGTGCCATCATCAGCAACCTGTTACCTGCCAACTGAAAAATACATAAAAGTCAGCGTTGCTGAGTGAGTTCTAGTTTTGTAATTAAAATACTTTACTTTTCATTTCAAACCGTTCATTATTCATCTGTGATCACACATCGTACGTACACGTAGGTAATATTATTATTATCTTCATCATCGTTCAATTAGTACTTTTATCATTATTCTTCCGAGTCTTTTGCGACACAGAGTCACTCACCTCGTTAGCAATCTTAATGATCGCCCTTTTTGTTCCTGTGAGTCTTTTGCCACACCGAGTCGCTCACCTCTATGGCAATCTCAAGGATTGCACTTATCCTGTGAGTCTTTTGCGACACCAAGTCGCTCACCTCTATGCCAATCTCAAAGATTGACTCTGTGTGCATCCTTTGGGGTAGCGAACCCGCATCACAGTTGAGCTAACACCTGTCAGGGGTGTGCGCCTCCATTCATTTGCTTGCAAGACTTTCGTTCATTCATTTACGTTCCACTTTTCTTTATCATTAATCTTTCACTTTATTAATGATAATACTTCCTGTCTTGATCATGATCATACCACGTAGAGTCATACAATGTTATTATTAATAAGCATATTAATAATAATAATAATAACATTAATAATAGCCCTAATCATAATATTAATTAAAATATTAAGAAAAGAGTCATCATGACATTCAAACATAATCATATGCATTTAATAAATTCTTAGTCAATAATTATTCGAAACCCTAACTGCACAAACTCCCAAGAAAATTCTGCATTTAATTCTATGTGTAAAATTTCTAGGCGCATGAGCACTATGCAGGCGCATAAGCCCTGCTTAGGCGCATGAGCACTGCTGGGGCATATCACCTTACACTTAGAAAATAATTCCAGGCACAAGAGCACTATTGAGGCTCATCACCTTATACTTAGTCATTATTTCAGGCACAAGAGCACTGTTTAGGCTCATCACCCTACACTTAGTTTTTCTAAGTCAGAATTCAGGCATATGAGTACTATTCAGGCATATTACCCTATACCTAGTTTCTAAGTCATACTTTCAGGCGTAAGAGCACTATTTGGGCATATCACCTTGTAATTTTTCTAAGGCATAAAATTCAGGCGTATTAGCACTATTCAGACTCATTACCCGATACTTAGTTTTCTAAGTTCTAAATTCCAGACTCATGAGCACTGTTTGGGAGCATAAGCCCCAACACTTATATTTCTGTCAAAATTTTAGGAGTATGAGGACTGTTCAGACTTATGAGCCTTGTACAGGCGTATTAGCAGTCTGTTTATGTTTTTAAGTCATTTTCCAGTCCCAAACCTCATATTACCTAGTTCTAAACATGCACATACTATTCCAGGCATAAACTTAACATAATTATAGCAACATATTTGCCCAAACATACCCGACCCACATACACATGCACATGAACATACGGATATAATACCCAACCTTATAAAAACATACATACATGTATTTCCAGCCCCAAAAATCGTATAAAACATGTAAAAGGGGATCGAGAAACTAACCTTTGTTGTTCTTCAATTTCACACTCTTCACCCGAGCCTCTTTAAACGGTTCTAACACCTAAAACACACACACGATACCACCCGAACACACAAGTCACATTTATAAGCACATACACGGGTCTAGTATCATCCTAAGCATCAAAGTTTCAATAATTCTTACCAAAAACTTCAAACCTTCTTGTTCCTTCTTCAAAAACCCGTATCTTGCTCTTTCTCTCTCTAAAAATGTCGAAAAGCAGCTGGGATTGGAGATTATGGGTGGCCATACCACCTTTTGTACAAAATAATTATAAATTTTGTACTTTTGACACTTTTACCCCTTCTACTTTTAGTTGACTTTCTTTTCTCTCTTTTTCTTTCTCTTATATACTTTTATTTCTTTTTTTAAAAAAAAGAATACAGGTGTTACAAGTCCACCCCCCTTATATAGGTTTCGTCCCCGAAACCTGTTATTCCTCAAACAGATGTGGGTAATGTTGTCTCATCTCCTCTTCAGTCTCCCACGTAGACTCGGATCCTTTCCTGTGCTTCCACTGTACACGCACAAGAGGAACCACTTTATTTCTTAACTTCTTTTCTTTACGATCGATGATTGCCACTGGTTGCTCCACATAATTGAGCCTTTCATCAACTTCAATGTCCTCCAGTGGTACAATCATATCCTCATTAGTTAAGCACTTTCTCAGATGAGATACATGGAATGTGGGATGAATTCCACTTAACTCATCTGGCAATTCAAGTAGATAGGCTACCTCTCCTACTCGTGCGACGATTCGGAAAGGTCCTATATATCTCGGGCTTAACTTACCTCGTTTCCTGAACCGGATAATGCCTTTCCAAGGTGAGACCTTCAACATGACTCGGTCGCCAACCTTGAACTCTATTGGTCTTCGCCTCTTATCAGCATACGACTTTTTTCTATCCTTCGCCGTCTTTATAAAGGCTTTGATCTTTTCCAACTTCTCAGTCATTGCTTCAACTACCTCGACACCTCCCAGTTCCTTCTGCCCAATGTCTCCCCAACATACCGGCATCCTACATCTCCTACCGTATAGCATCTCGTAGGGTGGCATGCCAATACTGGCATGATAACTGTTGTTGTACGAGAATTCTGCCAACGGTAAGTGATTATCCCAACTTCCTCCAAAATCGATCACGCACGCTCGAAGCATGTCCTCGAGTGTTTGGATCGTCCTCTCAGACTGACCGTCCATCTGAGGGTGATATGCTGTACTGATGTGTAGCCTTGTCCCCATTGCATCATGAAATCTCTTCCAAAACTTGGAGGTAAATCGGGTGTCGCGATCAGACACAATAGACACCGGCACACCATGACGAGCTACAATTTCCTTGATGAACAAATCCGCCAATCTTTCGGACGAGTATGTTTCGCGGATCGGTAGGAAGTGAGCACTCTTCGCTAATCGGTCGACAATCACCCATATAGCATCATACCCTTTCGGGGTACATGGTAACTTCGTGATGAAATCCATGGTGATGTGCTCCCACTTCCACTCGGGTATATCCAACGGCTAGATCTTCCCGTAAGGTTTCTGGTGTTCTGCCTTTACTTGTAAACAAGTCAGGCACTTACTCACATACTCCACCACGTCACGTTTCATGCCCGGCCACCAGTAATCCTTCTTATATCATGATACATTTTGGTAGCACCGGGATGAATGGAGTATCGAGTTTTATGGGCCTCATCCATGATCTTTCCACGTAGATCCCCGTATCGAGGAATCCACATCCGCCCGAATCGGGTCTTAACACCCAGAGTGTTCTCGCCCAATTCCGTGACTAGACCTCTCATCCTTTCGGAGTTAAGATGATCTTCTTTCAAAGCCTCGTCTTGGAACTCCTTAATCTGTGTCATCACGTCAGAGGTCATAATCAGTTGATAAGCCTGCACCCGGATCAGCTCGGGCCTTTCTTTTCGGCTAAGGGCATCTGCCACCACGTTGGCTTTGCCCGGATGGTAATGGATTTCGCAATCATAATCCTTTATGAGCTCCAACCATCGCCTCTGCCTCATGTTTAGATCTTTCTTCTCAAAGAAGTACTTCAAGCTTTTGTGGTCTGTGAAGATGGTGCACTTCGTCCCGTATAAATAGTGCCGCCAAATCTTCAATGCAAAAACCACCGCGGCTAATTCAAGATCGTGCGTGGGATAGTTGACTTCGTGGGTTTTCAGCTGTCGAGATACGTAGGCTATTACCCTTCCACGTTGCATCAATACACAACCTAGCCCAGAGTAGGATGCATCCGAATATACCACTAAGTCTTCATTTACCTCGGGCAATGTCAAGACAGGAGCTTGTGTTAGTCTCGTCTTCAACTCCTCAAAGGCACTCTCCTGCTCTCGACCCCACACGAACTTCACATCCTTGCGAGTCAATTTAGTCAAAGGTGAGGCTATCTTGGAGAAGTCTTGAATAAATCTCCTATAGTAACCCGCCAATCCCAAGAAGCTACGAATTTCGGATGGCGTCTTAGGAGACTTCCATTGCATCACGGCCTCAACCTTTGCCGGGTCCACCATGATTCCCTCTGCATTTACCCCGTGAACCAGAAATTGCACCTCGCGTAGCCACAAAGCACACTTGGAGAACTTAGCATACAGTTTCTCCCGTCTCAGAGTTTCCAACACTTCCCGAATGTGACCGGCGTGCTCTTCTTCGCTCCTTGAATAAATCAGGATATCATCGATGAACACAATCACTGATTTATCTAGCATTGGCTGGCACACTCTATTCATCAAATCCATAAAAGCAGCTGGCACGTTGGTTAAACCAAAGGACATAACGAGAAACTCATAGTGTCCATAACGCGTACGAAAAGCTGTTTTAGGAATGTCCTACTCCTTTACCTTCAATTGATGGTAGCCAGATCGAAGATCTATCCTCGAGAACCAACTGGCACCTTGGAGCTGATCGAACAAGTCATCGATCCTCGGTAGTGGATACCGATTCTTTATTGTCAACTTGTTCAATTCGCGGTAGTCGATACACATTCTCATACTACCGTCCTTCTTCTTCACGAACAAGACCGGAGCACCCCAAGGGGAGATACTCGGCCTGATAAAACCCTTATCGAGCAACTCTTGCAGTTGCTCCATCAACTCCTTCATCTCCGTAGGAGCTAATTGATACGGTGCCTTGGCGACAGGTTGGGCACCGGGTATTAAGTCAATTTGAAATTTGATTTCGCGGTCAGGTGGCAATCCCGATAAGTCTTCCGGGAACACATCTGGAAATTCACACACAACCGGAACATCAGATAGTTGTGGTGTTGGCGTTTCCACATCCTTTACATAACATAGGTAGGCGCTGCACCCACGCCTCATACACTTTCCCGCCACCACCATCGAAATCACTTTCGGAATCATCGTAACCCGATCGCCATATATGGTCACCGGACTTCTGTCAGGCGCCGTCAATCTAATCATCTTTTTACGACATACGATATTTGCTTCATAGGTTGCCAACCAATCCATCCCTAGTACTATATCAAATCCACCTAGGGGCATCACATGCAACTTAGTAGCAAACCTATGACCTTCTAATTCTATAGTACAATCCTCTATCGCCTCAGTAACTCTAGTGGACTTACCAATAGCGGTTTCTACTTCAAAGGGCTCATCAATGCACTTACTACCAACAGACAGTTTAGTAAGAAAGTGGCAGAAATAAAACTCCTACTAGCACCAGAATCAAATAACACAGAAGCAAGAGTTTGATTTACTAGAAACGTACCTGACACAACATCGGGGTCCGTCCTAGCCTCCTCCCTGGTCATGGTGAAAGCTCTGGCACTTGCCTTCTGCCCTTCAGCCCCGACCGTCTTCTTAGCCCTGGAACTCTCCACCCTCGGCTTTCTGCAGTCTTTGCTCATATGGCCCGCCTCACTGCAGGGGTAACACCTGAGCTCCTTACAGTCTTTCAAGATGTGGCCCGGCTTCCCGCACTTGAAACACACGTTGAGCCCCATTCTGCACTCACCCGTATGCTCCTTCCCGCACTTGCCACACCTTTTAGGCCCCGAGCTTGATGACCCCACCCTACGGTCATCCACTCTCATCCTCTTGTTGTTCGGGGTAAAACCACCACGCCCGAACCGTTTCCCATTCCAGTTTTGGTCACCACCGCCCGCCTTCTTCACCTCCGCATCTGCTATCTCCCTCTCATCATAGAGTCGCCCAGCCAAATCCACTACCGACCTAAAAGTGCTCGGTCGGGCAGCAATCATGTGCCTACGAATGTCGGCTGGCAGCCCCTGAATGTACCGGTTAATCTTTCGAGACACCGGCATTACTTGATCCGGCACCAGCGTCGCCATCTCATTGAATTTGGAAGTGTATTGCTGGTGGGTCATGGTTCCCGCCTCGAGTTGTAGGAACTCCCTCTCGATCTTATCGAGTTCCCTGTGAGGACAGAACTCCTCAATTACCAGCTTCTTTAACTCGGACCACTTCATCTTCCCTATGGCCCTGCTGCCCTCAGCTTGGACGATATTGTCCCACCAACATAGTGCTGAGTCAGTAAAGGAGTGGGTGGCAAACTTCACCCTCTGATCCTCCCAGCACTCGCTGATCTTGAGTACCGCCTCCATTTCCCTTACCCAACGGTGGGCGGCAGCAGCATTGCCATTTCCATCAAAAGTCGGGGGCTTGCACCTCTGGAATGCCCCGTAACTGCATCCCATGGTCGTCACCCCTACTACATCATCTTCTTCTTCAGCAGATACTACTATCTCAGGATCCGGTCGTTCCTCTCCTCCCTTGCTTTCCTTCCCAGTCGACTCTCTCCTGTCCTCCTTCTCCTTTCTCTCCTCATTCCTCACGGCTCGAATAACATCGGTCACTACAGATGGCATAACTGCCTGCAGGACCTGGTGTACCTCATCAGCAATCGCCTCCCTAGCTGAGGCATTCAGGCTGGCATTCTCGTTCCCTCAGTCCGGTCAGGAACCTCAGGGTTCTCATGGGCCGTCTCAGCAGCCTTGGCACTACTCCTGGTCATACGCGGTCTACCTCTACCTCTAGAAGCTTTGGTAGGTTTCTTCCCAGCCATTTCCTAAGCACTATAAGATTCAAACACCAAAACAGTCATTCAAGGTAATAGCTCAGTTTATGTCAAGTATAGTAAGTCCCTAATTACAGTGGCCAGTTGTGATTAGCCACTTACTTTACTCTCCACATCCCAAGCACTTCCTATCCTGACTACATCAGCATCTAAATCTACTAAGAACACATAAATCACATAGCACACGCACATAATATTGATTAACTTTTAAGAAAAACAATACCTGATGGTACATGGCTACTCGGGCTGACATCCCTCTTCCTGTCCCATTTTCAGTTTAAGTTAAGGTTTATTTTGAAAATATTTACCCAATTCACTTAAACTTTGGCTCTGATACCAACTTGTAAGGCCCCGTTCCCGGGCACCTCACAGTTGGACATTCACAGCTTAAAACATACATATTATAAATTTAAGTAGCGGAATCGATTTGACAAAAACCCATTCATTCATTATAAACACTGTTGTTAAGCAATACATTCTAGTTCATGGGTCACAAAATGATTAGTCGAATGAATTACAAAACAACAGTATTGTCAAACATAAATGGATGTCACTCTTGCCCGCCAAATAGCCATCCCCGTGTGCCATCATCAGCAACCTCTTACCTGCCAACTAGAAAATACATAAAAGTCACCATTGCTGAGTGAGTTCAAGTTTTGTAATTAAAATACTTTACTTTTCATTTCAAACCGTTCATTATTCATATGTGATCACACATCGTACGTACACGTAGGTAATATTATTATTATCTTCATCATCGTTCAATTAGTACTTTTATCATTATTCTTCCGAGTCTTTTGCGACACAGAGTCACTCACCTCGTTAGCAATCTTAATGAGCCCTTTTTGTTAGTCTTTTGTGACACCGAGTCGCTCACCTCTATGGCAATCTCAAGGATTGCACTTATCCTGTGAGTCTTTTGCGACACCAAGTCGCTCACCTATATGCCAATCTCAAAGATTGACCCTGTGTGCATCCTTCGGGGTAGCGAACCCGCATCACAGTTGAGCTAACACCTGCCAGGGGTGTGCACTCCATTCATTTGCTTGCAAGACTTTCGTTCATTCATTTACGTTCCACTTTTCTTTATCATTAAGCTTTCACTTTATTAATGATAATACTTCCTGTCTTGATCATGATCATACCACGTAGAGTCATACAATATTATTATTAATAAGCATATTAATAATAATAATAATAACATTAATAGTAGCCCTAATCATAATATTAATTAAAATATTAAGAAAAGAGTCATCATGACATTCAAACATAATCATATGCATTTAATAAATACTTAGTCAATAATTATTCGAAACCCTAACTGCACAAACTCCCAAGAAAATTCTGCATTTAATTCTAAGTGTAAAATTTCTAGGCGCATGAGCACTATGCAGGCGCATAAGCCCTGCTTAGGCGCATGAGCACTGCTGGGACATATCACCTCACACTTAGAAAATAATTCCGGGCGCAAGAGCACTATTGAGGCTCATCACCCTATACTTAGTCATTATTTCAGGCACAAGAGCACTGTTTAGGCTCATCACCCTACACTTAGTTTTTCTAAGTCAGAATTCAGGCATATGAGTACTATTCAAGCATATTACCCTATACCTAGTTTCTAAGTCATACTTTCAGGCGTAAGAGCACTATTTGGGTATATCACCTTGTAATTTTTCTAAGGCATAAAATTCAGGCGTATTAGCACTATTCAGACTCATTACCCGGTACTTAGTTTTCTAAGTTCTAAATTCCAGACTCATGAGCACTGTTTGGAGCATAAGCCCCAACACTTATATTTCTGTCAAAATTTTGGGAGTATGAGGACTGTTCAGACTTATGAGCCTTGTACAGGCGTATTAGCAGTCTGTTTATGTTTTTAAGTCGTTTTCCAGTCCCAAACCTCATATTACCTAGTTCTAAACATGCACATACTATTCCAGGCATAAACTTAACATAATTATAGCAACATATTTGCCCAAACATACCTGACCCACATACACATGCACATGAACATACGGGTATAATACCCAACCTTATAAAAACATACATACATGTATTTCCAGCCCAAAAATCGTATAAAACATATAAAAAGGAGATCTAGAAACTCACCTTTGTTGTTCTTCAATTTCACACTCTTCACCCGAGCCTCTTCAAACGGTTCTAACACCTAAAGCACACACACGATACCACCCGAACACACAAGTCACATTTATAAGCACATACACGGGTCTAGAATCATCCTAAGCATGAAAGTTTCAATAATTCTTACCAAAAACTTCGAACCTTCTTGTTCCTTCTTCAAAAACCCGTATCTTGCTCTTTCTCTCTCTAAAAATATTGAAAAGCAGCTGGGACTGGAGGTTATGGGTGGCCATACCACCTTTTGTACAAAATAATTATAAATTTTGTACTTTTGACACTTTTGCCCCTTCCACTTTTAGTTGACTTTCTTTTCTCTCTTTTTTCTTTCTCTTATATACTTTTATTTCTTTAAAAAAAAGAATACGGGTGTTGCAATATCCAGATAGTATAATTCCTTTTTTAGCAGTATTACTAACTTACCACTTACAACATATTACTATGGATTCTTATGACGAATAGAGGACATATCAAAAAATGACAACAACCCCTTTGTAATACTAACTCTCCTCGATACAAGGTAGTATCGACATGGTACCTGCTATTTAAAACTTGATGTGAATCTTTAAATTTATAATATTTTAAATAACATGTAGAAAACACATCAATAACAAATCAATCTTAAGGATTTGCGCACTATCCCTTCTTTGACTGCTCCCCGACGAAGGTAGTCTGGAGCAAGTCTATTGTCTAGAAAAAGTAGTTCAGAAAACATATTGATAAAAAAATTATAATGAAAATAAGGTGATAAAAAATTATAATGAAAACAAGGTAATTTCAAATGTTAATGTAACTTTATTTGAACCATATGTTATTATAATAAGTTATATGTGTTAAGTTATTGATGGCATATTTGATTTTATAAGATACAAGAATAAAGGGATGTTCTTGTTAGGACTCAAGATGGGCACATCCCCAAAGCGTTCACAAACCCATCAATCTCCTAATTGAAGGCTTTGTGATAAATTCTAGCCTGCAATGCAAGTACAAGGCAACCTAGTCATCTAGTAACTTCAGTAATCTTTAAACAAGTCTTCCAAGCCTCTAGTTCCCAAAGAACAAGATAAGACTCCATCACATCTCCTAGTTGAAGCGACCCCTCATCATAAGTGCCAGAAGCACCAGTTGAAGCTCCCCTGAGCTCCAACTCAGTCGTGGCTAGTCCCCCAAATGACTCATCCTCCATCTTAACCAGTTTGACATTCCATCGGATTCAAAGATACAACAACGATCAGTTTCACTCTCCAAATTCAACATACAATCACTAGGAGAGATTTTTCAGTCGCAGTCTTTAAAACCCAATGGTTATTTATAACTGTACCCGGAACACGTCTCGTGCTCCCACTGTCACCGAATCCCCTAAATGGTTTAGACTTTCAATTCGTTCACCTAACATCTTTGCTCCAGACTTCCCGTTTGTAAATGAACTCTCTTAGCACCAGATTTAGCAAACTGGATTTTGTCATGCCTAATCGGGACGGTCATACATCCCTCAGAAGGTATCTCAACCATATACAATGACCTAAGCTTCATACCACGAGCTATAACCAAATTACCCTTTATCACCCTCCATTTATCACCACCAAACTTCACTTACAGTCCTTGTTCATCCAGCTACCAACTAAATCAGTTTCTTCTTCAGCCCCAGAATCACCCTGACATTCTTTAGGTTCCATGTAGGACCAAGTGAAGTAACAAGATCAATGTCACCCATGCCTGTTACCTCAAGTATCTCGTCATGGAAAATCATACCTTTCTAAAATCACCATGTTTAAAATTCACCATTGTTTCCCCTTGTCCAAGGTGTGAAACGAAGCCCTTGAATCCATGACCCAAGAGTCCACAATATTTTCCATATTGAGTATCAATGCATCATCATCAAAAACACCCCCAACAGCAGTGTTTAATTCTTTCTTATTCTAACACTGACTCTTAACTTGTCCCACCTCATTACAGCTCCAGCACTTCATATTCTTTCTAGGTTTAGATGAACTCCTTCACCTATTGGTTCATTTTATCCAACATTTCATCACTTTTTATGATGACCCGAGTTCTGTTTTCTAACTATTTATATTTAGATCCTGAATACCATTAAGAGTGAAACTCTTAGTTCCCACAAAACTTAAAATTACAGTCACAGTTTCAGATAACTATCAGGCAGAGATGAAAAGAGTAAAGCCTGAACTTCATAATCGAACTTAATTCCACAGATACAAGTTTTGTTAAGATTGATTTAGATTGTTAATGTGAGAAATCATTGAGCTTCACCTTCTTTCTCTTTGAACACCACTAATTCCCTATTCCTTGCATACATATTTGACAAGGCAGACATCATACCACGAGTTGTGGTTTCCTTAGTGATGTTAAAAGCAACATTTTTTGTTAAAGCTAATGTAAAACACGAGCCTCTTGGATTTCCAATCAGCTTTTTCTATTTCCTTGATTTTTCTCCTAGTACAATCCAATTGCCTTGACATAACAATGATTATATTTTCATTTACCACTGACTGAATCAGAACTATTAAATTTCTCGATCACAACCTTTCCATCTTCAACCATCTCAAATAGAAAACAAGAAATAAATCGAAACAATGAATAGACACAGCAATGGCAGGAGCCTAAACTTGATAGTTATTCTATTGAACACTGTCAATTGACTAATTTGCTCCTGCAAAAAAAAACCTTTGTAGACAAATATAAACCCGAAAATACTTTTTCTTCACAAAACACGGTTCCCCAAACAGTTGATAATAATCATCATTAAATAGAAACTTTAAAATAAAAACCCTAACCTTTAACTAGCGAATCCAAAGGTTCTTCACCAAACCTAATCGATGGCTTCACGAGTAGTAACCCGACACTTGATCTCAATCACAACCAATCGAAAATAAAAAAAATACTAAACAAAACAAATGTTTTTTTCCTTTTCTTTTTGTTGTTCCTAACAAAATCAAAAAAAGAAATATTCCCTAAATATTCTTGAGGTCCACGACCAAAGCAACAAATCAAAAAACAATTTGGTTTCGTACAAAGTACAATCCCTCAAAAAAGGAGAAACGTGATTCCCCTTTTTTCTCTCATCAAATCGAACACCAAAAAAAGGCAGATTGATCATGGGTAATCGATCTTTGTGAATCGTTTATTCAGTGTAATCGTATGTCAACGAGCCTAAGCTCTGATACCACTTGTAGGACTCAAGCGATGCAGCGGAACTAATGCACAAGCACATACGAATATCACGCAGACAGAAAGCAAACAATACAAGGATTTAACGTGGTTTGGTTGGTGTCTACGTCCACGGGCTACAACTAGGGTTTTCTTTAATTATCGGTACAAAGATTAGAAATGCATGACAGGTATATAGAGACTAATTAGGGTAACAACTTAATAAACAAGAAACTAAAGATGGGCTCAAGCCCAAAGCCTTCAGAAACCCAACAGTTCTTTCTAGCACACTTTTACTTAAATGATTTAGGTAAAGAAATTTACTTTTACAAAGCGATCAAGATATTAAGGCAACCCTTTGGGAAGAAATTTTAACATCAAATGAACACTTTAATAGACAACTAATTGAGAGTGTAGACAAACTATCAGTCATAGTTATCACTGCTATGAAAACATCATGCTTTTCAGGTAAACATATCAATATGCACTTATATGTTACACCAATTAATAAAGACACCCTATGCCAATTGTAGGTAAACCACGATTGAACTTCACATTCGGAACCTTCATCTATCTAAATCCAACAACCAGGAAACCTAGCATTCCTAAACAAGTAACTTCTCACGCTACTAATCTTAATAGAAAAACCATGCATAAAATGAAAAACTAAAAATTGATCTTTCTTTCAACGGGCACAAAGGAAGGGATGACATGTTCACAAAGATAGAAGACCCAACAGTTACCTAAGACAAGACAACAACTATAATAACAATACTTCAAAACAGAACCCAGAGCTGACAATAAGTTACCAAACCCCATTGAGCTGAGCTATGCTTGGGTTACTTTTTCCTACAAATTTACTTGACTGAAGTGTATGTGTTTACAACTTCTTAGCCATAATCTCAATTGACACAACAACAATTACAACCACTATCCTCAAGGAGCTATACATACAATGCTAGTCGTTGATGCTCAGACTTACAAATTCAAAACGCTGGTGACACAACTATAGAAATGCCAACACCAATCAGAACCTAAGGGGAAGAAAATGAGATTCCAAATACAGGCACAAAGACACACATTCAGACATTGTACGAGCAACAACCAACAAAGTTAGTAAACTCAAACAAGTATATCCAACAATTGAATAGCAACTACACCATCTGCTCCAG
This sequence comes from Flaveria linearis, assembly GCA_024085815.1. Taxonomy (NCBI): domain Eukaryota; kingdom Viridiplantae; phylum Streptophyta; class Magnoliopsida; order Asterales; family Asteraceae; genus Flaveria; species Flaveria linearis. The sequence goes on from CM044015.1 coordinate 33,597,454, forward strand.
TACCAACAACAACAAAGATAACAACGCAGCAGACAACAAGTAGGAGGTTAAACTTTGACACACCAGGTATCACAAACACGACTGCATAAATATTTGACAAAGCCAACCAACTAATCAATTTTACATGCACAGAAACCGACTCTGGTTCCTCAAAGAAACCAAAGACCAACCATAAATCAAAGGACTATTGCTGCTATTGTCAACATGCAAGCCCATAATCTTTTATGACTTTGGCTAGAAGAAACAGATAGACCTACTCTGTGCTACTATTTGTATCTACAACCTCTGGACAAAGAAAACTAGACACACCCACTTCTTTTGCAATGCTTTAATATCCACAGACCTAAAAGCCCATGCCTTCTATGTTTAACAATAACAAACTTGGTACTGCTTTGTATCTGCAACCTTAACAACCTTGGTACTGCTTGTATCTGCAACTTAACAACCTTGGTACTGCTTTGATCTGCAACCTTAACAACCTTGGTACTGCTTTTATATTAGATAGACCCACTTCCTTTTGTATTAGATAGGACCCACTTCTTTGTATCTGCAACCTTAACAACCTGGTACTGCTTTGTATCTGCAACCTTAACACCTTGGTACTGCTTTTATATTAGATAGACCCACTTCCTTTTGTAATGCTTTTGTATCTACAACCCTCAAAATAACACAAAAAAAAATTGGTGGAAACCGCGCATCACGCGGTCGAACCCTCCTAGTTTATATAAAAGAATAAACCATATATTAACTAAATAAAAAGGAACATTGTTCAGAAAACTAAGATAAAAAAACATTATTAAAAATAAAATTAATAAAGAAAAGCATTTTATTAAGTAAAAATTAAAAAACATCTCACTACTTAATTAAAAAACTAATCTGGTGCACATTAGAATGTATGATCAACAAAGTCTGACATAAGCTGGTGATGCACTTCTCGGTTTCATGTCTCGTGTGATTAAAAAATGTTGTATGACTTTGATAATGATGCTGACGACAAACTTAAAAATCTATGATGAGAGTATTGTTTTGAAAAATATGTTTTGTTAATATTTATAGTGGTGTTTGGTCGAAAAAATTAAAAGACTTTTTTGTTTCAAATTTAAACAATCAAAAGTTTATTTGACAACAACCATATTCATCTCTTCATGGTCGTTAACCCAGTTCCCCCACCCCTTTATGTTTCTTCCTTGTACCAATTAGCGTGGTGTTTGATGCTATTAACAAGCCATGTTTATATATATATATCAAAGGGCTTTATACAATGACTTATTAATATTAAAGAGGTAAATGTAAGAATTAATAAGGCAAAGAAACATGAAATATGATAAGACTAATATATTATACGTGTAAAGGCCCCAACTTAACCTCGTATATGATTTCTCTATAATTAAACTATCACACATAGATTATGCGGAATATAAACTACATGAGTGATTCAAGAACAAATATGAATAAAGAACTGATTCACTTCAAAATACTACTCTTTATATATTACTGCAATGCTTGTGCTTTGCTTACAATGATGATTACAGATGAACCCAAAACCAACAAGCAGTTCTCATATATTCACTAACATATTCTATTTAGCCTATACATTATATATATACAATAACAAAACACATAAACATATCCAAGTATTAGCAATGAATTAGTTGTACTCGACCCAAGACCCATAACTGAGTACTACAAGCGCTAGTATATACTAAAAGTGTTTGATACGTCAATGTCTATGATGTGGTTCTTAGAATCTCCCTCTAGGAAGATGCTATTAAAAGGTCGTCAAAAGTTCGTACTAGATTGGTAATCATCGCTATCCGCAAACATCTTCTTTGCTATTTTTTTTGCAACAGCTTTCTTGAACACTTCAGATTTGTCTTTAAATAGTGGTTCACTCTGAATTTGACATCTCGTCTGACACTTTGTGTCTTCTTCACTAAACATAGCCAGATATATTAGATCCAAAATTCTGTACTCAATCTTTCCATAACTAATTGCAGCTTCACTAGTAACTAGATCAAATTTCTTGGAGAATTAGCAGGAAGTTTGTTGTGAATTGGTACAATCTTGGGTTTCTTAGTTAGCGGCCACATCACGTTGTACCAACTCTTTCCTATATGAGGATCTTTCACTCCATTACCCTTCTTGAGCTGTGAATTAGAAGTCTTCATTACAAGAAAGTCTAACAGCCATTGGTGATTTAGAAATCTATGAAAATCATTTTGCTTATTCATTTGCCCTCTTTTTAGAAAACAATCTTCATTCAGCTCTCTAAGTCTACCTTAGTCTCGGAATAAAGTCATTAGGACTCTTGTAACACTCTCTGTGTCTGCTCTTTCTCTTGATAACATAGATGCCTATTTCTTTGTCAAATTGCCCAGAAGTATATCTAGATTCAGTATAAAATTTTCAACCACTAGTGGGGATAAAAATTGCTGCTATTAAGGGCCAAAATCATCGCTAATACTTTTAGCGACGACATGTTGCCACTAATAAGTCGCTGCTATTAATTTGTTGCTAATGACTAAAATTTCACCGCTAATAAGTCGCCGCTAATGACGTCACCACTATTTGTTTAAATTTAAAAATCATGGGAGACTAATATTTTTTAAATATTTTTTAATATTTTTAGTTTCCAATTTTACAAACCATTCATAAGCCTATAAAAAAATCTAGATTTCTCAATAACACAAAATACACTAGTGTTCATTAATGACATCCATTATAATTTGTTATAATTTTTTTTTATTTTTTCATAAAGGTTCTTGGACATAAAATACTTGTTTAGCTTGGGAGGCAAATACGAGTTGATCGTCTTTGTCCCATTCGCGTTTTGTGTTGATACTAATGATATTATTGTCGTACTTAAGTCCCCTTCGAGTATCAAACTATTTGCAACAAAATATGACTGTTGTATTCCCATTTTCATAACATAACTCAATAATCTCTTCAACTTTCTCATAATATTTCTCATAATTCTCTCCCTCCACTAGAACACCGGAGTTTTCGGTTGTGCGTTGCACGTCATGGTCAACTTTCTCATGTAGTCGTTGACTTCTTGACAACTACTGAGTACAAATCATTCTAACTTGAGCTTTCACTTGGAGAAAGATATCTCATATTTGTTGCGCTAGCCGAACGACATTTAGACTCAAATGCATACACTTTTCTTTTTGAGATAATGACATCCTCATTTCGGTCAGGGCGATTGAAATTGAACTAAGTCTCAACATCTCGAAGATACCTGAACAAAATGATAGACCTTCTTCTGCAACATAACCTTCAACTACAACCGTTCGGTCTTGACTTGTTTCTGACATAATTTTTTAGTTGTTCCATATACCTTTCAAATGGATACATCCATCTCATGCATACTGGACCATCATGATTCGCTTCATTGGGTAAATGTAAAACTAAATGAACTATAATGTCAAAAAAAACGGAGGATAGAGCACCTCAAACTTGAAAAATATTATAAAAATAACATCCTTAGCTTTCTTCATATCCTCGACCAATAGTGTCTAGAGCCAAAGTTGCTTAAAAATGTACAAAGATCAACTATTAATGTATAAGTTAAGATTCTATGTCATGAACATTAAATTTTTTCAGAGTGCCTCTTATCTCAGGTTCCTTGTTAAAGTCCAAACTTGTTCTGCACTCATGGTTAGCATCTAAGAACTGCTAATGACCAACATATATGACTTTATCTATGACATGTATAGAGGGAGTGTATTCATTACAAGTCGGGCATGCTTTGTAACCCTGCTCGCTCCACCTTATAGACTACTACAAGCTTGAAAGTCATTTATAGTCCGTAACAACATATTGTAAAGAACGTGTTTGTCATAACATCTTTAGTACGTATGCCTGATACCTACAACTGCTTAACCTCATCTAGTAACAATCCAAGAAACATATACATGTCCTTCCTGGGTGATTTAGGGCTAGGAATCAACAATGGAACATAAATGAGGACTCTTTCATGCATAGCCATGGAGGCTGATTGTATGTAGTAAGTAGAATTGTAAGGCTCCGTTCCCGGGCACCTCACAGTTGGTCATTCATCGCACATAAAACATTTTAAAACGTACATTTATTTTGCAGCGGAATTTAAAACTTTCATTAATAACTAAAAACATGTCATTTCATTACATTACAACATTCTTTTCATCTCAAAATACAATGACATGTCAAAATATGGATGCCAGCCTCAAAACACTCCCAGTAGCTTATGCATCCATGCTTGAAACTCCTCAGCATCAACCAAAATACCTGCCAACTATCATGCATACAAAAGTCAGCGACGCTGAGTGAGTTCTAGTTTTTATAGATAAAATACTTTACTTTCGTTAAAACTGTTCTTTACTTTCTTTCAAATCATACTATTCTTTCGTACATGCTCACACATCATACGTACACATAGATAATATCATTATATCTTTCATTGCGTTCGTTAACTTTCGTTCATTCATCGTACATCTTTATCATTCATTTCTCATCTAGATCCCGTCAGGCTTTACCCTCTTCATGGCACACAACCACGATTACTGAGGTCGAATGATAAGGATCCCGTTTTGTTCATTATTATGATATTTCGTTCTTGAGCATAAATCATATATACATACAGATAATAATTATTATTATTATCTTCATCATCGTTTGTTCATTCATTTATTTCTTCGCTTATTACTTTTCATTACTCGAATCTTGTCTCATGCAATACCCCCGACTCATGCTCGAAAGCTGATGCTGTGCCGGGGTCTTTACACAAACCCCGACTCATGCCCGAAGACTGACACAGCACCGGGATATGCGACAAAGATTCCCTTCGAGTCAATCACAGGGATTAAAACTCTATCCGAGTCTGTTGCAACACAAAGTCTCTCACCTCATTATCTCGTCTCATGCAATACCCCCGACTAATGTCCAAAGACTGATACTGTGCCGGTGCTTGATAAACAAACCCTCGACTCATGTCCGAATACTGACACAGTACCGGGATACGCTAAAAAGATCTCATCTCTCTATTTTGTCTCAGGCAATACCCCCGACTCATGTCCGAAGACTGATACTTTGCCAGGGCCTGATAAACAAACCCCCGACTCATGTCCGAAGACTGACACAGTACCGGGTTACGCGGCACGGATCTCATCATCCATCACTTTCATACTCACCATTTGTTATCTCATGTGTTCGTTCGTTTCGTACTCTATCGTATTCATTTGTTTCGTACTTTATGTTTATCCTTCACTTCGTTACATAATACTTTACGTTCATTAATTTATTCGTTCATACATCACACCATGTAAAGTCATACATATTGTATTACAAAACATAAAATGTACGTTTTGAAAACTCTTTAACGAAGAAAGATAACATATCACTCACACATATACACATCATAATTTCATTACATCACCATGCACACATCAAGCGTAAGTCATCACATCATAACAAGGCCTAACTCCCTATTTTACCCCTTAAAACCACTAGAAAATCCTAAGTCCAAACTGGGTGCATGGAACGTTTTAGGCGCATGAGAATGAAAATTCTAAGTGTAAAACAGTCTGGGCGCATGGGCACTATTTGGGCATTTCTGCCCTGTTTGGGCGCTTCGCCACTATGCAGGCGCATGGAACTTAGCCATTTTGACAACTTGGGCGCATGGACACTGTTGGGCATTTCTGCCCTGTTTGGGCATTTCGCCACTATGCAAGCGCATGGCGCCTGTTCAGGCGCATCAACACTTAGCCGTTTTAACACTTTGGGCGCCAGGGAACTATTTGGGCGTTTCTGCCCTGTTTGGGCGCTTTGCCACTATTTGGGCGTCTTAGCTTAAACTTAAATTTTTTAACACTTAGACGCATGGGGTTTGGGCGGTTGGGCATACTTAGGCAATTGGCCGTTGGGCGCATGGGAACACTGTTTAGGCGCATGGCCCACTCTTGGGCGCATGGCCAACACTTAGGCACTTGGGCAACATGCTGGACGCATGGGCCTCTGTTCAGGCGTATGAGGACATTCTGAAATATTTTCTATGCTACTAACATCACCCGATTATCATTCTAACACTACCCAACACAGATCTAACATACTACGGCACTTAAAACATTCTAACATCAATTTCTTGGCCATAATCAAACTCTAAAGCATACATACTCATATTATTTTCAAACATACAGCTACAAACCCATGGTTTCTTTTAAAAATGTTTACTTGGTATGCATAATAGCCCCAAACACTTTAAGATCAATAAAAGAGGGGTTCTAGAAACTCACCTTGAGCAGCCTTTGAGCAACACACTTCAAGTTCGAGACCCACCTTCAAATTCTGCTCTTAAATCCTGAAAACAAACACTAAACACCAAGAACTTCAGTCAAGAAGTGGTGAATTCAGTTAAAACCGAACTTAGATTAAGAAAACTTACCTTTCATAGCTTCTTCTTCCTTTCTCTCTCTAAAAACCGAGAGTTTTCTTCTTCTTCTTCCTCCTCCGAAAGTAAAAGCAGTTTTCTGCTTTTAATATGGGCAGCCATACCCATTTATAATATAAAATATTATACTTTTGTACTTTGTACACTTTATCCCCCTCCACTTGTGCCCATTATCTATTCTTTCTATTTAGTTTTCTTTTCCTTTCCTTTAAATAAAATTTTAGGGTGTTACAAGTCTACCCCCCTTAAAGAGGTTTCGTCTCCGAGACCTGTCGCTTCTTAAACAGTTACGGGTAAGACTGTCTCACCTTTTCCTTGATCTTGCGCTTAGACTTAGATGTCTTTAGGCTTCACTGCACCCGCACAAGTGAAACAATCATCCTCCTTAGCCCATTCTCTTCTTCTTATTAGTAATGGCCACCAGTTGCTTCTTGTAGTTGAATACCTTGTTCATCTTAGTGTTCTCTAATGGCACGATCATATCCTCATCGGTTGAGCACTTTCTTAGACGAGATAGATGGAACGTCAGATGAAGTCCACTTAACTCATCAGGTAGCTCCAATCGATGTGTCACTTTTCCTACCTGAGCAGCAACTGGGAATGACCCTCTATACTCTAGTACTAGATTTACTCAATTTCCAAGTCGAACAATCCGCTTTCCCAGCGAAGCCTTCATTATAATCCATTGTCGCAGGTTGGCACCGGACTTTTATCGGGTACCACTAATCAATACATCTTTTTGCAGCACTCGGTGCTTACCTTATAAGTTACTGTTCAATTCACCTGGAGGTGTACGTCTATCTACCTACGTTTATTAGGGATGGTCTAACAGAAAACAAGTGCTTTCTCAATTATATTGTGTGATCCTTTAGTGCATCAGGTAATCTGGTAGACTTACTCATAGTAGTTTTTATGTCGAAGGACATCGATCTTCATTCTTCCTACTCCTAACATGCAACTTATCACAGAAGGCAGCAGGAACGAAACTACTACTAACACCATAATCAAAGCATATATGCACAAATCTAAATTTGCAAAAACATACCTGATGTTACCTCAGAGTCTGAGCTAACCTTCTCCCGGTCATAGCAAAGGCTTTAGCCTTCACCCTCTTTTCTCTCTCCTGGCACCGGAGCTTCCTGCCCTCGACTTCTTGCAATCTCTACTCATATGTCCAATCTTGCCACAATCATAGCATTTAGCCATTTGACTATCTCTTGCCCTGTGGCCCTCCTTTCCACGTTGGAAGCAAACGTTCAGTCCCTATTTGCACTCCCATTCGTGACCTCTACCACACTTCTTGCATACCTCATCCTTCCTTGTTATCCTCTCTCGAGATCATCGACCCTTGTTATCTTACCTTCAGTCACAATTCCATCATCATTATCTCGCCTTCCATTCCCCTTTTTGGCATGGTTCCGTTCTTCCTCTTCGTCCATTGTCACCATCACCTCTCGCTCATCGTACAATCTCCCAGCCAAGTCGACCACCGATCTGAATGTACCTGGTCGGGAAGCGATCAAATGTTTGCGGATATCTGATGACAGTCCTTGAATGTCCTCTTGATCTTTCATGACATAGGCGTCACCTGATCTGGCACTAGTCTTTCCATCTCGTTGAACTTAGTGGTGTATTGCTGGTGGGTTATCATTCCCGCCTCCGGCTGCAAGAACTCTCTCTCAATCTTGTCCAAATCACGGTGAGGACAAAACTCATCGATAACCAGCTTCTTCAGTTCACTCCATCTCATTCTCCCGATTGCCCTGGTACCCTCAGCCTGGACAATGTTGCCCCACCAGCATAAGGCTGAGTCCATAAACGAGTGAGTGGCAAACTTCACCTTCTGGTCCTCCCGGCACTCGCTAATCTCAAGGACAACCTCCATCTCCCTCACCATCGGTGAGCAACAGCAGCAGTGCCATTACCATCAAAGGTAGGGGGCTTGCACCTTTGGAATGCCCCATAATTACAACCACGTGCAGTTTCCTGCACCGCTTCTTCCTCCTCCTCCTCCTCCTCACTAGAGACAACTGTCTCAGTCTCTGGTCGTCCCCCTTTTCCTCTCCCAACGGTCCTCCTCTTCTCCTTCCTATCATCCTCCTTCACTGCTTTAATCACTTCTGTCACCATAAATGGAAGAATCGTCTGCATGACCTGATGGACCTCCTGTACTACTACCTCTTTCATCGAGGCCCTCAGATTCGCACTTTCATCACCACCTTCCTGGTGATGCATCTCGGTCTCCTCCCGTGTCCTCTCGGTAGCCCTAGCCCTATTCCTCATAACTCACGGTTCAACACCAGGTCCTCCCTGTGCTCCACCCCTAGAGGCCTTAGATGATCTACCTCTAGCCATTCTCTAATCACTATAAGATTCAATCACTAACATGGTCATTCAAGGTAATAGCTTGGATTATGTCAAGTATAGTAAGTCCCTAATTACAGTGGCCAGTTGTGATTAGCCACTTACTTTACTCTTCACACCTCAAGCATCTCCTATACTGACTACATCAATATCTAAATCTACACAAAAGCACACTAGCCACATAACATGCGCACATAATACCAGTTAACATTAACTTACATAAATTATTTACATAAAACTTTACTAGTAGGCACGTAGCTACTAGGACTGGCATCCTTTTCTTTTCGTCCCATTCTCAGTTTAAGATTAGGTTTTGAAAATAATTACCCAATTCACTTAAACTTTGGCTTTGATACTAACTTGTAAGGCCCGGTTCCCGGGCACCTCACAGTTGGTCATTAATCGCACATAAACCATTTTAAAACGTACATTTATTTTGCAGCGAAATTTAAAACTTTCATTAATAACTAAAACATGTCATTTCATTACATTACAACATTCTTTTCATCTCAAAATACAATGACATGTCAAAATATGGATGCCAGCCTCAAAACACTTCCGGTAGCTTATGCATTTATGCCTGCAACTCCTCAGCATCAACCAAAATACGTGCCAACTATCATGCATACAAAAGTCAACGACACTGAGTGAGTTCTAGTTTTTATAGATAAAATACTTTACTTTCGTTAAAACCGTTCTTTACTTTCTTTCAAATCATACTATACTTTCGTACATGCTCACACATCATACGTACACATAGATAATATCATTATTATCTTTCATTGAGTTCGTTAACATTCATTCATTCATCGTACATCTTTATCATTCATTTCTCATCTAGATCCCGTCAGGCTTTACCCTCTTCATGGCACACAACCACGATTACTGAGGTCGAATGATAAGGATCCCGTTTTGTTCATTATTATGATATTTCGTTCTTGAGCTTAAATCATATATACATACAGATAATAATTATTATTATTATCTTCATCATCGTTTGTTCATTCATTTATTTCTTCGCTTATTACTTTCATTACTCGAATCTTGTCTCATGCAATACCCCCGACTCATGCTCGAAAGCTGATGCTGTGCCGGGGTCTTTACACAAACCCCCGACTCATGCCCGAAGACTGACACAGCACCAGGATACGCGATAAAGATTCCCTTTGAGTCAATCACAGGGATTGAACTCTATCCGAGTCTGTTGCAACACAATGTCGCTCACCTCATTATCTCGTCTCATGCAATACTCCCGACTCATGTCCGAAGACTGATACTGTGCCGGGGCTTGATAAACAAACCCCCGACTCATGTCCGAAGACTGACACAGTATAGGGATATGCGACAAAGATCTCATCTCTCTAGTTTGTCTCATGCAATACCCCCGACTCATGTCCGAAGACTGATACTGTGCCGGGGCTGATAAACAAACCCCCGACTCATGTCCGAAGACTGACACAGTACCGGGGTACGTGACACGGATCTTATCATCCGTCACTTTCATACTCACCATTCGTTATCCCATGTGTTCGTTCGTTTCGTACTCTATCATATTCGTTCGTTTTGTACTTTATGTTTCTCCTTCACTTTGTTACATAATACTTTACGTTTATTAATTTATTCGTTCATACATCACACCACGTAAAGTCATACATATTGTATTACAAAACATAATATGTACATTTTGTAAAGTTTTTAACGAAGAAAGATAACATATCACTCACACATATACACATCATAATTTCATCACATCACCATGCACACATTAAGCATAATCACATCATAACAAGGCCTATCTCCCTATTTTACCCCTTAAAACCACTTAGAAAATCCTAAGTCCAAAATGGGTGCATGGGACATTTTAGGCGCATGAGAATGAAAATTCTAAGTGTAAAACAGTCTGGGCGCATGGGCATTATTTGGGCGTTTATGCCTTGTTTGGGCGCTTCGCCACTATACAGGCGCATGGACACTTAGCTGTTTTGACAACTTGGGCGCATGGACACTGTTGGGCATTTCTGCCCTGTTTGGGCGTTTCTGCCCTGTTTGGGCGTTTCACCACTATGCAGGCGCATGGCGCCTGTTCAGGCGCATCAACACTTAGCCGTTTTAACACTTTGGGCGCCTGGGAACTATTTGGGCGTTTCTGCCCTGTTTCGGCGCTTTGCCACTGTTTGGGCATCTGAGCTTACACTTAAATTTTTAACACTTAGACGCATGGGGTTTGGGCGGTTGGGCATACTTAGGCAATTCGCCGTTGGGCGCATGGGAACACTGTTTAGGCGCATGGCCCACTCTTAGGCGCATGGCCCACACTTAGGCACTTGGCCAACATGCTGGACGCATGGGCCATTGTTCAGGCGCATGAGGACATTCTGAAATATTTTCTACGCTACTAACATCACCCGATTATCATTCTAACACTACCCAAACACAGATCTGACATACTAGGGCACTTAAAACATTCTAACATCAATTTCTTGGCCATAATCAAACTCTAAAGCATACATACTCATATTATTTTCGAACATACATCTACAAACCCTTGGTTTCTTTTAAAAATGTTTACTTGGTATGCATAATAGCCCCAAACACTTTAAAATCAGTAAAAGAGGGGTTCTAGAAACTCACCTTGAGCAGCCTTTGAGCAACACACTTCAAGTTCGAGACCCACCTTCAAATTCTGCTCTTAAATCCCGAAAACAAACACTAAACACCAAGAACTTCGGTCAAGAAGCTGTGAATTCAGTTAAAACCGAACTTAGATTAAGAAAACTTACCTTTCATAGCTTCAGAGTTTGTCACAACAGCTGAAGAAGTATTCTTCAGTTGTTGTGATGGTTTACCTTTCAGCTTTTTCTTATCAGTAGTTGTATTTTCTATTTCAGTAGTTTGTAAAACGAATGAAGAGTATGTTCTTCAGTCGTTGTAGTTTTTCAGTAGTTTTTTTTCATTACTTGTAATGAGTTAACACTTAGGCTTTTTGTAACAAGATGTCAGCTGTTTGACATCTTCAGTAGTTGTGTTAACTCTTCTGTAGTTAAGTTAGTTTCAGTAGTTCGTTAAAATAACGGTTTGATGTCACTGTCAAGTGACATCAGCGGACGTCATTTCTCCTATAAAAGGAAGATGACCTAATTGTAATCCTTGCCGAAGCGTGTGATCTAATAGAAAATGCCTTTTTGCAGAATTCTCTCTCTCTCTATAGCTTACTGTTACATGCAAAATTTCTTGTGTTCTTGCTTTAATTTCGAATTCTTTGCTAAATCCACTACAAATCAAACCTAATTGATCAAACTAGAGGCTGAGATCCTTTCAAATGGTATCAGAGTGGTTAATCATTGATCGATTTCACAATTGATCATTGAAACTGCTCTTTTGCCATCTACGTTTGATCGAATTAGCAAATTTGCAAGAAGTAGTTATAGAGATTGAGTTTCTGCTGCTTCTGGCCATTAAACTTGAGGTTCTCGTGGTTTTGAGCTAGATTTGTCTTGTTTACCTTGAATTTGCTTGAAATCTGAAATGGCGACACCAACTAACGATCCTCACAATACTGGCTCCTCAACAAAGCCTCCGATGCTTGTGAGGAGTGAGTATAACATATGGCAACATCGTATGCTCCACCACTTGTCTATCAACAGTGCTGGTTGTTGGAAGTCAGTGGTACATGGACCATACAAGCCTATGGTGAGCGCTCCTGAATCAAATGAGATGGTTCCGAAGAAACCTGATCAATATTCGGACGAAGATCTTAAGCTGTTCGAGATTGATGCAAAAGCCCATGGAATTCTGGCCATAGCACTGCCTAATGAAATCTATTCTGGGTTGATGCATCATGAGACTGCTCATGATCTCTGGGTTGCTCTGAAGGAACAATTTGGAGGAACCGATGAGGTCTTAGCAAACATAAGGGAAATCCTCGCCCAACAATATGAGACATTCTCTCATAGGAAGGGTGAGACTCTGACTCAACAGTTTGAGCGATTCTCATGTTTGATCTCTGAGTTGAAGATGGTCAAACAAGAGTATTCCAATAGTCAGATGAACAATCGATTCCTCAGATCACTGCCTGAGAGATAGGACACTAATACCATTGTCCTACGCTCTAGTGCAAATCTGAGCACTCTATCTCTCACCCAACTTCATAGGAAACTGCTTACATTTGAGAGAGAGATAGAACAGAAAAGGAAGTTGTCATCATCTGGCAAGCTCACTGATGACTTTGTATCAGGCAATACTACCTTGATCGGTCAAGAGTCAGAATATGATGCATCAGAGAGTGCCTATGATGAGCATATTGATTTCTCTACCAATTCTGAACATGCTTTTGTTGGTGTTGATAGTAGTTCAGGAGGTAGCAGTGATAACTTGTGCTTTTGATGGAGGACTTGAAGAACATTCTAGATGATGATCTGGAAGAGATGGATATTTTGAGTCAAATGGCTATGATAAATATCAGATCTCAAAAGTTCTACAAGAGAACTGGGAGGAAATTTCCTGGTCTCTCTGGTAAAACCAAAGTTGGTTTTGACAAGAGCAAGTTGAGGTGTCACAAGTGCCAGAGGCTTGGACACTTTGCTAGAGAGTGTAGATCATCTAGATCTAACACCTCTGCACCCTTTGTGACTTTTCCAAGCAATAGCTGACAGCACAAAGGGCAACACTCCACCAGTTCCAGTCATCCATCACCAGTACAGGCATCACCTGCATACTTTGTGCCTCAGGGTCATATGCCATACCCATACCCCTGCTACTACATGTGTCAGCCAAGTCAAGTTCAAGCACCCACTGCTCAGCAACCACATGCTCTTCCTGAGGCTCAACCTTCCCAATCTCATCATCAAACCCAACCTTAATAACACAGCTTCTTCACCCCAGGAGTTGTTGACTGGAGCAGTCTACCAGATGATATGTCTGGTCATGAACAACTGTTCCAAGGTGCTGGTCAACATGGTGGTGATCATCCTTTTGGGAACCTTGCTCTCATGACCCTGGAGTTTGTTGATGGTTCATCATCCAATGCTTCATCACATGTATCTTCTGAGGCTAAAGCCAAGCTTTGTTCTGAATCATGCATAGCCACATTTGCATCTATTATAGAAGCAAATGTAGCTTTAATTGATAAAAATATTGAGCTAGAGAAAACCATTTCCAAAAGAAATGCTGAATTTGAGACTGTGCTTAATGACAAAAATGATGAGATTTATAAACTTTAATGCCAAATCAAAGATGATAAGGTTAGGGAAGAGGTACTTCTAGAGAATTACAAAGACCTCAAGGAAACACTTGCAGCTACCCAGGTAGAGTGTGATCGCTGGGTACAATCCTGCAAGGGTTTTGAAATGCTTCTTAGTAAGCAATCAGCTTCCAATGTGAAGTTTAGCATTGGTTATAATCACACTGCTCCTCCTACAGATTTTACTTCCAGAGCAGAAGTAGAATCTGATGGAGAGAGTAATAACCAATCATTCTCATCATGTGACCTACTATCTGATACAGTATCATCAGAGGTAGAAGTCAGCATTAAATCTCAAAACCAATCAGCTGATGCTACAATAGTTGATGGTTCAAATGCTGACAGTCACATGATCAAAGAGTTGATCAACTCAGGTGTTGTCTCAAGAAGTACTGAAAGTACTGGAGAGCAAATGATAACACCTGAAGTTCAAACCCCAACTACTACATGTACTGAAGGGAAGAAAACTGCAAATAGAAAAGGGTTTGAAGACTATTGAAGAGGATGTCAGGAAAGCAAGTACTGCAAGGAAGAAAACTGCAAGTACTGACAGCAAACAGCTGAAGAACAAGTCTTCAGCAGTTTCATCTTCTTCAGTAGATGATCAACAAAAGATGAAGAAGAAGCCATGTGAAATATGTGGCTTGTTCAATCATCTTACTGATGATTGCTGGTACAAAAAGGGCTCCAAACTCAAACAAAAGGAGAAAATTAAAGAGAAAATGAATGTAATGAAAACTGAGTTTGAAACCATGTTTGTAACAGCAACATCAAAACCTGAAACCCCTAAGTCCAAAAAGAAATCCAAAAAGAAGAAAGGGGTTAATCAGGCAACAGCTGAGGTTGCTCAAAAGAAGATGGTGCAACATAGGAATCCATCACAAGCAAGCACTAATGTGTCTGATGAGCTGAAGGCTTTATCACAAACTCAAACACAACTTGTTATGATGGTTCAACATGTAATGGGAAGAGTCAACCAATTAGATGCTCCTGTGTTGAAAACACAGAAAAGGAAATCCAAGCTAAAGGATTCCTCTTCTACACCATCTCCTTCACCTCAGGCTGTCACACATAACAAACCTGTTAGTATCACATCTGTTGATGAGAACAGACCCAAAACCAAAAAGGTTTGGGTCTCAAAAACTAATTGATATGTTGTGATTGCAGGGTTTTTCAACATGCCAAAGAAGCATCTGGTATGTAGACAGTGGAGGATCCATGCATATGACAGGAAGCAGCTCACTTCTTAATGACTACTCTCAAAGAAAGAAGGGGTTTGTTTCCTTTGGCAATGATGCAAAAGGTTACATCATCGGCAAAGGCTTTGTTTCCAATGGGGAAATAAGGTTTGATGATGTTAACCATGTGGAGAATCTCAAGTACAATCTCTTGAGTGTCAGTCAAATGTGTGATAAAGGCCATGTTGCCCTTTTCACCAGCCAGAACTGTCGGATTCTGTCATCCAAAGTTTTGAGTTTGATTGACAAGGTGTTGGATGAATATACTCTCCTAAAGGCCAACAGGACAGGAAGAGTATATGCCTTAGATCTTTCAAAAAAATTGATCTAAAAGGCCATCCTTGCCTATTCTCCAAGGCTTCTTCTCAAGAATCTACTCTATGGCATAGAAGGCTGGGTCATGTGAATCTTAAAAACATGAATCAGCTGATACACCAAGGATTAGTAAGAGGGTTGCCTTTGAAGGAGTTCAAATGTGAAGATAACTGCACTGCTTGTTTAAAGGGAAAGCAACACAAAGTTTCATTTCCTCCTATAGAAGAACCAAAGTCCAATGCCTGTTTGTAACTCCTGCACATGGATCTCTTTGGTCCTGTCAGAGTGATGAGCATGGCAAAGAAGAAATACTGTCTGGTAATTGTGGATGATTACTCCAGATTTGTATGGACTTTCTTCTTGCACTGCAAAGATGAAGCTGCCAAAGCTATAATGAACTTTGTGTTATTTGTGGAGAAGTAGTATTCCCTTCAGGTCAAGTGTGTGAGGAGTGATAATGGGACAGAGTTTAGAAATCACACACTTGATGACTTCTACCTGTCAAAGGGAATTAAAAGGCAGTTCAATATTCTAAGAACTCCTGAACAAAATGGAATGGTTGAGAGAAAGAACAGGACTCTCATTGAAGCTGCAAGGTCAATGCCGGCTGACTCAGGATTGCCACTGACCTTTTGGGCTGAAGCTGTCAATACAGCTTGCTATGTGCAGAATAGAGTATTAGTGAATCAGAGGTTGATGAAGACTCCTTATGAAGTACTACATCATTTGGCTCCTTTGATTTCCTTCTTTAGAGCCTTTGGGTGTCCTTGTTTCATTCTCAACACAAGCAATCCACTCCAGAAGTTTGCTTCAAAGGTGGATGCAGGGTATTTTGTTGGTTATTCATCAACTTGCAAGGCATACAGAGTTTTCAACTGCAGAACAAAGATGATTGAAGAGACTTTGCATGTGAAGTTCAATGAATCTTCAAAGGACAAGATTCCACAAAACCCTGTGGAGCTGTTTGATTTGGACATACTGCAATATGTTCCTTATCAACCTCCAGCTGTTGTTCCTGTCAACAATTCTTCACCTGGTGGTACTGATGATGATGTAGCCAGTACTCACCTTTTCAGGTTTAGTGACCATCTGCCTTAGTCAACTAAACCTGATGCTCCTGTAGCTTCAGCAGCTCCATCCACAACAAATGCTGATTAGATTTCGGAATCCTCTACTTCATTTGAGCTACCATCTCCTTCTTGGTTTCAAGAATCTACATCACCATCTGTTGCTGCCGAAGGTCCTACAAATACTTGCACTGATCTTATTGTCTATCAAGAGCTGAAGAATCACCCAATGTCTCAAATCATTAGTGATATCAATGCTGGAGTTTTAACCAGGAGTCAATTGTCCAATTTCTGCTTCTATGCTCTCTTCATCAGTCAGCAAGAGCCAAAGAATTATCATGTTGCTCTAAGAGACAATGGATGGGTTGAAGCAATGCAGCTTGAGCTTCTTCAGTTCAAAAAACAGCAAGTGTGGGAGCTTGTTCCTTTACCCCAAGGTAAGTGTGCAATAGGCACTAAATGGGTGTTTAGGAATAAAACTGATGAAAAGGGCCAAATTGTCAAGAACAAGGCCAGGCTGGTTGTACAGGGGTTTGCACAAGAGGAAGGCATCGATTATGATGAAACCTTTGCCCCTGTAGCCAGACTGGAGGCAATTAGATTGTTCTTAGCTTATGCTGCCTTTCACAATCTTAAAGTTTTTCAAATGGATGTCAAAAGTGCCTTTTTATATGGTAAAATAAAAGAAGAAGTTTATGTGTGTCAACCCCCAGGTTTTGAGGACAATAAACATCCTGATTGGGTGTATAAGCTTGATAAGGCTCTTTATGGGCTGAAACAAGCTCATAGAGCCTGGTATGAAACATTATCAACTTTTCTTCTACAAAATAATTTCACTAGAGGCTCCATTAATAAAACTTTATTTATAAAGAATGTGGGACAGCATAAGCTCCTTGTTCAAATTTATGTTGATGATATAATTTTTGCATCCTCTGATCCACAGTCGTGTGATGAATTCACTATGCTCATGAAGCAAAAATTTGAAATGAGTGCCATGGGGGAATTACAGTTCTTTCTGGGTTTGCAAATCAAACAAAGGGCTGATGGAATCTTTATTCATCAGTCCAAATATACAACAGATCCATTGAATAAGTTTGATTTACAAAACTGTAAGCCCTGTTCTACTCCCATGAGCAGCACCACACAACTGGATGTTGATCAGAGAGGTAAAGCGGTTGATGAGACCCTTTACAGATGTATGATTGGGTCCTTGATGTACCTTACAGCTTCTAGACCAGACATTATGTTTGCAACATGTGCCTGTGCTAGATTTCAGGCCGCACCTAAAGAATCCCATTTGATTGCAGTCAAAAGGATCTTTAGATATTTGCAAGGTACCCAATCACTAGGTCTTTGGTATTCTAATGGATAGTGCTTCAGCTCTTTGTATTGTTAAAAATCCAGTCCAGCACTCTAGGACCAAGCATATTAAGATCAGACATCATTTTATTAGAGATTGCTATGAAAAAGGTCTGATTGATCCAAAGTTTGTACCTAGTGCTGATGAGCTTGCAGACATATTTACTAAGCCTTTAGATAATGCCACATTTCAAAATTTGGTACTAAAGCTTGGTATGCTGCAGCTAGAATAATTTGACTAATACTGATGTTCTCAGTTTACAAGTACTGATGAGCATTAGTATGCAAAGGTCAAAAATAAGTACCGATGAGTAATTTAGTCTTCAGCATTTTCATAACTACTGAAGACTAAAATGCTTCAAAGTACTGAAGTACATTATTTGTTGAAAACAACTGATGTAGTTACAACTACTGTTGTGGTTATAACTACTGATGTGTAATTTTCAAACAAATAAATACTGAAGAACTAATTTTGTTCACAAGTACTGCTGTGTAATATTACACAAAAGTACTGAAGGCAAAATTTGTTCACAAGCTCTGAAGAATAATTTATTTCATCAGCACTTATGAACATCTGATCACAAGAGCTAAGGAATAAATATTCACAAGAGCTGAAGGCCAATGAAACATCTGAAAGTCAGCCAAAGAACTGATGAGTAAAATGTTGAGGTCAGAATTAAACAACTGAATTGATGGCAACAACTGATGAGTAACTTTACTCTTCAGCTGATTCCAACATCTGCTGTTTCATATCCAAACAACTGAAGGACAAAACCATGTCTTCAGTAGTTTTATAACTACTGATGACTAACACCAAGTCCTCAGTTGTTTCAACAACTGAAGCCACAACCATGTCTTCAGTAGTTTACAACTACTGATGTCAGTAGTTTACGATTCAGTACGATGTCACGTTTACGATTACTGATGACTAACACCAAGTCTTCAGTTGTTTACAACGTCTGAAGATGAAAACCATGTCTTCAGTAGTTAATAACTACTGATGACTAACAACAAGTCTTCAGTCGTTTGCAACATCTGAAGGACAAAACCAAAGTTACAACTACTGATGACTAACACCAAGTCCTCAGATGTTTACAACCTCTGAAGGTTAAAACCATGTCATCAGTCGTTTCAACAACTGATGACTAACACCAAAACCTGCAGTCGTTTTCTTTCAGCCGTTTCCATACCCTATAAATACCCAACATTACCTTTAGAGTTTTTTCATTCTCACTTGACTAATATTTCAAAAAAACTCTGAAACCTCTCTCACACCATTAATGGCGACCATGCAGCTAAAGCCACGACACAACTGTGTCACATACCTCACCAAATCGCCATTCTGGACAAAGTTTCATAACGCCATCGATCTTATGATCGATTCTCCTTTCCAGACGGCATTTCTCTTAAATCCTACCATTTATGCCGATTCCCTTACCCAGTTCTGGACGAACGTCACCTTGCATACTGGAGAGGACGACGCCAAGGTCTCTCTCTAGTTGTTCGTCAACACCCAGAAGGTGGTTATCAATCCAGCAATCATCCGACAAACCCTAAAATTAGATGATGCCACCTTCCCAACCGACTACCCAAAAGGCACCACTGATCTTTCTTTTATACATCATGAATATCAGGGTGACCTATCTGCCTCTACCCTGCTCAAGAAACATTTCCATGATCCAGAACGCCTCATTTTTCACATGGTAAATGTATGCTTAGCCCCGAAGACTTCATGATGGGATCAAATGTCTACAAGGTGGCAGCAGGTATTATTCTCTATCCTTGAGAAACAACCGCTAAACTTTTCTGAAATACTATTTTTGGAACTTAGGGATATGACCACAAAACCTTTTGCAAACCGTTGGATTTTATATCCACGGTTCATAATGGCAATAATAGAGAACCAGCTTCATGCTGAGCGACTAGTTGGCACTGGAGTCCCTGCCATGGCTGTATTGCCTGAGGTATACTCCAGGCACAACACAGACTAAACGTTGAAAAAGGCTGCCAAACTGCAAAAACCCACACAGCTGGAACCCACAGCCTCCACCTCAAAGTCCAAAGTCCCTACCAAACCCAAGAAAAAGAAGCCCAAAACGGCTACTCAGGGAGATGAGTCCCCTGAGGATGCCCCTGCACAACAAAGGCAGGAAGTAATTACTGGTATGATTCTCCCAGCAATTACAACGACTCCACCAACCACAACTGCTTAGGCATCCTCTCTACAGGAGCCTGAAGCAACCACTTTTGGGGAACCCACACATCTGGGGCCTTTCTCACTTGAGGAGGCTGCCATTGAAACGCACCAATCTCCCCTAGTGCATAATGCTTCTACCCCATCTCCCACTGCAGCCGCCCCTAAAAGCCCTACATTAATATTTGCAGAAGTGTTGACTCATCTTAACACTCCACCCTCTCCCCAGGAACCAATCACAACTGGAAAACTCCAACCACAGAGAGGGTGGATGCAAGTGTTGATGGGAGTCCATAACACAGAGAATCACTTGTCTCATCTCCATGTGTGGCAAAGGAGATAGGACAATCTGGTGAGGCTGCCACTTCCCCTGTATCAGCAAATGAACAGGAAGAAGCTGGTACCATCCTAAGTCCTCACCAGAGGCAACCGCCGATGATGGATCCAATCCGGAGGCTGGAAGTCCCCAGAACCAAGAACAAGGGGCACATGCGAACACTGAGCCACACTCGACGCATGTACATCCTGACTTAGTCAGGAGGTCAGGTGATTTAGTTCAAACTGATGATGACCTGAGCTTCTTCTTTGATGTAGTTGCTCAAAATACTATTCTTGAGGATGAGGTTAGTAGACTCAAAGAGCTACTAGCCAAAATGACTCAAGAACAAAGTCCATCTGCCACGATTAACCCACAGATGGCACCTTCACCTGAAGGTCTCACATACACACAGCCACTTCCACAAACTCAGCCACCCGCCCCTGCTTCTGGCACTAGTTCTCAGGGACAGCACCCCCCTGAGCAATTAGCTACTATCTTTCAAAATTCCTTGCCTCTCATCACACCCATGATCACTGATATTGTGATCAAAACCCCGGATGAGAGGCTTTCCTCTACAATACAGCCCTTGGTGGAAGCTGTTGTGGCCAAGACACTTTCTGATAGTCAAACCCTTGCAACCAATGCAACCAAAAAGGGGGAGACATCAGTGAAAGTTACTAAAAGGAAGAGAGTGGAGGAGGAAGTGAAAGAGAAAGAAGTGGAGGTAGAGGTGGAAAAAGAGAGGGAGTTAGTTGTGGAGACCGAGAAGGAGAGGGAGAAGGAGAAGGAGGGAGCTGAATTGGTAAAAGTAACTGATAGGCAAAAAGACTTTCATGTTACATACAAGAAGAAGAAGGGAGAGAAGGAGAAAGATCTAGCTGTCCTTGTCAAGGAGGCTAATACTGAACATAGCAGGTCAATGGACAATATCATTGATCAGCTGTTCAGGCAAGGATTTGACACTGACACTGCTGAGCTAGATCAGGAGATAAGGAAATTGGAGGTGAAAGAGATTGAGTACCGATGGTCTTGTTATAGCCAAGAGGAAAAAGAGAGACTTGAGGCTATGACAAGATTCATTTCGAAGTATCTAGGGAGAGCAGTCCTGGAGATAAAATCATGGACCAGGGACAGCATCTTGGTAATAACCACCAAGATTTGTTCGTCTGAAGCATTTACAAAAGGGCTGGTCATAGAAGCCCTCAGTGAAGCAGGTGCTGGGAACAGAACTGAGTTAGCCAAATAAACCAAATCCTCTCTCACATCTAAACTACTAGATCAGCCTGCCCATATTCCCACACCAAAAACTAAACCACCACCCACAAAACCAACCCCCTCACCATCAAAACCCATAGCCGATGATGCACCCTTGAAGAAGAAGAAAAGGGTGTTGAGGCTACAAGAAGAAGAAGAAGAGGATGATGAGGAAGAAGATAGGCTGCCTCTCTCTGCAGTCCTAACCTTGCCTAAGGCCAAACCTATGCCCATCACTCCCACCTCACAAATGGAAACTGTGAGGGTAAAGCTTGAAGAAGAACAGCAGCAAAAGCTACATGATGATGAGATCTTAAAGATTGTAGATAAAGCGTATGCTACTTCCTTATCCATAGTTAACATGAGGAAAGAAGCTCTGAGACTATACACTCTCATGCATACCTTTCAATATCAAAGAGATAAAGTGAGAACTTGGCCTGATCCCAGAGTGGCTCATAGGATCATCAAGAAAGACATTCCATTAAGATACAAGGGCCAAGTGAAGAAGATTGTAGATGAAGTGATCACCTTGGCCATTGTAGTATCACCTTGCAAATCATTGAAGATTTCAAGAAAGCCTATGAGGCTAACCTACCACCCCAAAAGATGTTGGAGAATAGGGTGGTCAGAAAGGGGTTAGTCTACAAGAGGCTTGAGAACTTCAGGAAAGATGAGCTCAATCTGTTGCTTGAGGGCAAACACCCGGATGAATTTGCCTATAGACAGATAACCACAGCTGAGCTCAAAAATGGTAAACAGGCCAAGTATGTCTCAGAGCTGTATGGGCGTGAAGGATTGTTTGATGGTGAGGCTGAGGAGCTTACCATGGAGGAGCAAATTGTATTTCTTGAAGCCTACACCAGAGAATCCTACAAGCTCATACATGGGAAGTAGGTCTCATGGATGGGACAACAGCCTTGTGTCCAGTTCCCCAAGACAGGGTTCCCATCTATACTATGCCAACCAAATCTCAAAGACCTCTTCCCAGGCCAGTGCTTACATGGGTCAACTTCTGATCTGATCCAGAAGGAAATAGACCAATATTTCTGCCATCAATAAGTGGGACAACAATAAGCTTAGAGGTTTTGGCTGTATTGGTTTAGGGGGAGATTGTTGGACCAAAAGAACCAATGAGCCAGATCAGAAAAACCTCTAAGTCCCACAAGACATCACAAAAACTGCTGAAAGCTTCATCAGCTGTTTGACAAAGACTGAAGACCTCAACAGCTGAAGATCAAAGTACTGAAGAACATCAGCTGAAGACACAAGTACTGAAGCCTCAAGTACTGAAGACAAGTACTGAAGACTCAAGTACTAAAGACTCAAGTACTGAAGCCTCAAGTACTGAAGCCTCAAGTACTGAAGACTCCAGTACTGATGAATATCAACTGAAGACTGAAGTACTGAAGATCAACAGCTGAAGTACAAAGACTGAAGACAAAGACTGAAGACAAAGACTGAAGACATCAACTGATGACAACTACTGAAGTCACCAGCTGATGAATCATCTGAAGTTAAAGTCTGAAGAACAAGTGCTGAAGCTTCAGAGTTTGTCACAACAGCTGAAGAAGTATTCTTCAGTTGTTATGATGGTTTACCTTTTAGCTTTTTCTTATCAGTAGTTGTATTTTCTATTTCAGTAGTTTATAAAATGACTGAAGAGTATGTTCTTCAGTCGTTGTAGTTTTTCAGTAGTTTCTTTTCATTACTTGTAATGAGTTAACACTTAGGCTTTTTGTAAGAAGATGTCAGCTGTTTGACATCTTCAGTAGTTGTGTTAACTCTTCAGTAGTTAAGTTAGTTTCAGTAGTTTGTTAAAATAACGGTTTGATGTCACTGTCAAGTGACATCAGCTGACGTCATTTCTCCTATAAAAGGATGATGACCTAATTGTAATCCATGCCGAAGCATGTGATCTAATAGAAAACACCTTTTTGTAGAATTCTCTCTCTCTCTCTATAACTTACTGTTACATGCAAAATTTCTTATGTTCTTGCTTTAATTTCTAATTCTTGTGCTAAATCCACTGCGAATCAAACCTAATTGATCAAACTAGAGGCTGAGATCCTTTCAATCCATTTTATAGTGCGATAGTGTTTTTGTGATGTAATGCAACAACTGATGTTTTTTAATGTAACAATGATGTATTGTTTTGCAAAAGCTGTCATTAATATATGAAATGATTTTAACTAATTCCGCTACTATGTTTTAATTAAATGAATATTTATGTGTTTTGTGCAATGATAGTCCAACTGCGAGGTGCCCGGGAACGGGGCCTTACAAGTTGATACCAACTTGTAAGGCCCCGTTCCCTAAAACCTCAAAGTTAGTCATTCATCGCACATAAGATATTTTAAAACATACATTACTTTTGCAGCGAAAATTAAAACTTTCATTAGTAATTAAAAACATGCCATTTCATTGCATTATAACATTCGTTTTCTTATCAAAATACAATGACATGTCAAAATGTGGATGCCATCCTCAAAATGTTCCCAGTAGCGTATAAATCCATGCCTACAACTCTCAGCATCAACAAAATACCTCCCAACTATTATGCATTCAAAAGTCAGTGATGCTACATTCAACCATGGTCATACATCATACGTACATTCATTCTATATTCTTCATTCATTTCATTCTTTTATTTACTTTCCTATTCATAATTTCGTTTATATTTTTCACTGTCTTTTACTTTCTTTTCTCTTACTTTCTTTCTTTTCATACTTTTCATTCGTCAGTTGTCATACATCGTACATACGTACTGATAATAATTATTATTATCTTCATCATCATTCGTTCATTCATTCATTCCTTCGCTCATTACTCATCATTACTCGAATCTTGTCTCATGCAATATCCCCGACTCATGCTCGAAAGCTGATGTTGTGCCAGGGTCTGTAAATAAACCCCTGACTCATGTCCGAAGACTGACACAGCACTGGGATACGTGACAAAGATCCTCTTCGGGTCAATCACACGGATTGAACTCTATCCGAGTCTTTTGCGACAATAGGGTCGCTCACCTCATTGTCAATCTTAATGATTGAACTTTATCCCATTCTTTTGCAATACAAAGTAGCTCACCTCATTATCTTCTCTCATGCAATACCCCCGACTCATGTCCGAAGACTGATACTGTGCCGGGGCCTGATAAACAAACCCCCGACTCATGTTCAAAGACTGATACAGTACCGGGGTACGCGACACAGATCTCATCATCTGTCACTTCCTTACACATCATTCGTTATCTCACCTGCTCGTTCGTTTCGTTCTTCATCACATTCGTTCGTTTCGTACTTTATCATTATCTTTCACTTCGTTACATAATAGTTTACGTTTATTCATTTATTCACTTTATTCATTCATTCATACATCCTACCACATAAAGTCACACATATCGTATTACCTAACATAATACGTACGTTTTGAAAGCTCTTTAACGAAGAAAGATAACATATCACTCACACACATACACATCATAATTTTATCACATCACCATGCACACATCAAGCATAAGCCATTATATCATAACAGGGCCTATCTCTCTATTCTACAATTTGAAACCACTTAGAAAATCATAAGTCCAAAATGGGTGCATGGGACTTTTCAGGTGCATGAGCATAAAAATTCTAAAGCGTAAAACGGTCTGGGCGCATGGGCAATATTTGGGCACATGGGCACTATTTGGGCGCATGAGCCGTGTTTGGGCGCTTCACCACTATGCAGGTGCATGTCGCCTGTTCAGGTGCATCAATACTTAGCCGTTTTAAGCAACTTAGGCGCATTGGAATTATTTAGGCGCATGGCCAACATGTTGGGCGCATGGGCCATTATTCAGGCGCATAACCCAACACTTAGACTCCTGAGCAATTCTGGGCGCATGGGAACACTGTTTAGGCGCATGGCCCACACTTGGGCGCATGGTCAACACTTAGGCGCATGGGCCATTATTTGGGCACATGGAACCATTTTGGATTATTTTTAACACATCCCAAGCACAGATTTAACATACTAAGGGCTCCTAAACATGCTAACGTCAATATGTAGCCCATAATCAAACTCTAAAACATACTGTTGGACCAAAAGAACCAATGAGCCAGATCAGAAAAACCTCTAAGTCCTACAGACATCATAACAACTAAAGAAGACGACATCAGCTAAAGACAAAGTCTGAAGACAAGTTCTGAAGACAAAGTCTGAAGACATCAGCTGAAGACAAAGTCTGAAGACCGAGTCTTCAGAGGTTGTCATAACAGCTGAAGTAGTACTCTTCAGTAGTTGTGATGGTTTTACTTTTCAGTAGTTGTCTTTATCAGTTTCAGTAGTTTGTAATCAGTAGTTTGTAATCAGTAGGTCAGTAGTTTGTTTTCAGTAGTTGTAGTATTAGTTAATACTTAGCTTCTTTTATAAGAAGATGTCCTCAGTTGTGTGGACATCTTCAGTAGTTTTAGTTATTTCAGTTTTTTATGTAAAACGGTTAGATGTCACTATCAGGTGACATCTGCTAACGTCACCTTACCTCTATAAAAGGAAGGTTGACCTAAATTGTAATTGCTGAAGCTTGTGTATGAATGAATACATTCTCTTTTGCAGAAAACATTCTCTCTTTATAACCGTACTGTTTCATTGAATATCCTTTGTGTTCTTGCTTAAATTTCATCTAATTCTTATACTATTCCGCTGCAAATCATAACCTAATTGATCAAACTGGATCCTAGATCCCTTCAAATGGTATCAGAGCAGGTTAATCATTGATCGATTTAACAATTGATCGTTGAAACTGCTCTTTTGATATCTAAGCTTGATCGAATTAACAAATTTGCAAGAATTGGTTATAGAGTTTGATTTTCTATTGCTTCTGGTGAATTAAGTTGAGGTTCTTCGTGTTTAAAACAGAGTTGTTGAGTTTTGAGCTAGATTTGTTAAAATTACATTGAATTTGTTTGAATTTGTGAAAATGACTACACCAACAAATGATCCTCACAATACTGGCTCCTCAACAAAGCCTCCGATGCTTGTTAGGAGTGAGTATAACATATGGCAATGCCAAATGCTCCATCACCTGTCTATCAATAGCGCAGGATGTTGGAAGTCTGTGGTTCATGGACCATACAAGCCTATGGTGAGTTTTCCGGAAAAGAATGAGATGGTTTCGAAGAAACCAGAGCAGTATTCGAATGTGGATCTAAAACTGTTTGAAATTGATGCTAAAGCCCATGGAATTCTGGCCATGGCACTGCCAAATGAAATCTATTCAGTGCTTATGCATCATGAAACTGCTCATGACCTCTGGGTTGCTCTGAAGGAACAATTTGGAGGAACAGATGAGGTTTTGGCAAACACTAGAGAAATCCTTGCCCAGCAATATGAGACATTCTCTCATAGAAAGGGTGAGTCTCTGACTCAGCAGTTTGAGCGATTTTCCTGTTTGATATCTGAGTTGAAAATGGTTAAACAGGAATATTCAAATAGCCAGATGAACAACAGATTCCTCAGATCCCTGCTTGAGAGATAGGACACATATACAATTGTCCTACGCTCCAGTGCAAATCTCTACACTCTATCTCTCACCCAACTTCATGGGAAACTATTGACATTTGAACGAGAGATAGAACAGAAAAGGAAACTGTCTTCATCTGGGAAGCTCACTGATGACTTTGTACCAGGAAATATTGCACTGGTCAGTCAGGAGTTAGAGTATGCTGCATCAGAAGGTGTTGGGTCATTATAAGGCTGGTGCAACCAAAACCACTTCACATAGTCAATTTTGGTGCTACATTCAAAGGCTTCCGAAGCCAAGTATGAGAACTTCCGAAGTCTGAAGAGTTCTTCCGAAGACAAAGTCTAAAGACAATAGCTGAAGACAAAGTCTGAATACAAGAGCTAAAGACAACAGCTGAAGACATCAGCTGAAGACATCTTCCAAAGACAAAGTCTGAAGACAAGAGCTGAAGACAAAGTCTGAAGACATCTTCCGAAGACAAAGTCTGAAGACAAAGTTCGAAGACAAAGTCTGAAGACAAGAGCTGAAGACAAAGTCTGAAGATAACAGCTGAAGACAACTTCGGAAGACAAACTCTACTTCCGAAGACAAAGAAGACTCCAAGCCTCGGAAGAAGCAGTCTTCCGAAGTATAAGTGGCTTCGGAAGAAGTTATTCTTCCGAAGCAATTTAACCTTCGAAACACACTGCTATGACTAGTAGACATAAGTATGGTCTCTGACAATCCTCTGCAGACCTCTGATACAGCATGGCTTCTTCCTAAAGAGCCATGTTGTTGACCATACTTTATTCTACTATTTACCTTTTTATGATAGTACATGTTACCAACTTTAGTTGGTGACAAAAGGTAAGTCAGGGACATGTCCTGACTACCAAATACCAGGTAAAATGTCTGAGATACCTTAACCTATAGTCTTGTAGTATAGACGTTTGGTTAGAGGTTTCCAGCTGGTATCAAAGTATATCCGGCTGTAGGTAGTATTAGATATGTATTCTCATTGAAACTCATAAGGTAGAGAAATTGAGAGAGCTTGAGCCTGTAAGAGTCTTGTAATCCTTTGAGTTGAGAAGCAATATATAAAAGTACCTTGAAAATTTACTTCCCGTGTTCATTATCATTTGTTACTTGTTATATTGTGATCAACTCTTGTTAGACTCTTTCTGAGTGTTGTTCAAGGTGAGTTTGAGAGAAAATCACTTGTTGAGTGACTGAAACCGATCCTGCAGAAGGTTCATATGATGAGCATATAGATTTCTCTACAAACAGTGGAGAACATGCTTTTGTTAGTGTTGATAGTAATTCAGGTGGTAGTAGTGATAATTTGTGCTTTTTGATGGATGATTTGAAAGGAATTCCAAATGATGATCTGGAAGAGATGGACATTTTGAGTCAAATGGAAATGATCAACATCAGATCTCAAAAGTTCTACAAAAGAACTGGTCAGAAATTCCCTGGTCTCTCTGGCAAAACCAAGGTTGGTTTTGACAAGAGCAAGTTGAGGTGTCACAAGTGGCATAGACTTGGACACTTTGCAAGAGAGTGTAGATCATCTGGATCTAACTCATCTGCACCCTTTGTGACATTCCCAAGCAATAGCTCACAAAACAAAGGGCAACATTCCACCAGTTCTGGTCATCCTTCACAAGTTCAATCATCTCCTGCATATTTTGTCCCTCAAGGTCCTATGCCATATCCTTACCCCTGTTTTTACATGTCTCAGTCCAATCAGGTTCAAGTACCCACAGCTCAACAAACACCTGCCCTACTTGAGCCTCAACTATCTTAATCAAATCAACAATCTTAATCTCAACCACAACAAAGCTTTTTCACCCCTGGAGTTGTTGACTGGAGCAGCTTACCAGATGATCTTTCTGGTTATCATGAACAATTGTTTCCAGGTGCTGGTCAACATGGTGGTGAAAACCCTTTTGGAAATCTTGCTCTTATGGCCCTAGAGTCTACTGATGGTTCATGCTCAAATGCTTCTACATCACAGGTACCACAGGTATCTTCAGAGGCTAAGGCCAAGTTGTGTTCTGAGTCATGCATAGCTACCTTTACCTCAATTAGAGAAGCAAATGTAGCTTTAATCAATAAAAATCTTGAGCTAGAGAAAGTGATTTCCAAAAGAAAAGAGGAGTTTGAGTCTGTTTTAAATGAAAAGGATTATGAGATTTATAAATTAAAATGCCAAATCACTGATGAAAAGACAAAGGTAGAGGTTATCTTAGAGAAATACAAGGATCTCAAAGAAACACTTGCAGATACCCAGATGGAGTGTGAACGCTGGGTAACATCATGCAAGGGGTTTGAAATGCTTCTCAACAAACAAACAGCTTCAAATATGAAGTTTGGGATTGGTTATAATCACACTACTCCTCCTACAAATTTTACTCCCAAATTAGAAGTAGAATCTGAAGGAGAAAGCAATGGCCAATCCATAACATCATGTGTCTCACCCTCTGGTAATGAATCAAAGTCAGAGGATGAAGTCAGTATTAGCACCTCAGCACATCAATCAGCTGATGGTTCCAATGCTGATAAAGACATGATCAGGAGAAATTTGATCACTTCAGGTGCTGTCTCACAAAGTACTCAAAGTACTGAGGGACAAGTCACAACACCTGAAGAACAAACCAAACCCACTGAGAACAAAAATGGTTTGACAACTACTGAAGAGTCTATCAGGAAGTCCAAAAGTACTGATAGAAAACTTCTGAAGAACAAATCTTCAGTAGTTAAGAATGCTTCAGTACTTAACATAAGTACTGAAAGGAAGAAAGTACTGAAGAACAAACCTTCAGTAGTTTCATCTTCTTCAGTAGTTGATCAACTGAAGATGAAGAAAAAGCCATGTGAAATATGTGGCTTATTCAATCATCTCACTGATGACTGCTGGTACAGAAAGGGTTCCAAATTCAACAAAGATAAGAACATCAAAAAGAAAATTAATAAAATGAAAAATGAATTTGAAACCATGTTTGTACCAGAGGCATCTCAACCTGAAAACCTAAATTCCTTTAAGAAATCCAAACAGAAGGAAGGGGTTTATCAGGAAACAGTTAAAGGTGTTCAATGGATTCCTCATGGAATACCAAAACACCAGACTAAGTCTGTGTCTTCCAAAAGTGAGAAAATTGTGAAACACAGGAACCAATCACAAACAAGAACTGATGTGTCTGATGAACTAAAGGCTTTAGCAAACAATCAGACACAACTTGTTATGATGGTTCAACATCTATTGGGGAGAGTTAACCAAATAGATGTACCTGTGATTAAACCACAGAAAAGGAAAACCAAGCCAAAATTAAAGGACTCCTTTTCCACACCATCTCCACTTACACAGGCTGTTACTCATGACAAACCAGTTAGTATCACATCTGTTGATGAGAACAGACCCAAAACCATAATTGTTTGGGTCTCAAAAACTAACTAGTTTCTTTTGACAAATGCAGGGTTCTTCAGCATGCCAAAGAAGCATCTGGTATGTGGACAGTGGAGGATCCATGCATATGACAGGGAGCAGCTCTCTTCTTAATGACTACTCTCAAGGAAGGAAAGGATTTGTTTCCTTTAGTAATGATGCTAAAGGTTACATCATCGGCAAAGGCTTTGTTTCAAATGGTGAAATAAGGTTTGATGATGTCAACCATGTGGAGAATCTCAAGTACAATCTCTTGACTGTCAGTCAGATGTGTGATAAAGGTCATGTTGCCCTTTTAACCAGCCAGAACTGCAGGATTCTGTCTTCCAAAGTTCTGAGTCTGATTGACAAGGTATTGGATGAATATACTCTCCTGAAGGCCAACAGGACAGGAAGAGTATATGCCTTAGATTTATCAATGAAAATTGATCTAAAAGGCCATCCTTGCCTGTTCTCCAAGGCCTCTCCTCAGGAATCTAAACTATGGCACAGAAGGATTGGTCATGTGAATCTTAAAAACATGAACCAGCTGATCCATCATGGTTTAGTGAGAGGATTGCCAATGAAGGAGTTCAAATGTGATGACAACGGCTCTGCTTGTTTGAAAGGGAAGCAAAACAAAGTATCATTTCCTCCAATAGAAGAGCCAAAGTCTACTGCCTGCTTGCAATTACTACATATGGATTTGTTTGGTCCTGTAAGAGTGATGAGCATGGCAAAGAAGAAATACTATCTATAATTATGGATGATTACTCCGGATTTATATGGACTTTCTTCGTGCATTCAAAAGATGAAGCTGCACAAGCCATTATATACTTTATGTTGTATGTTGAAAAACAGTATTCCCTTCCAGTCAAGTGTGTAAGGAGTGATAATGGCACAAAATTTAGAAATCACACACTTGATGAATTCTACTTGTATAAGGGAATCAAGAGGCAGTATAGCATTCCAAAAACTCCTGAACAAAATGGAGTGGTGGAAAGAAAGAACAGGACACTTATTGAAGCTGCTAGGTCAATGTTGGCTGATTCTGGTTTGCCACTGACCTTTTAGGCTGAAGCTGTCAAAACAGCTTGCTATGTGGAGAATAGAGTCTTAGTAAGTCAGAGGTTGATGAAGACTCCTTATGAAGTGTTACATCATTTGGACCCTCTGATTTCATTTTTTAGAGCATTTGGGTGTCCCTATTACATTCTCAATACAAAGAATCCACTTCAGATGTTTGAATCAAAGGTGGATGAAGGGTACTTTGTTGGATATTCATCTACTTGCAAGGCATACAGAGTTTTCAACTGCAGAACAAAGATAGTGGAAGAGACCTTGCATGTGAAGTTTAATGAATCTTCAAAGGACAAGATTCCACAAAACCCTGTGGAGCTATTCGATTTAGACATACTGCAATATGTTCCTTATCAGTCTCCAGCTGTTGCAGTTCCTGAAAATATTTCACCTCATGAAAACAGTTCTCCACCTGGTGGTACTGATGATGATGATGACAATACTCACCTTTTCAAGTTTAGTGCTCAACTACCTGACTCATCTAAACCCGATATTCCTATAGCTTCAGTAGCTCCATCCACAATAAATGCTGATGAGATCTCTGCATCATCTACTTCATTTGCATTGCCATCTACTTCATGGTTTCAAGAGTCTGAATCAAAATCTGTTGCTGCTGAATCTCCTGCAAGCACCTGCACAAATCTTATTGTCTATCAAGAGCTGAAGAATCACCCAATGTCTCAAATCATTGGTGATATCAATGCTGGAGTTTCAACCAGAAGTCAATTGTCCAATTTCTGCTTCTATGCTCTCTTCATCAGTCAGCAAGAGCCAAAGAACTATCATGTTGCATTAAGAGACAATGGATGGGTTGAAGCCATGCAACTTGAACTTCTTCAGTTTAGAAAGCAGCTAGTGTAGGAGATGGTTCCTCTACCCCAAGGTAAGTGTGCAATAGGCACTAAATGGGTGTTTAGGAATAAAACTGATGAAAAAGGTCAAATTGTCAAGAACAAGGCCAGACTGGTTGTACAGGGGTTTTCACAAGAAGAAGTTATTGATGATGATGAAACCTTTGCCCCTGTAGCCAGACTGGAGGCAATCAGATTGTTCTTAGCTTATGTTGCTTTCCATAATCTCAAAGTTTTTCAAATGGATGTCAAAAGTGCATTTTTATTTGGTAAAATAAAAGAAGAAGTTTATGTGTGTCAACCACCAGGTTTTGAGGATAATAAACATCCAGATTGGGTGTATAAGCTTGATAAGGCTCTGTATGGGTTGAAACAAGCTTCTAGAGCATGGTATGAAACACTGTCTAATTTTATTCTTCAAAATAATTTCACTAGAGGCTCCATGGATAAAACTTTATTCATAAAGAAAGTAGGACAGCATAAGCTACTTGTTCAAATTTATGTAGATGATATTATTTTTGCATCCTCTGATCCAAAGTTGTGTGATGCATTTACAAAATTGATGTAATAAAAGTTTGAAATGAGTGCCATGGGAGAATTACAGTTCTTTCTGGGTTTGCAAATCAAACAAAGAGCTGATGGAACTTACATTCATCAGTCAAAGTATACAAAGGATCTTCTGAAAAAGTTTAATTTACAAAACTGTAAGCCCTGTTATACTACCATGAGCACTACCACACAACTGGATGCTGATCAAAAAGGTAAAGCGGTTGATGAAACCCTTTACAGATGTATGATTGGTTCCTTGATGTACCTTACAGCTTCTAGACCAGACATTATGTTTGCAACTTGTGTCTTTGCTAGATTTTAGGCTGCACCTAAAGAATCCCATTTGAATGCAGTCAAAAGGATCTTTAGATACTTGCAAGGAACTCAATCTCTAGGACTTTGGTATTCCACTGGGCACTCTTGCAAATTGGTTGCTTTCTCTGATAGTGACTATGCAGGGTGTAAAGTAACCAGAAAATCAACTTCTGGTGGATGCCAATTTCTAGGCAATTGTTTGGTTTCTTGGCAGAGTAAGAAACAAACTTCAGTTGCTACATCCACTACTGAAGCAGAGTACATTGCTGCTGCAAGTTGTACATCTCAGGTACTCTGGCTTCAGAATCAATTACTGGATTATGGCATTACAGAGAATAAGACTCCATTATTGATGGACAGTGCTTCAGCTCTTTGTATTGTTAAGAATCTTGTCCAGCATTCTAAGACCAAACACATTGAGATCAGACATCATTTCATCAGGGATTATTATGAAAAAGGTCTGATTGATTCAAAGTTTGTTCCTAGTGCTGATGAGCTTGTAGATATATTTACTAAGCCTTTGGACAATGCAACTTTTCAAAATCTTGTGCTAAGGCTTGGTATGCTGCAGCTAGAATAAATTGACTAATACTGATACTCTCAGATCATAAGTACTGATGAGTATTAGTATCCAAAAGTCAAAAATAAGTACTGATGAGTTATTTTGTCTTCAATATTTTTAACTACTGAAGTGTTAAAAAGACTGAAGACTAAAATACTTAAAAGTACTGTAGTATATTATTTGTTGAAAAGAACTGATGTAGTTACATCTACTGATGTGGATGTAATTACTGATGCTTATTATCAACAGAAGTATTGAAGAACAAATTTGTCCAAAAGTACTGATGTGTAATCTTGAGCATAAGTACTGAAGACAAAATTTGTTCACAAGTTTTGAAGAATATTTATTTCAAAATATCTACTACACAAATGTTCAGAAGAGCTGATGAATAAATATTCAAAAGAACTGATGACCAATGAAACGTATGAAAATCAGAAAAGTCTGATAAGTAAATGTTGAGGTCAAAATAAAACAACTGAAACCTGTGAATTGACGAAAACAACTGATGAGTAACTTTACTCTTCATCTGTTTCAAACACCTGCTGTTTCATTTCAAAACAACTGAAGCCAAACCCAAGTCTTCAGTAATTTCCAACTACAGATGACTAACACCAAGTCTTTAGTTGTTTACAACATCTGAAGGTTAAAACCATGTCTTCAGTCGTTTCAAACAACTGATGACGAACACCAAAACCTTCACTTGTTTTCCATCAGCCGTTCAATAATCTATAAATACCAAACCCTAACCTCAGAACTTTACATTCCCTAAACGTTATTATTCAAAATTCTCAGACCTTCCCTCCTACATTAATGGCGACCATGCAACTCAAACCACGCCATAACTGTGTAGCCTACCTCACCAAATCGACTTATGACGCCATCGATCTGATGGTTGAATCCCCATACCAAACGGCCTTTCTTTTGAATCCAACCATATACGACGAATCCCTACAACAATTCTGGACAAACGTCACCCTCACAACTGGTGAGAATGATGTCGAGATCACTCTCCAGTCGTTTGTCAAGCAGAAGAAGGTGGTCGTCACTTCAGACATTATTCGGCAAACCCTAAATCTTAATGATGCCACCTTCGTCACCGAATATCCTAAGAGTACAACCGACTTATCCTTCGCCCATCATGGATACGAAGGTGACCTAAGTGCTACCACAATCTTGAAGAAGCACTTCCATGACCCTGAACGCCTAATCTTCCACATGGTCAATGTCTGCATCGCCCCCAAGACCTCCTCATGAGATCAAATGTCTTCCAAGTGGCAACAGGTATTGTATTCTATTCTTGAACGCCAAAGCTTAAATTTTTCTAAAATTATCTTTTTAGAATTAAAAGAAATGGCTTTGAAGCCTATGGCTAATAGATGGATCTTATATTCAAGGTTTCTTATGGCTACTATTGAAAATCAATTAAAAGATGAGGGCCTTATTGGCCTAGGAGTCCCTGCTGTGGCAGTTTTGCCTGAAGTATACTCCAGGCATAACTCGAACACACAACTAAAAGAGGCTGCCAAGCTACTAAAACCCAAGCAGCGGGAACCCACAGCCTCATCCTCCAGATCCAAAGTCCCAACCAAGCCAAAAACTAAAAAGCCCAAAAAGGCTACTCAGGGAGTTGAGTCCCCTGAGGATGCCCCTGCAGCACCAAGGCAAGAAGTAACTGTTGGAAGTAATCCACCAGTAGTTATACAGACTCCACCAACCACAACCGCACAAGAATCCTCTTAACAGGATCTTGAAGCAACCATTTAGGGGATGCCACATTTCTGGAACCTCTCTCATTTGAGAAGGTTGCCATTAAAGAGCATCATTCACCCCAGGTGCAATCTGCTTCACACCTATCTCCCACTGAGACTGTTGGTACACATGTCCCCAGTTCTAGTCTAGTGAGCTACAATGTAATAGAACTTCTTCTTGTAACACATATGTAACGTTTGTTTATTATAATGAGAATCTCTTCCTTTATGTTTATCGGTTGTTTACATGTTATATCTATTCATATCAATTATTAGTACACGCATATATAACAATGTTATATAGGGTTACAGTTGTTAGACTTAGGTTTGAACCATCAAAGGTTCAAGAATGTGTTTAACTAAGTAATCTGATTCAGTCGCACGACTGGACCATGCGAATGGGCCAGTCACACGACTGAACCAGGAGATTGAGTCAATCGTACGATTAAGTCATAAGACTGACTCAGTCGTCCGAATGAACCAATCGTATGACTCAATCGTACGAATGATAGCTGTAACCTATAAATACCACTTAATTCGTGGAAAAACACAACACTTCGAATACTTGCAACCCTAGCCGACCCAGAGCGTCCTGTTCGTCCATTCCATGTTCATAGAACGTCCCAGACCATTCCTAGTTCGTTCTTAACGTTTTCTAATCGTTGGGTTTGATCTTGATTACGTTCTCCCTGATTGGATCGCCAATCAAATAGGATTCCGCACTATTTGATCCGGTATAACGAAGAATCAGTTAGTACTCCGTACGTACACGGTCCTAACAAGTGGTGTCAGAGCCTAGGCTCTTGATTCTTCGTGGATTCAATCAAGTTTTTGGTAAAGTCAACGTTTTTACATGAAAAGATCCAATCTTTCTGCTAAAAATCAAGTCTTTACGTTTGCATGTTCTGAAAAATCAATATTTTTCGACTTTCAGCCGTCTAGATTGTCAAAAATTGCGTTTTAGGTCTAAAGTTGCGAAAAATCTCGATTTCAGCAGTCTCAGTCGCACGATTATCTCAATCGTACGACTGAAGTCTAGTCGCCTGTTCATTCGCCCGATTGAGTCAGTCGCCTAGTCCAATCGACCGATTGAGTCAGTCGCACAGTTCAGTCGCCTAATTGAGTCGGTCGGTCTGTTCAGTCACCCAAGTGTCTCAGTCGCCTGTTCAATCGCACGTTTGAGTTTCAATCGCACACTGTTAGTGTCAGTCGCCTGCACAGTCGTACGACTAAGTTCAATCGCACGATTATATCTCAGTCGCTCCCCAGTCGCCCTTTCCAGTCGCATACTCAGTCAAATTCATTATGGACTCTGAAAATTTCGCGTTCTCAGCAGGGAAAGACTCAAGGATCCAGAACTTACTGCTTCTGGAGAATGAGATTGGTAACCACAATAAGCCACCTAAGCTTCTATCTATTGATGAGTTCCCGCAGTGAAAGCAAAGGTTTGAGATTCATCTCAATGGTGTGGACACTAATCTTTGGAATGCTATTGAAACTGGTTACACCATGCCAGTTGGTGCTGATGGTTTGCCATTAACGTTGAGTGGAATGACTGATGCTCAAAAGACTGCCTATAATGCTGAAAAGAAGGCTTACGCGATGCTCACCCAGTCTATTTCTAAAGAGATTTTCCATCAGTATTCTGATCATAAACAAAGTAAGAAATTCTGGAAAGCTCTCGAGAAAAGATATGAAGGGAGCTCAACTCCGAAATCTTTGAAGGCCAAAGCACTTAAGAAAGAATTTGATAATTTTTCAACTATTGGGAATGAGAGTTTGGACGACATAATTGACCGCTTCTATCATCTGATGAGTGAACTTCACACTCATGGGGTAACCACGTCTAAAGAAGAAAAGGTCTCCAGTTTGACTGACGGACTTCCAGAAAAGTGGGGTTCGTTTATTTACACCTTGAGACACAATTCAGTTCTTGAGACATTGGATATAAATGACTTTATTCTGAAACTGCGAGAGGAAGAAGTTAGACACAAGTACAAGGCAAAGAAGGGTTCATTTGCTCAGGATCCAACACTCTACAATGTGACTCCAACTCCTACTGCCAAGTCTTCAAATGCTCCTCTGCAAACTGCTTTTTTTACTAATACATCTGCACCTGGACAAAGCTCATCATCTGTTGGTGAGTCAACAGTCTCATCAGGGTTCAACACAGTGTTACTGAAGCTCAATCGACAAAGTTAGTAACAGAGAACTTGGGTAAGGTAACTGTGGAAGTGGCCAAGGAACACATGGACCTGCTTGCTGCTGTGGTCCATTCCTATGATGGTTTGGTTGCTGGGAAGATAGGAAACTGCCACTTGGCTGATGAAGATTACGAGCAGGTGGATAAAAATGAGTTGGAGAGGATGGATATTATGTGGGCTCTCACAAGTGCTGTGCGACGAGCAAAGAAATTTGTGAAGATAACAGGTCAAAATCTGGTGGCTACAAAAGATACTACTTTCGGCTTTGACTAGTCAAAAGTCACCTGTTTCAACTGTGGGGAGAAAGGACACTTCAAGCGGGAATGTGTCAAACCTAAGAAGACTGGAAATGGAAACCCATTCTCCTCCTTCACAAAGCAAGAGAAAGAGAAGAGGTCAGTTTCAACCAGCAGTGACTCAAAGGCTATGGTGGCGCAAGGTGATGAAGGACAGGACTGGTCCTTTCGATTCTTATCTGATAGTGAAGCCAACATAGCATCCGTTGACGATCTAAATGAAGACTCAGCAAGTAAGGGGGAGAACTCGGCTGAGCCTGATACTGCTGAATTGGATGATGACATATCTGCTGTTGATCAAATTGTTGAGGATGAACTGAATGCTGAATCTGAAGCACATTCTGAACCCCAAAATGCTTTCATGGCTGGAACGTCTACATCAGTACAGGTAGTTTCAAACAAGTTGAAAATGAGTCTTTGAAACAAAATGAGACTTTGAAACAAAAACTCCATAGTCTAGCTAGTTCCTCACATATTTTGAAAAACTTGGTGAAAGAACGCAATAACGGGGAAGGTTTGGGATACAAAGTAGTGCCTCCAACACATGAGATCCTTTTGAACACCAAACAACGTCCAATTAATAATAGCCCAATAAAGGATCATGTGGTGACGACTCCTCTGGTCAGCGATCTGGACACAGCAGTTAAATCTGCCCCTCCGGCTACTGACCAGAAAGCGTCTACATCAGGCACAACTGGCACTAACATCACTGGAAACCGGGTGGACGAGAATGGTCAAGCATCTCTTGGGTTGGGTCCAAAATCGACTACCACACAACCTAAGATTTCCAAAACCACTCAGACTAAACCGGTGAAGCAAGATAACCACCAACTTCCAAGACAAAACTTTCATAATGTTAAACAAGTTAAATTTGTCAAGGGAGGTGAAAGCCTTAAAAGTGAGAACAAAACGAAAGAACCTGAAGTTTACTCACCGCCCCACAAGAGATCTCCTAGCCCTGATGAGTGGAGGTCCTGCTATACTTGTGGACAGCGCGGTCATATTTCTACAAATTGTCCTCGCTATCAGACTCCAAGAATTAAGGTTGAGGTAAACAACAAAGTTAATCTAGATTCAAAACAGCGATCTAAGACTCCGGTTAGATCAAAAACACCTATTAGGTCTAAAACACCTTCTAGGTCGTTTTCATCTCCTCCACACCAAAGGCAACACAGACAAGTTACTGACAAGTCTGTGATGTCAGCGGAAAAACCTGTTTCTGAATCTAAACCATATGCTCAAACTGTAAATCAGTCTAAAGTTTACCACAAACAATCCTTTCACAGGGATGGTTTGTGGAAAGCCAAAACGACTGATGAGTCTGAAAGCATGGACAAGCTGAATGTTGAGATTCCACCCACTGATAAAGTACAGTGGGTTGAATTCATGATGGTTGATTCCTCTGGGAAACCCAAGCCAGTCAAGGCTTGGGTCCCCCTCCTTAACTGATTATTTTCTCTAATGTGCAGGTTGTCCGCTATAGTGCGTCTACAAATACATGGATCGTAGATAGCGGAGCTTCCAGGCACATGATGGGAAACAAGTCTCTCCTTTTCAACGTCAAACAAATTAAAGGGGGACATGTTTC
Source organism: Flaveria linearis (assembly GCA_024085815.1). Lineage (NCBI taxonomy): Eukaryota > Viridiplantae > Streptophyta > Magnoliopsida > Asterales > Asteraceae > Flaveria > Flaveria linearis. The sequence goes on from CM044015.1 coordinate 33,637,335, forward strand.
CTTTGCTGGTAACAAAGGAGGGTACATTACCGCTCAGGGAGAAGTAGGTAATGAAAAGGTAAGGTTCGACAAAGTCAACTTTGTTCAGCAATTAGAAAACAATCTGCTTTCTGTGTCTCAGATTTGTGACAAGGGCTTCAAAGTCATGTTTGACAATCGCAAATGTTACATTCTGAAGAAAGAAATGGATATTCCAGAGGAGAAGGTATTTATGTCCGCATCTGGATATAATGACTTGTATGTTCTAGATATGTCTAATGCTTCTACTAGTACTTCTACTGTTCAATGTTTCTTATCCAAAGCTACAGAGAAGGACTCCATTTCGTGGCACAGAAGAATGGGACACATTAATCATAGGAAGATGAATCATCTGATTCATAACAACTTAGTTGATGGAGTTCCTGTCAAGAACTTCAAGCTTCCTGATTTCTGTGTCTCATGCAAGAAAGGAAAGCAAACCAGGAAATCTCACAAGACCAAGAATGTCAATTCTATTGAGATGCCCCTGGAGCTACTACACATGGATCTATTCGGTCCAGTTAGCACGAAGAGTATCGCAGGAGACTGGTACTGCTTCGTAGTCACTGATGACTACTCACGATTCTCGTGGGTGATGTTTCTGAAAGCAAAGTCAGAAACCTTTGAGTCATTCAAAGTGTTGGTCACTACTCTGGAATCACTTTACAAACTGAAGGTGAGAAAGATTCGCTCAGATAATGGAACCGAGTTTAAGAATCAGTGGATGTATGCTTTCTGCAAAGAAAAGGGAATTGTTCATCAATTCACCTCTGCATACACACCACAGATGAATGGTGTTGCTGAGCGAAAGAACAGGAGTTTGATCGAGACCGCCAGGACTATGTTGGCAGATTCAAAACTGCCAGTGCAGTTCTGGAACGAAGTTGTAGCCAATGCCTGCTACACACTCAATCGTGTGTTAGTAGTGAAGAGGCACGGTAAGACTTGCTATGAGTTACTACAGAAGCGTAAACCAAACTTGGAGTATTTGGAACCTTTCGGTGCTCCTTATACACTTCTGAAGAAAACTCAAGAAGGCAAATTTAATGAAAAGGCAGATCAGGGGATCTTTCTGGGATACAGTATACCCGACAAACGAGTTTACAACAACTCTACTGGTCAGGTAGAAGTATGGTGCAATGTTGATGTTCAACGTTTCACTATCCCCCCTGCTAGAAAAGGTCCATCGTCATTCTTTGACTACGATGGCTTTTTCAAATCATTCAATCTTCCTCAGATAGATTCAGATGATGCTATTGCTACTCAGATGATGCACGATGTTCTAAACTCACCAAATCTGGATACTAGCGATACAACTCCTGCAAGTGGTTCATCGGGATCTGCCTCAGCGGATCAGGATGATAGTGAGAACTCACCAGAGGATGAAGAAGCAACTGAACCAGTACAGTCACCTAATGTTGATCATGAAGGAAGCTCTTCAGCTGCTACACCAGCATCTGGAAATACAGATACTGAACCACCAGTCACAACTATGGACACTGATGTTGTTGTTCCTACAACTCCCTTGACTAGGATCAGTACGAGTCATCCACCAGATGCTATCATTGGTGATCTCCACTCCGGCGTGCAGACTAGAAGTCGATTATACACTGCTGATTACGCTGAAGTAATGGAAAAGGGCTACATGAATGATGGAGCTTACAGATGTTTTATTTCTCAAATTGAACCCAAACACGTAAGTGATGCCCTTAAGGATGAAGCCTGGGTCAATGCTATGCAAGAGGAGTTGCTACAGTTCAAGAAACTTGGAGTGTGGACTCTTGTTGACCAACCCAAAGGAGTCAAAGTAATTGGTACCAGATGGGTACTAAAGTGCAAGAAGGATGACCAGGGTGTTGTTATCAGAAACAAGGCACGGTTGGTTGTTCAAGGCTTCAGACAAGTCGAAGGAATCGACTACAATGAAGTCTTTGCTCCAGTAGCTAGAATGGAAGCTATTCGCATCTTTCTAGCCTACGCCTCTTATATGAAGATCAAAGTCTATCAACTAGATGTTAAGAGTGCATTCTTGCATGGGGAAATCCGTGAAGAGGTATATGTCAGTCAACCCGAAGGATTCGAAGATTATTATCATCGGGATAGAGTCTACAAGTTAGACAAGGCTCTGTATGGGCTACATCAAGCTCCTCGAGCTTGGTATGAAAAGCTCTCCACCCATCTGTTGAAACACGGCTTTCGCAGGGGTGTGATTGACTGTATATTGTTCATCAAAGAAAAGGATGGTGATTTGCTTCTGGTGCAAATATATGTGGATGACATAATCTTCGGTTCACGAAACGAAGAGCTATGTAAAGAGTTTGAATCTGTGATGAAGGCTGAGTTTGAGATGAGTGCCATGGGAGAAATGAAGTTCTTCCTAGGATTACAGGTGGATCAAACCCCTACCGGCATCTTTCTGCATCAAACTAAGTATGTCGGTGACATTCTTAGTCGCTTTGATATGGAAAATGTCACTGCAGCTGGTACCCCACTTGCCACAAATCATGATGTGGCTCCTGATGAGAATGGGGATTTGGTGGATGCTACCATGTATCGTGGGATGATCGGATCTCTCATGTATCTCACTGCCTCGCGTCCAGATATCATGCATGCCACATGTTTGTGATCCCGATATCAAGCGAAACCCAAAGTAAATCATATGATTGGAGTCAAGAGGATTTTTCGTTATCTGAAGGGTACTCCAACACTGGGGTTATGGTATCCTCATGATGATGACTTTGAGCTAACGGTGTATAGTGACTCGGATTATGGAGGCTGCAAAATGAATTACAAGTCTACGTCAGCAGGATGTCAATTTTTAGGGAGGAGATTGGTAACTTGGCAGTGCAAGAAGCAGACATCAGTTGCTCTATCTACCTGTGAAGCTGAATACGTTGCCGCCGCCAGCTGCTGCTCTCAAATCATTTGGATACAACAGCAAATGTGGGACTACGGTTTGCATTTCACTTCTACTCCTATATATGTTGATAATTCTGCTGCAATTGCAGTAACTAAAAATCCGGTCCAACATCCTAAGACCAAACACATAGGCATCAAGTATCACTTCATACGCGACTGCTATGAGAAACATTTAATTGATGTGGTCAAAATTAATACGAATTTTCAACGCGCTGACCTCTACACCAAACCATTTGATAAACCCAGATTTTTCTATCTGCTAGAGGTCAACGGGGTTAAAAAGAAAAGTGATGTTATATTAGAAGAAACAGATACTTAGTCCGACACCGTTTTTTTTAAATTTTTTAGTATTTCTTTTATTTTAATTTTTTTAATTTAATTTCCTTGTCGTATAAAAATCCAAAAAACACAAAAAGATTTTCTGTTTTAGAATTTTAGGGGGAGATTATTTACTTCAGTATTCATTTACTTAAAAAAAAGGGTGGGGTGGTAAGTAAAGCTGAAAAGGCATAGACAAAAAGACAGGAAATGTGACTCAATAAAATGGAAAATGATAGTACACAGGCATCGGGTAACTTGGAACACCATAAAGATTTTCGGTTTGCAAGGATAATTAAATCACAGAAAAATTATAAATCCGAGAAGTCTAAGTCTAGCATAATGGGAAAATGATAGTACGCTTGGTTGGTATTGTAATTACACGGAGAAAGTTGATCTAGGGAGGTGCTAGTTCACTATACGATGTGTTGGTAGATTAACACAATAGACGAGTAGACGTCATTGGTAAACTCAATCTAAACTAAATTGTTCAACCGACTGTGGGATCCCATCTTATCACTAGTTAACACAATCAGTTATTTCCAATAAGGGATAACGAGCAAATAAACGCCACCAAAGGTGTGCGTGTGACTACAAAAAGAGCAAAGGAAAAATTGAATACAAGGGCAATCATGCTGATAACAAAACATTGTTGGTGCGTTATGTGAAAAAGAAAATAAGAAATGCTCTAACAAGGAGATAGGTTGTGTGCCTCTCTGCTGTGCGATGGCACTGACCTGAGGATAAGCATAATCTACATAGTTATTTCCAATAAGGGATAACGAGCAAATAAACGCCATCAAAGGTGTGCGTGTGACTACAAAAAGAGCAAAAGAAAAATTGAATACAAGCGCAATCATGCTGATAACAAAACGTTGTTGGTGCGTTATGTGAAAAAGAAAATAACAAATGCTCTAACAAGGAGATAGGTTGTGTGCCTCTCTGCTGTGCGATGGCACTGACCTGAGGATAAGCATAACCTACATATTCTAGAATTCATTTTTGTTTGCCGCCTCTCTGTTGTGCGATGGCACTGACCTGAGGATTGGCTTCTCTTTGAAAACTCTAAGAATAGTCTCTTCTTGTCAAAATACCTATAGACCGCTCGAAAGTCTTCTAAGGAATATTGATTACCATATAAGCTTGGGATCCACAAATGTTGGTTGAAATAATATAACTTAATTCTTCACCAATGCGTGTCAAAAGTCTGTGTATGGATTTAAGTGGACAAATATACTGACAATCGTCGTGTATGCACCGACTGAAGTTGATAATCAAAGTACGTTACGTATCATATCAAGCATGATTCCCAGTTAGATCTTAGAAATCTTAGATGAGTAAGAAAGCTGTGATATGCAAGTGTTTAAAGTTAAATTCAAATCAAAGGTTCCAAGTAATGGTGTATATGCCTGTCTGATTCCAAATGAGTCTGTTCTTGATATAATGTCAATGCTAATAGGCTATACAAACCTGCCCTAAAAAAATCACAAAAAGATGTTCATTTTGTTCGTAGTTTAAAATTTCTTTCAATTTATTAGTATAAGTGTGTCAAAGTCGGACTGTGTATATTGTTATCTGTTAATGTCACTAAACGAGCTTAATGTTTACTTAAACTAAATGTTTCTGAAAGGATAAATGGATCACGTCTGAGGTGATCGGTGGATAAATGGATCACGTCTGAGGTGATCGGGTGGATAAATGGATCACGTCTGAGGTGATCGGGTGGATAAATGGATCACGTCTAAGGTGATCAGTGGGTGTGTTAATTTAAAAGTGATCATGTCTGAGATGATCAATTGCACATAATGTTTTATCAATTGTTTAAGAAAAAAAACTATGTGTCGGTAAATGAAATGACTAAAATGGCACAAGTATGGCCCAATCGCACAACTTCATGATGAGTATGATCCAGTCATACGAATGAGCTATACGATTGAAGACAATCGTACGATTGGGCCATGCGAATGAGCCCAATCGGCCGATTGAAAGTGACCGACTAGGTCAAACGTGTGACTGGAGGTCAATTGAGCGAATGGAACTGGTCGATTGAGTGAATCGTACGACCCAGTTTCAATCGCACGAATAAGTCATGCGATTAGACTCGGTCGTACGACTGGAGATTGAGTCAGCCGAATGAATTGAGAGAATGGGTTCAGTCGCCCGACTGAGATGAGTTTTAGTATATAGGGCACTCAGTCGATCGCAGACCCCATTCGCCCTAAATCTCAAAATCGCACCGTTACTCTGCCCAAATTTGATTTGATCTCAAACATCCATTATACTTGATTTCTGACATTTTGGCACTGTTATACAGGTATTACGCGAATGATTGATGATGTTTACAGTCGAATGTGTCTTTAATCCGAACGTATTTGATCTAGTTTTGAACCGACAATAAGTTTGAACAAGAAACTAATTTAATCACTAAAAGGTTGAAATCAATGAAACTAGTGAGTTAGGTATAGGATTGCGAGTCTAAAGAACCTAAGCATAATGTCTAACTCGCAATATTGGTTGATCTGAGTCTTAATGGAATCGAACAGTGAGTCATGCGAATGGACTCCAGATTGAACTTCAATCGCACGATTGATAAGAGCGACTCATTCAATCGGTCGAATGAAGAATGCAAATGGGTCGAGTGTGTCATACGACTGGACTCCAGAATGCACTTCAACCGCACGATTGAAAGGGACGATTCATTCAATCGGCAGAATGAATCATGCGAAAGAGTTCATTCGGTTGGCTGACCCAATCGCAGGTTCAGTCACCCAATTGAACTCAATCGCATGACAGATGAACCGATTGAAGCCCATTCGCATTATTGCTAAACCGATTGAAGCCCAGTCGTATCAATGTTCAACCGACTGAATTCAGTCGCATCATTCAATCGCACGATTGAACTGAACTGATTCTATCTGATTTGGTCAAACCCTGTTTCTTTATGTTCTAACGTGCATGTGTTATTTGTTACAGGTAGATGGCTAATCGCTGGTCAATCTATCCAAAGCACAACATATGTGCTAATTTGGATTCCACCTCAAGGAATGGTGGTGAGTTTGAGGGCATCATTGCATTCCTGAAGAGATCACGTATATTCAGGGCCATCTCTACACCATGCACTCCCTATCAGTCTATTCAGCAATCATTCTGGGAGAAAGCATCGGTTAATAGATTTCAAGAACCCTACCGCATCAGAAGCACCATCTTTGGTAGGGAAATCGAGATCACTGCTGCTGATATTCGTCGAGTATTAGGATTGGGAGACGATGAGGATCATCCACTAAAGCTACATCCTCTCACTGTTCGAGGTTGCTTCCTAAGGATAGGATACTGTGGGGACATCAACTCAGGGGTGCTGAACAAGAGCAACCTGAGCGCCCAGTATAAGTATCTGGCACACGTCATTCTGAAGTGTATTGCCTCTCGGAGGGGTGGATTTGATGATTTATCTGACCAAATCCAGAATGCTTATGTTGCATTGGTCCTAAATCATCCCTTCAGCTTCTCCAACATGATCTTTACTTATCTGATAGAGAACTTGGAGGCAAAAGGGAAAGAAGGTTTTTGTATGTATCCCCGATTTCTTCAGCTGATTTTTAATGAGAAGCTGCCTGACTTACCGAAGGAAAAGAGCGATGCTGTGGTGTTGGAGATCATGGACGACACCACTCTGGGCAGAATGAAGGTGTATCGGGGTAAGCAGGTCAAGCCCGTGATGAAGAGATTGATAGGGCATCTGGCCCGGGCAGATTATGTGGCGCCAAGGAGGCGCAAATGGCGTCATGACGACAGTGATTCTGACATTGAGGTGATTGCTATATCATCTGATGACTCAGATGATGATGATAGTCATGACGGAGACAGTGGGCCAGTTTCTTCTGAGGGCCCTTCTACTCATACAGCTCAGCCATCACCACCACACACAGTCACGGCGACTGTCGAGTTTGTACATGATTTCTGCCATCCTGATGATGATGAAGAGAGAGAAGAAGAAAGATTGACCCAGAGGGTTGGCAGTAAAGTGGTTGCCACCGAGAGAGGAATGAGGGCGGTAGGTGGACGCCCAGTGGAGTCCGGGGATGCTGCAGCAGCATCTGATCCCTCATATGCCCCGGATCCGATCAGTAGCCAAGGGGGAGCCTCTGCATCTAAAGGTAAGAGGAAAAAGACTATGGCTCGTCCCTCCGGCAAGAAGGGAAAGAGATGAGGTTTACCTTGACATCATCCACCACTTCCACCACCACTACCCAAACCACTCAAACCACCCAAACTCCCAAACCACCACTACACCCATTCCACCACCAGTCACCACCACACATCTCACCACCACCATACAACCCACTACCACCACTGTACCGCCTACCACTTCATTCACTCCCTCTCCCATATTCACCACAGCCACCACAACCACCACTACTCACCAAACAGTACCCTCATCTTTTCCATCCAGCTCATTCATACCACCAGTCTCTGTAGTAGAGCAGCTTGCTGCACTAAACAACATGGTAGTCAAGCTGATGGCTTCGGATGAGGCCAAGACTGCTCAGATACAGCAGTTGAGAGAGTTGAGTTCTTCCCAAGCTCAGCTGATCTCTCAACAAACTGATCAGATCACCAGACTCCTAGAGCACAGAGATGAGACTGCTAAGAAGCTGGAGGAGTTGGAATCTGCAAATAAGACGATCATGCTGAAGCTCAAAGGGACTCAAAGTGAGACCCTTAAGATTGGGGAAGGCCAAGATGATGATGAGGATGATGTGGATGATGATGATGATGAAGATGATGATAGTGATCAGGACGATAATGGAGGTGATGATGAAGAAAAAGACAGAGAAGGTGAGGACGATGAAGGAGACGCAACTACATCTCCCTCTGATCCTGAGCAAGAACAAAGAACAAAAAGAAAACAAGATCAGAGGGCCTCTTCTTCTGCTCCGTGTACCTCTCACTCTACAGAAGAAATAGCTCAGATTCAAGGCAAAGCTCAAGAATAGACGTCTATTCACTATTTAAACTTTGTACTGAATATTTGTATCAAATTTGGTGCTTTATAGATAAAATAAAAAAGTTCAACCAACCTTATTTATGTGCTTAATGTATACTTGTGTTGTAATTGGTTGTTAAACAGGTTCAGCTAAACAAGTAGATGAACACGATGTAGTGCCCCTCCATCACATTGATTCTAAATTGACGATGATCCTCGATCTACAAGGGATTGTTCAACGATCAGTTAGCTACTCTGCTGAGGAAGGGGAGATTATTCACGACTTAACAGATGAACAAATTGCAGAACTGTTTAGTCTGAATCCTGACGAGATGGTGAAAGACGCTCCAGAGGTCGACATAGTTAGTGATAATGAATTACGAGACATCGATGAAATGGAGATTGAGGACGTGACTGATGATCACTATCCTCAGTATACTAACGCCGAAGGCGAAGTACTCCCAGATCTAGGGGAAACATTTGACAACAACATCTTCGATAAGGTAGAAGAGATGACTGCTGCGAAAGCAGCTACAGCAGAAGCTCCTCAGGCAAATGATGCTGATCTGGCAGTCAAAAAGGCTGAATGGATAGCCTGCCTGGAGGAGATGAAGAAACAGCGTGCGCCAAACAAGTCAAATGCCTACACCAAGCTTTACAAGATAAAGAAACATCAGAAGGTGTCTGGCAAAATTATCAGCTGGGCATACCTTGAGGATCTCAAGGTGTACGCTATCAAGAGGGAGAAGGGAATTGAATATTTCAGATTCCCACACGATTTGAAAACCCTCCCTGGATTTGAGCATAACCGTCTAGCCAACTTGAACCTCCTGTATGCTGTTCCAGGAAAGATGTCAGGATGGTTTGAGCAGGCACTGAAGAAAGAGTATCATACGAGGTGGGTAAACTTTAAACCTTAACAGCCCAGAAGGTTAATTCATAAGACAGAGGTTGATTCCACCTCAGGAAGACCAAAGGTGGTCTTGCGATGGCACCCTCCGCGCACAATGTCGCGTATTCCATTGAGGGAAATGCCACAGGATTTTGCACCCTATTTTAAATGGTGGTACAATGACTGGCGCACTGGTGAGGCAGTCATAGTTTTGGAGAAAGAAGGGAAGGTCGAGACAGTTAGGGTATTTAACCCTATGTGGCTAACTAACTTGTCTGCTTCAGATGTATACATCTTGTACAAGTGGCCATTGTTTTTTGACACTCAAGATATCGTGCAAGCACTTCAGTTTCAACACGTCATACGTATATGCTTCGCACTCGATATTCACTCTGGGGTTTCTACAGAAGATAGAAAGAAGAGATTTGAAGAATTCAAGAAAGAAGTCAAAGTCTAGATAGAACTAGGTCCAAGAGGGAGTTTGTTGGTACACATGTCCCCAGTTCTAGCCTAGTGAGCTACAATGTAATAGAACTTCTTCTTGTAACACATATGTAACGTTTGTTTATTATAATGAGAATCTCTTGCTTTATGTTTATTGGTTGTTTACATGTTATATCTATTCATATCAATTATTAGTACACGCATATATAACAATGTTATATAGGTTTACAGTTGTTAGACATAGGTTTGAACCATCAAAGGTTCAAGAATGTGTTTAACTAAGTAATCTGATTTAGTCGCACGACTGGACCATGCGAATGGGCCAGTCACACGACTGAACCAGGAGATTGAGTCAATCGTACGATTGAGTCATAAGACTGACTCAGTCGTCCGAATGAACCAATCATATGACTCAGTCGTACGAATGATAGCTGTAACCTATAAATACCACTTAATTCGTGAAAAAACACAACACTTCGAATACTTGCAACCCTAGCCGACCCAGAGCGTCCTGTTCATCCATTCTAAGCTCATAAAACATCCCAGATCATTCCTAGTCCGTTCTTAACATTTTCTAATCTTTGGGTTTGATCTTGATTACGTTCTCCCTGATTGGATCGCCAATCAAATAGGATTCCGCACTACTTGATCCGGTATAACGAAGAATCAGTTAGTACTCTGTACGTACACGGTCCTAACAGAGACCACCCCACAAAGCCCAACTTTTATAATTGCTGAGGTACTGACTCAGTTAAACACTCCAACCCCTCCCCAGAAACCTATTACAACTGGGAAAACCTTAACACTTGAGGGGGAGGATTCTAGTGTTGCTGATAACCCACAGCACATGGATTACACAGTTCAATCTCCCCGTGTAGAGGAGGAGATTAGAACTTCTGGTGAGGCTGCCACTTCTCCTGCTTCAGCACATGAACAGGCTGAAGTTGGTAACATCTCTAAGACCTCACCAGAGGCAACTGCTGATGAAGGACATAATCCTGAGGTAGCAAGTCCCCAGTACCAAGATCAAGGGGCATATGTGAATACTGATCCACACTCAGCATATGTTCATCTTGATGAAATCAGGAGGTCAGATGATTCAGCACCCACTGATGATGACCTGGGCTTTTTCTTTGATGTTCTAGCCCACAATACCATTATTGAGGCTGAGTTAAGTAGACTACAAGAACTACTTGCCAAAATGTCTCAAGAATCAAGCCCATCTGCCCAAATTCACCCACAGATGGCACCTTCTTCTGAAGGTCTCCCAAACACTGAGTCACTCTCCACAAATCAACCACCAGCCTCTGCTTCTGGCACCATTTCTCAGGGATAGAACCCATTTGAGCAAATGGTTTATATCTTTAAATCTTCTCTGCCTCTCATCACTCCCATTATCACTGACATTGTGCATCAAGCCCTTGATGAGAGGCTCTCCTCAAATATACAAACCCGTTTGATGATGCAGTCACTAAGAGACTTTCTGACATTCAAACCCCTGAACTCAATGCAACCAAAAAGGGGGAGTCTAAGTCAGTGAAAGTAGTCAAGAGAAAGAGAGTTGAAGAGGAGAAGGAGATAGAAAAGGAGCAGGAGAAAGAAAAAGAAAGGAGAAGGAGGAGGAAAAGAAAAAGACTTTCATGTCACATACAAGAAGAGGAAGGGTGATGAGAAGACTCCTTCTGAGAAGAAATGAGATGAAATGATTAAAGAAGCTGATGAGCAACATAGCAGATCCATGGACAAAATCATTGATAAGCTATTCAGACAAGGGTTTGACACTGCTAAGCTTGACACTGAGATTAGGAAGTTGGAGATACAAGAGATTGAACACCGATGGGCTGGCTATAGTGAGAAGGAGAATGAAAGATTAGAAGCTATGGTCAGGTTCATTTTGAAGTATTTAGGGAGGACAATCCTTGAGGTGAAGTCATGGACCAGGGACAGTATTTTGGAGATAACCAACCAAATCTGTTCGTCTGAAGTATTTACAAAGGGATTGATCATAGAAGCCCTGGATGAAGCTGGTGCTGGGAAGAGGACTGATCTGGTAAAGTACTCCAAAGCCACACTTGAAAAAAAAATGCTAGAGCAGTCTGTACAATCTCCCACACCAAAACAACCAACATCACAATCCACAAAACCAACTCCTTTACCCAAGAAACCAACACAAACTGTCGATGATGCACCCAAGAGGAAGAGAAGGGTGTTGAGGCTTCAAGAAGAAGAAGATGATGATGATGAGGATGATAGGCTGCCCATTTCAACTGTTGTTAAACCTAAAGGGAAGATGCCTAAAGTATCAAAGATTATTGCCAAGAGTCAACCAACAGTGATCACTCCTATCATCCAGATGCAAACTGTCAAAGTAAAGCTTGAAGAAGAAGAACTTCACAAACAACATGATGAGCAGCTGTTGAGTATGGTTGATAAAGATTTTCCTCAGACTACATCAATACAATCTATGAGGAAACATGCTCAAAGGTTGTACGCTCTCAGATTTACCTTTCAATATTAGAAGGAGAGAGTTAGAATTTGGCCTGATCCCAGGGTGAGTCATAGAATTCACAAGAAGAACATTCCAAATAGATACAATGGCCAAGTAAAGAAGATTGTAGATGCAGTGATCATGCTGGCCATTGTAGTGTCACCCTGGGAAATCCTAGAAGACTTCAAGAAAGCCTACAAAGCTAATCTTTCCCCCCAAAAGTTACTAGAAAACAAAATGGTGAAAAAGGGGTTAATTTACAAGAGGCTTGAAGAAGTCAGGAGCAATGAACTCCAGTTGTTACTTGAGGGTAATCACCCTGATGAGTTTGCTTATAGAGAAATAACAACTGTGGAGTTAAAGAATGGGAAACAGGTTAAATATCTGTCTGAGTATTATGGGCTAGAGTTCTTCTTTGAAGGTGAAGCTGAAGAACTCACTTTGGAAGAACAAGTTGTCTTCCTGGAGGCCTATGTAAGAGAGTCTTACAGACTTATTGTAGGGAAGTAGGTTTTATGGATGGGGTAACAACTCTGTGTCCAATTCCCCAAGACAGAGTTCCCATCCATCCCTTGCCAATCAGATCTACTGAAACCTCTTCACAGGCCTTTTCTTAAAATGGTCACTTCTGAGCTGATCCAGAATAAAAAGACAATCTATTTGCCTAACAAGTGAGACTCTAATAAACTTAAAGGTTTTGGCTGCATAGGTTCAGGGGGAGTTTGTTGGACCAAAAGAACCAATGAGCCAGATCAGAAAAACCTTTGAGTCCCACAGACATCATAACAACTGAAGAAGACGACATCAGCTGAAGACAAAGTCTGAAGACAAGTTCTGAAGACAAAGTCTGAAGACATCAGCTGAAGACAAAGTCTGAAGACCAAGTCTTCAGAGGTTGTCACAACAGCTGAAGTAGTACTCTTCAGTAGTTGTGATGGTTTTACTTTTCAGCAGTTGTCTTTATCAGTTTCAGTAGTTTGTAATTAGTAGTTTGTAATCAGTAGGTCAGTTGTTTGTTTTCAGTAGTTGAAGTATTAGTTAATACTTAGCTTCTTTTGTAAGAAGATGTCCTCAGTTGTTATGGACATCTTCAGTAGTTTTAGTTATTTTTAGTTGTTTATGTAAAACGGTTAGATGTCAATATCAGGTGACATCTGCTGACGTCACCTTACCTCTATAAAAGGAAGGTTGACCTAATTTGTAATTGCCGAAGCTTGTGTATGAATGAATACATTCTCTTTTGCAGAAAACATTCTCTCTTTATAAGCGTACTGTTTCATTGAATATCCTTTGTGTTCTTGCTTAAATTTCGTCTAATTCTTATACTATTCCGCTGCAAATCATAACCTAATTGATCAAACGAGATCCTAGATCCCTTCACATACATACATACATCATTTTCAAACATAAAGCTGTAAACCCATGGTTACTTTTAAAATATTTTGTTTAGTATACATAATAGCCCCAAACATATCAAAATTAGTGAAAAGGGGTCCTAGAAACTCACCTTGAAGCAAATCTTCAAGCTAGTTACTTCCACCAGCCAATTCAACTCCAAAAATCCCGAAACAACTCTAAAACATTAAGAATCTCGGTCAAGAGGTTGTGAATTCGGTTAAAACCGCACAATCATCAAGAAAAACTTACCTTTTACAGCTTCTTCCTTTCTCTCTCTAAAACCAGGAGCCTTCTCTCTCTTCTTTCTTCTTTACAGCCGAAATGAAGATGGTGAAGAAGGAGTGGGCGGCCATGCCCCTTTAAACCTTAAAATAATAAGGCTTTGTACTTTGTATACTTTATCCCCCTCCACTTGTGCCCATTATCTATTCTTTCAATTTTCTTTTCTTTTCCTTTCCTTTAAATAATAATTCGGGGTGTTACATGATTGTTTGTTAAAAAAACTTTGACAACATTCCCTCTTAGCTCACAAATATATAGAAATATGTATCCGAAAGCAAAGAGAAAATAACAAACAAATCTTTCTTACACAAACAATCATGTAATACACATTCACATTCTAAATAAAATAAAGTAAACTACAAAAACTAAAACTGAATAATGGTTATTAGAATGAAGTTATGAAACCTAAAGTGAATAATGGACAAGAGTTAAAAACTACAAAAATTAAAGTAAACTATATTGACGTGACATTATTTGAACGAATTGCAATATTATTGCAATTGGTTCTAGTAATGTGATGTTTTTTTTGACTTTCTTAGTAATTTCTTATTCTTGTGCATAATAAATAAGCACATAAATGGATAAAAATTTATAAAGATTAAAGTAAATTACAATTTAGGGTAATAAATATGATGTATGGTCTTTTTTACACATCTATACACCAAATGCCCAAATAACTGCATTCTATTATCATTTTTAATAGATCTATAAAAAATGCCCAAATAATTTAAAATTCACACAAATTAGCAATTGAGTATTAACCTAAATAATGTCTTGATTAACAAGCTGCATACAACCTAAGATACTTTAAAATAGTTCATTATACACCATATGCCCAAATAATAACATTGTATCCCAAATCTAAAGAATAGCATTCTAAATTCTAACAACATTATCTTTAAGTAAACAAACACAAATCTATTGTCATTTTTAACACATATGCAACAAATGCCCAATAATTTAAAAATTCACACAAATTAGTAACAAGCTACATACAACCTAAGATATTTCAAAGTAGTTCGACAATCAAGAAATGCCAAAATATTACATTCTAACCCAAATCTAAAAAATAACATTCTAATTTTGACAAAAACATTATCCTTAAGTGAACTAACCTATATCTATTGTCAATCTTATCACATCTATACATCAAAGGCCTAAAATCTAAAAATTCACACAATTTAGTAATTGAGTAATAACCTAAATTAGCATAATACTTGTAAAAATTGTAAAAAAATCAAGATTACATGGCATGAAAATTTTTATCATCTGTAAACTCATCACAATATTTATCTCCTTCATCATTTCCAACCTGATTATTTCCTTAGTTACCCCTCCCATCATCTACATCATTATCAACCTCCATCATTGTTACTTTGATCATCATTGTTCATCTTGTGTTACATATTATGTGGTAAAGTAAACAAATAGTTAAGATTGTCTTCCTATCATTATATATGCTCATTCGGCATGATTTGCATGTTACTTAGCTCTTTAATCATTTTGTCCATTGCAACTAACGTCTGTTCCAACTAAAATACCCGTTGCAGGAGTTAGTGAACATCCACATGCCCTAATTATGATGAACTAGGTGATTTTTTGCCTTTGGCTTTATCTATTCTATAATCAGGCGTATGAATTGGTCGGTAGAGATGCAGTAGTAGAACTTGATGCTAGAGTCTGTTATGGTGCTGAGGATGATAGTTACAGTAACTGTTGTGGTTGTGGTTGTGATTGCGGTTATGATGTAGGTTCAGTTGAGGTTTCAGATACTCAAACCACAACCATAGGTCTTTTTTACTTTTTTTACCTTGACACAAGTTCCATAGTAAGATCATAATCAGCATCGATTGATCTTCATGTAGAGAGGAGGTTGTGTGACGAAGATTCTTAGAGACTTTATGTTTTTCATCATTCCCTGTTCGTAATTATTTATAGGTACTTCCACATATGTACTTTCACTATCATCAGACTCTAGTACCACCTCTTGTTTCATCACGACTAATTTTGTCCTATCGTTCTTCCCTCCTATAAGGTTTAGAACACCAATATTGTTATTCAATGTAGTAGTTGTGATCATGGTAAGTAATGTAAGTTTTTTTATGACAATAGTTAGGTGTAATTAACAAATTACCAACTTAACATGTCCTAAACATTTTCTATCCTGAATCACACTAGTTCCTAAACCTTTTGTTTCATTGTATAATCTACCATGCATATACATTCAAAATATTGTCTCTATTGTTTGTTTGTTTATTGTTATTATAAGAATCTTTATCTTTTACTTTAGCTATAATTTTAACTTTACTATGACAACCGACAAAACCATGTCAATAGCCATACATGTCCCAACCATGTATCATGAAATATCAGGTATTAAAGTTAATTTTAATTAATTAGGGTGCATAGCAAAGTCTATTCATCATGTAACATGCATCGGTAATTTTAGAAATAATTTGATCATATGCAAGTTGACACGACATACACAAATGTTAGTGATAACTATTAAATGCTTGAAAGTGTATTTCAAAGTAACTTAGTACGTAGAATATCATAAAACGCATATTATATGCACTTGAAATTTATTTTTCATTTTAATGTGCATGTTCATAATTTACTGGTGTTACACGTTATTAATTGTTGACATATGAAAAGGATGAAACTTTTTATAACAAGTAAATAAGACAACAAAACCATGATTTGTAGAACTCATTAGGCACTGTCACGTCAGTCGACAATGGAGACATGACTACTTGATGTGGACGGGGTACTCGGAGTACTCGAATGTGGCAATAAAGAAATTAATTTTCAAGAAATTATAAATATCTCAAATATCATAAGCTTACTAATAATTATAAAAAATATGAATATTAATATAAATCAAAATGATACTTGTTCACATACTAGATTATTTCAAAAAGTTATTTACATTCTCTAATATTATAGAAGTATTAATCGTTTAATTCTCATCTTTCAAGTTATCTCTATGAAAAACAAAAAAAATGCAACAAAAATCAATGAAAAATAGTTAAAATCAAATAACAAGACGAAAATCCAAGTTGGCTGAGTTTGACCAGGTTGGCTGAATGGGCCGAGTTTGATCAAGTTTGACCGATTCCAAGTAATGTTGAATGAGTTGATGAAAATCGCCTTGAAGTCTTGCCGAGTACCCGACCGCCTAGTCCGAGTTTTACAACACCGGTATCAGAACATACATTGAATCTGCTGAACAACGATCTATGTCTACATAAAAGTAGTTCCTATAGACAAAAAGATCAATGTTGTAGAGTAGTGTTGTAGCCATGACCTTGCAACTACTAAAAATTCGTATCGGCAATTCTGATTTCTTGTTGTTTTAATCTTTATATCTAATAGTATTACACATTCCTGGCATGTCATAATGTGTAGACCAGTGGTTGTAGAATGCCATTAATCATAAACTATAATAGATGATAGATGATTGATTCTAATGTTTATATTTTATAGTATAAATACCTCACACTTATATAGTTTTGAGGTCAGTTGTTTTATCCATTTTGCTCACTTGTTCTTGAGATTTACTCTTGTAATAATTGCAATATAATCAAGTAAAAAATAATTTGAAAGAATTTTATTTGGTGTTCTTTATTTCAAGTATTTATCATCGTGTTTGATCTTAGTAATTAATAGAGATTCTACTGTTAATTTGAAGAAGTTCTTGTTCATACAAATCTAACATTTATAATCTAGTAAACAATTATATGGATACATGCATATGATATCTTACAAAATATTATTTAACAGGTAGGATTAAAAAATTTGATGAACGTTAAAATTAGAAGACAATGTTTATTTAACCCCATCAATTTTAACCATATAATTCCCATTAATCATCACATCTAGGCCTAGTCCATTACAAGAGCCCTCACATCCCATTTCTTATTTTAATCCTTATAATTACACTAAAATCATAAATTCTTCTCTCTCCTTTCAATTAAATAATATATTTTATCTATTTTCTATTACTTTTTCTCTCTCCTCCACTCACAACCACTTTTAAAAATATTGAAAAATTTATAATGGTTGAACAATAAATCCTTAAATTACAGATGAACAGTAACATTTTCTCTCTCATCCGCTCACAACCACATACACCATTCCATATAATTTAAGAACACTCACTCACATAATTTTAAGAAATGGTTTATGAATGCTCTAGTTGATAGTGATGCATTAGGCTTGAGCCCCCAAAAAACAAGGGCCCTATTTTCTAAAAAATAATATATTAATCCATGAGTCCATGACAAAACACAACCATATTTGCTTTCTTTCACTTAATCACCATTAGTCTTCAGACCTTCTTGTCCTAGACGAGTAGCCGCTCCGGTATTATTCCAAGTTCCAATGCGAGTCACCGCCCCAATGGCTCACCGCATAATTGACGATTAGCCGATTCTCCACTCTCACTGAGTCACCACTAATATCACACATCTGTTCTGTTTCTCCACATGGGATTGCAAATTTGATTTTTGAATTCTAATGAGCCGATAACCTTCACCTGCACAAATAATACCGAAGCACGAATTGAACCCATAAACAACTAAACAGTCATTATTAAATCTTGAAAGTTTAATATTAAATTCTTCATTCTTGATTAGTAGGCTAGCAGGGTCACCCGAGATTGAGATTGAGATTAAGAGATGAGATTAAGAGAGAGAGTGAGACTGAGACTGGACTGAGACTGAGACTGAGACTGAGACTGAGACTGAGACTGAGACTGAGACTGAGACTGAGACTGAGACTGAGACTGAGACTGAGACTGAGACTGAGACTGAGACTGAGACTGAGACTGAGACTGAGACTGAGACTGAGACTGAGACTGAGACTGAGACTGAGACTGAGACTGAGACTGAGACTGAGACTGAGACTGAGACTGAGACTGAGACTGAGACTGAGACTGAGACTGAGACTGAGACTGAGACTGAGACTGACACTGAGACTGAGACTGAGACTGAGACTGAGACTGAGACTGAGACTGAGACTGAGACTGAGACTGAGACTCCTCCTCACAGTTGGTCATTCATTGCACGTAAAACGTATTAATTTCATTCCATAAAATACACAGCGTAATTTCATTAACAAAAAGGCATTCTCTATCATTAAAAGATACTGTTGTTAAGCAATACAATCACTTTTAAGTTACAAAAGACTGTTTAATTTCATTACAAAACAACAATATCAAAACATAGGAATGGATGTCAGTCGTTCCTTGCCGAGTAGCTTCATCCTCGTGCCATCCTCAGCAACAATTACCTGCCAACTGAAAATATATAAAAGTCACCGTTGCTGAGTGAGTTCTAGTTTTAAAAGTATTAAATACCTTGTATGATTTATATATATGAAAATACGGTTTTTGTGGAAATACACATCTTACTCTTGTATGTGAGTACACATTAACTATACAACAAGATGATGTTCTCTTTCATTACTGTATACCTTGTTTGTTGGTACTCTTTTAACCTTATCTTTCACTGTCTATGTGGACCAATGAGCAATACCCTAAACTATGCGCGCGGAGAAACTGGTGCTGAGCCCCTTTAAAGTCTATAGTCTGAATTACTGTATACAAGGCCGACCCAGTCACCTAGGGCATGCTACAAAGGTCCGCCAATCTCAATTGATTGGCCCCATGAGCATAAGGGGTAACTAACTCGCATCATAGTTGTGCTAACGACAACAAGGTCGTGCACCTCCTATAAGCTTGCAAGACTTGTTAACTCTTTAATTAAGTTCCACTTCTCTTATCATACTCTTTCACTTTGTTAAAGATAATACTTGCATTTATGATCATATACACACCAAATAGGTCACATAATAATAATTACTATGATCATAGGAACAACTTATAGTATGCAAATATAATAACAATTAAAAACCCTAAGTCAAACTTGGGTCAAACCCTAATGATTATGTTCTGCTCAAAATTTCAGAAAATACTCTAAGTGTTCTAGACGCATGAGCACTATGCAGACGCATGAGGCCTGTTCAGACGCATGGGCACTATTTAGGCGGTTCATCACTTCGGCGTTTGGGAAATCTCAGACGCATGGGCACTATTCAGACGGTTCAGCACTTAGACGTTTAGGGAATCCCAGACGCATGGGAACTATTCAGACGTTTGTCTCTTACTTAGGCGTCTGAGTCAAATTCTTACACGCATGGGCTACTGTTCAGGCGGTTGGCTTGCACTTAGACTTTTCTAAGGTATTTTCTAGGACGGTTGGGCACTGTTTGGGCAGTTGGGCCCTGTTTAGACGTATGGGCTTTACTTAGAACTTTCTAAGGCAAATCCTAGGCGGTTGGGGTACTGTTCAGTCGGTTGGGAAACCCGTTTAGCATAATCTTAACACATTATCAATACCAATCATTTTCTTTACATGCGCTAAGCTTAATAACACTATTCTAGGTATAACTAACACATAATCAACATAGAAAATCATCATACATACATGAATACATACGAGTGTTCAATTGAACTTTGAAAAACGGTTTTACATACATTTTCAGCCCCAAAATGTTTAAAACAAGTAAAATACGAGGTCTGGAACTCACCTTGTGCAACTTTGGGTGTGTCTTCCTTTTTAAACCCGGGTGCAATGAGTTTGAACACCTAAACCCACCATAAACACACACACCCAAACACACACAAACATATAAGCATATAACTGAGACTAGAACTATTTATAACATCACAACACCAAGAATTCCTACCAAAAACTTCGAAGTTCTTGCTTCTTCTAAAACGTCCGAGAATTCTCTTCTTTTCTCCTCTCTCTCTCTCTCTAAAAATCCGATTGATAGGCGAAAAGTAACATGGCATGGGCGGCCATGTTGCTTTATTCACCAACTTCCCAAAGTATTGTCATTTTGGACACTCTTAACCCCTCTACTTGGGTTAAATTATATTTCCTTCTTTTCATTTACTTTTATTATTTCTTTATATCTAAAAAAAAATAACCGGGTGTTACAAGTCCACCTCCTTATAAGGTCTACGCCGCTTATCGACATACGACTTTTGCCTATCCTTGGCTATCTTCATAAAGGCTCTGATCTTGTCGAGCTTCTCCATCATAGCCTTAATCACTTCAATACTCCCCAACTCCTTCTAACCAATATCACCCCACTAAACGGGTGTCCTACATCTCCTACCATATAGCATCTCGTAGGGTGGCATGCTAATGCTGGCATGATAACTGTTGTTGTATGAGAATTCTTCTAACGGAAGATGGTCATCCCAACTCCCTCCGAAATCGATCACACACGCTCGAAGCATGTCCTCGAGTGTCTGGATTGTCCTCTCAGACTGACCGTCCGTCTGAGGATGATAAGTCGTGCTGATATGTAGTCTCGTTCCTATCACATCGTGGAATTTCTTCCAAAATTTAGATGTAAACCGAGTGTCGCGATCAGATACAATAGACACGGGCACACCATGACGAGCTACAATCTCTTTGATAAATAGATCCGCGAGCCTTTTAGAAAATAAGTCTCTCGGATTGGTAGGAAGTGAGCACTCTTCATCAAACGGTCAACTATCACCCATATAGCATCATACCCTCTCGGGGTACGTGGTAGCTTTGTAATAAAGTCGGTGGTGATATGCTCCTACTTCCACTTGGGTATATCCAAAGGTTGGATCTTTCCATACGGCTTCTGATGCTCTGCCTTCACTTGCAAGCAAGTGAGGCACTTACTCACATACTCCACTACATCACGTTTCATACCCGACCACCAGTAGTCTTTTTCATATCGCGATACATCTTGGTAGCACCGGGATGAATGGAGTATCGAGTCTTACGGTCCTCGTCCATGATCCTTCCACGTAGATCCCCGTAACGAGGAATCCACATTCGCCCATATCGGGTCCTAACACCGAAAGTGTCTCCACCCAACTCCGCGACCAGACCTCTTATTCTTTCAGAGTTAAGACAATCTTCTTTCAGAGCCTCGTCTTGAAACTCCTTGACCTGCGCCATCACGTCAGAGGTCATAATCAGCTGATAAGCCTTCACCCGAATCAGCTCGGGTCTTTCCTTTCGGCTAAGGGCATCTGCAACCACATTGGTCTTGCCCGGATGGTAATGGATCTCGCAATCGTAGTCCTTTATGAGCTTCAACCATCATCTCTGCCTCATATTTAAGTCTTTCTGCTCGAAGAAGTAATTTAAGCTTTTGTGGTCTGTGAAGATGGTGCACTTCGTCCCGTATAGGTAAAGCCGCCAAATTATCAACGTAAAAACCACTGCAGCTAGTTCTAGATCGTGCGTGGGATAGTTGACTTCGTGGGTTTTCAGCTGTCGGGATGCATAGGCTATTACCCTTCCATGTTGCATCAGTACGCAACCTAGCCCAGAATAAGAAGCATCTGAATGTACCACTAAGTCTTCATTACCTTCGGGTAATGTCAAGATAGGAGCTTGTGTTAGTCTCGTCTTCAACTCCTCAAAAGCACTCTACTGTTCTGGGCCCCACATGAACTTTACATCCTTGCGAGTTAACTTTGTCAAAGGTGATGCTATCTTGGATAAGTCTTGAATAAATCTCATGTAGTATGTAAGGATCAACATTTTGGATTACACTATAGTTTTAACTGGTAAGAGATGAACAACTTGGAGTACATGCGATTACATGCATGTTGGAAACAATGCATGTAAAGAGTAGCTGCATGCATGCATGCGAAAGAAAGCAAACTCGCATGCATGCGAAAATGCATGCATGCAAATGGCAGACGAGTCGCATATGCATGCGAGTTAGTGACGCGAAAGGGTACTTTTCGCATGCATGCGAAAAGCGTGGTTGGAACCACATGCATGCGACAATTTCAATGTATGTATATATATGCGCATGCAAGCTCAGTTGGTCGTGTGCTACATTTCACAACCGAGAGACTTCATTAAGTGTGTGTGTGTTTTATATTCGCTCAATTGAGCAGATCACGTTTGTGATTTTTCCACCTTCGGGTGAGATCGATCTTGTATCGATTATCATTGTAATCATTCGACATCATATATACATTTGAATTATAATGATTTTGTGCTTAATATCTTGTTCTCTCGGTTGATTCGATTAGAGTGCGCACCCGTCTTCGTGTGTTATCAAGTACAACTATCAAACGAAGTGAGTTCGATCGGATTCTGGACTTTACATTTGGTATTAGAGCAAGGTGTTGCTCTTGATACAACGGATCATTATTCCGCGATCTTCTGTTCGAGGACGTTAAACAAGTTAAAAGAGATATCCGGTTTCATCAAGTTTCAATCCGAAACCGAGAACATACACAAACAGAATCAGATTGCATTATCTTATGAAGTTTTAAAGATCAAAGTTATTGAATCTGATTCTATGTCTGCTAGTGCGAGAACCTTCGTGAGAAAGGTTTGTTGAAGATTGAAGAACTCAAAACCATAGCATAATCCAAGGGGAGATTGATTGTAAGGATCAAACATTTTGGATTACACTATAGTTTAACTGGTAAGAGATGAACAACTTGGAGTACATGCGATTACATGCATGTTGGAAACAATTCGCAAAGAGAAGCTGCATGCATGCGTGTGAAAGAAAGCAAACTCGCATGCATGCGAAAATGCATGCATGCAAATGGCAGACGAGTCGCATATGCATGCTAGTTAGTGATGCGAAAGGGTACTTTTCGCATGCATGCGAAAAGGTGGTTGGAACCACATGCATGCGACAATTTCAATGTATGTATATATATGCGCATGGAAGCTCAGCTGGTCGTGTGCTACATTTCACAACCGAGAGACTTCATTAAGTGTGTATGTGTTTATATTCGCTCAATTGAGCAGATCAATTTGTGATTTTTCCACCTTCGGGTGAGATCGATCTTGTATCGATTATCATTGTAATCATTCGACATCATATATACATTTGAATTACAATGTTTTTGTGCTTAATATCTTGTTCTCTCGGTTGATTCGATTAGAGTGTGCACCCGTCTTCGCGTTTATCAAGTGCAACTATCAAACGAAGTGAGTTCGATCGGATTCTGGACTTTATATAGTAGCCCGCCAACCCTAAGAAGCTACGAATCTCGGATGGCGTCTTTGGTGACTTCCATTGCTCACCGTCTCAACCTTTGCCGGGTCTACCTGTAGGGTTTGCAAGAACATGAAACAAAGTTTAACCATTTAAACTTTTCAGAAAACGCAGCGGATATGTTTAACTTTTAAACACTTTTAAATCTGAAAAATATATGTTCTTAGATGTCCATAAAAGTGTAGGAAGCAAACCCATTAACCAAAGGATCATTTATGTGAATAATCTAGCTAAGAACATAGAATAAACAACATAAAATCACAGCTTCATTGAGCTGTGATATACTACCTTACTGCAGCAGAATTTCGACCAAAGATGGGTGATTTTGATGCTTGAAATGGCCAAGAACTCAAGTGTAGAGGTCCTCAAGTGTCTATACCCCAAGCTACTTTGCAAACCACTTCTTGTTAGGAGAAGACACCAAAACAACACGAAAAACCCTGCTCAAAACCTCTGCTGAAGCAGCTGCTGCATTTTCGTAAGCATAGAGAAGAGAGGAGTGGTTTTGTGTTGTTCGTTGCATGTATGAATGAGATTCATAATCATGGAATGCAAGAACCTTTCTGTCATTAGAAACACCAAGAACAAACCAAAATCAGCTCAAAATTGAGCTCAAAAGTCTCTCAATGCTGCTGCCATTTCGTAAGTTGAGAGAGAGAGAAGGATCCCATTTGTTTTTTTCTCATGTATGAATTTTGATCTTGAGAGCTGAATACTTAAGTTAGTGGAAGGGGACAACAATGCATGTGTGTGTAATCTCAAGAAAAATAAGTTAGTGGGGGGTCAAGCATGCATGTGCAGTTAGTGGTGGGTCCAGCATGCGTGCATTCTCTTATCAAGAGAATAAAGCAATCACATGCATGGAGAGAGAGGGGAACGGTTTCTTCATGCCAAAAAGGAGAGATTTCCTTTTTTTTCTTTTATTCTCTTAAATATTTAATACACACATGTATATATTGCCTACTCTTTTAACTAGTTTATACAATTAACAATTAATTGTATATGTAGTATACTCTCATTATTATTTGGTGTTATACAACTAATTTAATAACACTTCAAATAATATCATTGAACAAATATCCTAATAAATTGTTCCATCTATATGCAACATTTTTTAGAAAACCTATTTTCTAAATTGGTGTAAATATTAATTGCATGATCATCATCAATTAAATATTAATTGGTGTTTGCTAAGCTTGTTATTGGGTATAACCCGACTTGGATCATAACGTACTAACCACATCAATATTCTAAGTGTCTTGGGCACACAGAATCCTACAATCTCCCACTTGCCCAAGATTCATAGAAGATTGATGAAGCAGTAAATAACGCCTAACAACGGTTTACTACCCTTAATACGCATGACTTGTGGCCATTCAATAACATCATCCCATTCAAGTACCCTACTTGAAATGATTTAGGTGAATCAATCATCTATCCTTTGTTACAGATGTCATGTTAAATCCAAGGACACAGAATGATCATTCCTTGTTGATTTAACTTAATCAGGCCTTAGACATCATACTCTCAACGAATAAGAGGAACAAATCCCATCTTGACTACATACGTTTCTCACAATCACCTTATGTCATACCTGAACATAGCCTTATGTACTGACAATTATTTCATATCAGTGAAGAACTAGTTCAAGGTGTAACACTTGGTGAATATCAAAACCCAATATGTATCTCAGGTCGAAGGATACCAAATGATATTCGCCTTTACTCAAATTTACTTATGATCAATCAATAAGATCAATGTAGTAAGATTTGAGATGCGGGTTAGTCCAATATTTGTATCCCACAAATATTTATGAACCTTGGTAGCAACCTATTGCTCTATATTCATCTTATGAATATCAACCAATCCAAGTTCATAATAGTCTTACCCTCACACTTGTTCCCACAAGTATGAAGACTACGGACATTTAGAGTAATTAATTCACTATGGATAAACATGCTAAATCGGAACATTAATTGAGACATTATAACCAAATAATTTACTCAAATAATAAAGAGTTCCACATATTCAAATACAAAATTTGATCAAGTCAATCACTAGAATATCGAAGTCCTAAGGCACAAGTATGACTTTCATGCTTTGCCTTTCGAGGAGCTTCGTGAGTGGATCCGCAATATTTTGATCAAAGTGAACTTTGCGAATACATATCTTTCCCTTTTCAACTTCATCCCTTATGTAGTTGAATCTCCGCTCATTGTGCCTAATCTTTTGATGTGCACGGGGTTCCTTGATTTGAACAATCGCACCCTCGTCATCACAAGATTTCTAAGGAGTCTTGAATGGTACAGACCATCCTTAGATTGGTGATAAACCTTTTATCCATGTAGCTTCCCAAGCTGCTAATGAGGCGGCTATGTATTCGAATTCTGTAGTGGACAACGCTACCCTATTCATAATGGAGACGTACCCCGATTGTGATCGAGGATCATCTCGATCAGTTGGAAACTAGCATTCGTGTAACCCTTTACAACTAGTTCCTTTTCATCAGATCCGTATATTAGAAACAGATCCTTAATCCCCTTAAGGTATTCCAATATACATTCAACAGCCATCCAATGGGTGTTACATGGATTCTGCTGATATCTACTTGTCATGCTTAACGCGCATGACATGTCCAGTCTAGTGCAATCATCGCATTCATGATGGATCCTATATTAGACGCATATGGGATGTCCTTCATGCGATCTTGCTCATCCTTGAGCTTGGATTTGAGATGCACTCAATATTGTCCCTCTTTGAATAGGTACTATACCTTTCTTAGAGTTTTCCATCTTGAACCTTTTCAAGATTTTATTAATGTATGCACTTTGGTTTAAACCCTATCAACCGCCTCGATCTATCCCTATAGATCTTTATTTCCAAATATAGGCGGCTTCACGGAGATCCCTTTTGGAAAACAATTCCAAGTGTAGTATGTCATCAACATACAATACTAAGAACGTAATTACACTCCCACTAGCCCTTAATACACACAATCCTCGTTAGCGTTTCTTGATGAAACCTAATTTCTTGATCTTTTCATCAAAACGTTGATTCCAATTTCTCGATGCTTGTCTCAATCCATAAACTGATATACTTACTTGCATACTTTATCAGGATGACTTTAGCATTGCCATTGGCGAGAAGGTTTCATCATAATCAACCCTTTGACTTAGAGTGAAACCTTTTGCTACAAGTCATGCCTTGTAAGTATCCAAGTTTCCATGCATGTCAGTTTTCTTCTTGAAAACCCACTTGCATCCAACCGGTTTGGAGTTAAGTGAAGAGTCAACCAATTCCCAAACTTGGTTGTCATATATGGATTGCATCTTTACGTTCAGGCTCCTAGCCACATGTCACAATCCGAATTGGATATTGCTTCATGGTATGTAGTTGGCTCTTCGGAGTCAACAATGTAGCATCCATCTATGAAAAATCCACATCTTTCATGTGGAATGCTAACTTTACCAGATCAGCGAACGTTTTGTGTGTATTGATCAACCTCTTGATCATGATCAACAACCTCTTATTGATTGCTAGTGTCAACCAAACGTGTATCGGCTTGTGGATCTTGATCCTCATCAAATTCCACTGTTCTATGCGTCATTCCTTCCATAAGGAACTTGGCTTCCAAGAACTCTGCCTTTTGAGCAATGAATACCTTTTGCTCTGTTGGATCAAAGAAATAGTATCCTATACAATCCTTTTATATATCCAACAAATATACACTTAGTGAATCGACTTGCAGTGGTTTGGGTGTTAAGCTTAACATAAGCTTCATAACCCATACTTTTAAATATGATGGCGATGGAACTATTCCATTTCATATTTCAAAAGGCGTCGAATCCACTTTCTTGGTTTGGATCATATTCAAAATATGAGCCGCGGAGAGCAGTGCGAAACCCCAAAATTATAGAGGTAGTGAGCTTATAGCCATCATAGGTTGAACTATATCCAATAGGGTTCGATCTCCTTTCAGACACACCATTATGTTATGATGTTCTGTGAGGAGTAAGTTGTGAGACAATCTTACAACTTCCTAGATGATCCCTAAAAGTCTCACTTAGGTATTCACCTTCTCTATCTAAACGGAGAACTTTGGTAGTTCTATCGAGTTGATTTCTACTTCATTCTTGAAGTTTTGAACATTTCAAATTCTTCATGTTTATGTGCCATCAAGTACACATAACCATAGCGACTATAATCGTCGGTTAAGGTAATGAAGTAAGTTTCACCATACCTTGTCATTGTATTAAAAGGAGCACATACATCCAAATGTATGATTCCTAATAAGTCTTTTTGCCCTCTCATTAGTACCACTAAAAGGCGTGTTGGTTATCTTACCTCATAAACAAGATTCACACTTATCAAATGAACAATTTTCATTTGTTTTCAAAAGACCATTCTTTTAAAGTGTTTAAATCCGATTCTTGTTTATGTAACCAAGATGACAATGACAAGAATAAGAGTCACTTAAACCATTTTAAGTCTCTTGGTGTATGATAGGTATAATGTGCTATTATAGGACGAATCATCATGAACCAATTCACAAAAATCATTAGAAGCATGGCCTAAATAATATATATCATCCATATAATATATAAATACCATCATTTACTAATTTTAAATCATAACCATATTGCTTTAAAAGGGAAACTTAAATCATGTTCCTAGTCAACTAGGAGCATATAAACATGTTTTGACGAACAACTTCCAAACCTTTTGAAAGTTTCAAACATAGTCTCCTTTCTTAAGGTGCTTATTTCTTTTAACCCTTGCAACAAATTGCAATAGTGAGTTCCATATGAGGTATCCAATTACCCATGTGCTTTTAGGAAATAACACCTAAGTTAATATGGATTATGAAAGTTATACTTAAGGTTTGCCCAGCATCCCTTTTATTTCTCAACTCATTGAGATAGGTTGGATGAATCCCTTTCAAATGACATATCTCACCATACATAAAGCATGGATCGTTTTTGGTTACCTTAAGCTTCATAAGCTTAGGTTTGGAGGTTCCGCTTTGATCTACCCTTACCCATTGCCTTTGATGTGCCCTTCTCCTTTGGCAACATTTGCCTTAGGATCGGGAATGGCCTCACATCGTCGGGGTCGGTTGGTTAGGAATAGGATCGTCAAGGACATATGCATTTGCTCTTGCTTGAGAACAATTCTTAAGTTCGAGACTAGTCCATAAGGTTATTATGGTAGAGACGATCCCTCTCTAAAATAGCTCTCAGTGATAGGGTATGGACGGGCGGGGTGGTAGCATTATTGTTTGCGGCTATTCTACAAATTTTACAAAGTTCTTTTTAGTATTTCTTAAATTTAATTTTAATTATTAATACCCTTTATGTCTTATAGACAATTAATAATTAAAATCTAGAATCCAACGTTACATTCAAATAATGGTTAGGTGACCTTTATCCCATTATTCAAATTAACAAGGTAGTCAACATTTGACAATTGCAACCTTTTTGCAACTTCTAGCGGTATGGGATCGACTTTAAACATCATATGTAAAGTCGGCATGTTAATCCCATCAACACCATTTGGAAACCATATTTTAGGTGATCCATTCAACATGGTTTGCAAATCAAGTTACCCTACTTGCACACACATGTGAGTTTACCAACATGGGTGGTTAGGTGATCTTTATCCCACCAATGTGTTATTCCCACCTTAAGTCACAAGTTCCCTCAAAATGGTTAGGTGACCTTTATCCCATTAAGAGTTTCCAAATGACTTAAGTGTTGTGCAAAAGGAAGGTGTTAAACTTGTTTGTTAAATGTTTAGAGGTTTCATAATTCTAGTTTAGAAAACTCTATGTACTTGTATTTGCATGCTTTCAAATACAAGGTACCCTATGGTTCTTTGATTAAAACCAATTTTAATCATTAAAATCATTAACCATTTTAATAACTTTTATTAACCTTTAAGAACCATCAATTTTCAGATTGTTGTGTTCATTAACTAGTTTGTTATGCATGTCAAAACATCAACCAAACCATCAAACAACAAACAATCAAACAAGCATATATATATACAAACATATGTGCATAACCATAGCCTTATGTTGACAACACTTGTTTGCCATCACAAGTGTTGTCTTTGGTCTTTCTAAGGTCAAACATATCATAAAGGTTCCAAGAACCTCCCACTAGAAACCGCATCCAAATGCTCCATGTTTCTTGTGTCTTTGTGTCCATCTTTGGGTCTTGATCTTGTACATCTTCCTTTTACAACTTTGTATCCTAATACATTTTTTTTAGTAAAGGAAAGAACCTAATCTATTATTACATACCCAAATGAATGAATAATTACAACCCAAAAGAATAAACACAAATATTACAACCAAATTGAATGAATAAAACAACCACTTGAATCATCCAAACAAACCAAATCAACATAGGGTCATGGCTAGGTTATGCACTTTATCAACATCCAACATATCATTAAAACAAAATGATGAATCCCACAAAACCCAAATTTTCAGCCAACATAAACTGAAAATTTTGGGTTTAGATGTTGTCCAAACAACACAACAAACAACATATGTATATCTTTCAAGATTTAACTACAAGCATGTATAATATAACCTTGAAAGATGGGATTCAACAAAACAGAAAAAGGGCAGCCCTAAATCAGCCCTATAAGTTTATAATCATCCTTTAAAACCAATTTTAAAGGACAAAACTAGCAAGATATCCACATAACCGGCTCTAGATGCCATTGTAGGGTTTGCAAGAACATGAAACAAAGTTTAACCATTTAAACTTTTCAGAAAACGCAGCGGATATGTTTAACTTTTAAACACTTTTAAATCTGAAAAATATATGTTCTTAGATGTCCATAAAGTGTAGGAAGCAAACCCATTAACCAAAGGATCATTTATGTGAATAATCTAGCTAAGAACATGAATAAACAACATAAAATCACAGCTTCATTGAGCTGTGATATACTACCTTACTGCAGCAGAATTTCGACCAAAGATGGGTGATTTTGATGCTTGAAATTGGCCAAGAACTCAAGTGTAGAGGTCCTCAAGTGTCTATACCCCAAGCTACTTTGCAAACCACCTTCTTGTTAGGAAGAAGACACCAAAACAACACGAAACCCTGCTCAAAACCTCCTGCTGAAGCTGCTGCATTTTCGTAAGCATAGAGAGAGAGAGAGGAGTGTGTTTTTGTGTTGTTCGTTGCATGTATGAATGAGATTCATAATCATGGAATGCAAGAACCTTTCTTGTCATTAGAACACACCAAGAACAAACCAAAATCAGCTCAAAATTGAGCTCAAAAGTCTCTCAATGCTGCTGCCATTTCGTAAGTTGAGAGAGAGAGAAGGATCCCATTTTGTGTTTTTTCTCATGTATGAATTTTGATCTTGAGAGCTGAATACTTAAGTTAGTGGAAGGGGACAACAATGCATGTGTGTGTATTCTCAAGAGAATAAGTTAGTGGTGGGTCAAGCATGCATGTGCATTCTCTTATCAAGAGAATAAAGCAATCACATGCATGGAGAGAGAGGGGAACGGTTTCTTCATGCCAAAAAGGAGAGATTTCCTTTTTTTTTTCTTTATTCTCTTAAATATTTAATACACACATGTATATATGCCTACTCTTTTAACTAGTTTATACAATTAACCAATTAATTGTATATGTAGTATACTCTCATTATTATTTGGTGTTATACAACTAATTTAAATAACACTTCAAATAATATCATTGAACAAAATATCCTAATAAATTGTTCCATCTCATATGCAACTTATTTAGAAAACCCATTTCTAAATTGGTGTAAATATTTAATTGCATGATCATATCATCAATTAAATAAATTGGTGTTTGCTAAGCTTGTTATGGGTATAACCCGACTTGGATCATAACGTACTAACCACATCAATATTCTAAGTGTCTTGGGCACACAGAATCCTACACTACCATTATCCCCTCAGCATTAACGACATGACCCGAAAATTGAACCTCGCGCAACCAGAAAGCACACTTGGAGAATTTGGCATACAACTTCTCTCTCCGAAGTGTCTCCAACACCTCGCGTATGTGGCCGACATGTTCTTCCTCACTCCTAGAATAAATCAGAATATCATCAATAAATACTATCACTGATTTATCTACATTGGACCACACACTCGGTTCATCAAATCCATAAAGGCAGCTGGCGTGTTAGTCAATCCAAAAGACATAACGAGAAACTCGTAGTGTCCATAGCGCATGTGAAAAGCTATCTTAGGAATGTCCTGCTCCTTCACCTTCAGTTGATGGTAGCCAGATCGAAGATCTATTCTCGAGAACCAACTGGCACCTTGGAGCTGATCAAATAAGTCATCAATCCTTGGTAATGGATACCGATTCTTCATTGTTACCTTGTTCAGCTCTCGGTAGTCGATGTACATTTGCATACTACCATCCTTTTTCTTTATGAACAATACCGGAGCACCCTAAGGAGAGATACTCAGCCTGATAAAACCCTTATCAAGCAACTCTTGTAGTTGCTCCATTAACTCCTTCATCTCAGTCGGAGCCAACCGATACGGTGCCTTAGCGACAGGCTGAGCACTGGGTATCAAGTCAATTTGAAATTCGATTTCACGATCCAGTGGCACACCTGTAAGTCCTCTGGAAACACATTGGGAAAGTCACACACCACCGGCACATCGGGCAATTATGGTGTTGACGTGTCCACATCCTTCACGTAGGCCAAATAAGCACTACATCCACGTCTCATGCATTTTCCCGCCAATGCCATCGAAATCACCTTTGGAATCGTAGTAACGCGATCTCCATAAACCGTCACTAGACTTCCATCGGGCGCAACTAGCCAAATCATCTTCTTACGACATATGATGTTTGCTTCATAGGTTGCTAACCAATCCATCCCTAGCACTACATCAAATCCACCTAGGGGCATCACATGTAATTTAGCAGCAAACCTATGACCTTCTAATTCTATGGCACAGTCCTCTATCACCTCAGTAACTCTAGTGGACTTACCGATAGCAGTTTCTACGTTAAAAGGCTCACTAATACTCCTACTGCTAGCAGGCAACTTAGCATAGAAGTTAGTAGAAATAAAACTCCTACTAGCACCAGAATCAAACAATAATGAGGCACAAGTTTGATTTACTAGAAACATACCTGACACGACATCGGGATCGACTCTGGCTTCCTCCCAGGTCATGGTGTAAGCTCTAGCACTTGCCCTCTGCCTTCCTTCCTCTGACTTATTCTTCACCCCAGAGCTCACCACCCTCGCCTTCTTGCAGTCTTTCATCACGTGGCCCTCCTCGCCACAGTTATAACACTTCAGCACCCTACAGTCTCTGGCGATGTGGTCGGGCCTGCCACACCTGAAGCATACATTCAGTCCCAACCTACACTCACCGGTATGCTCCCTTCCATATTTGCCACACCTCTTCGACCCCGAGCTTTCGACACCCTACGATCATCCACTTTCATCCTCTTGTTGTTTGGGTGAAACTACCATGCCCAAACCTCTTCCCACTCCAGCTTTTCTCACCACCACTCGCCTTCTTCACCTCCACCACAGTCTCCTCTTGCTCATCATACAACCTGCCTGCCAAGTCCACCATTGATTGAAAGGTACCTGGATGAGCAGGGATCAAATGCCTGCGGATATCAGCCGACAATCCTTGGATGTACCTCTTGATCTTCCTTGACACCAGCGTCAGCTGATCCGGTACCAGCCTCGCCATTTTAGTGGTGTACTGCTGTTGGGTCATGGTTCTCGCCTCAAGTTGCAGGAACTCCCTTTCGATCCTGTCGAGTTTCCGATGAGGACAGAATTCCTCAATCACTAGCTATTTCAGTTCCTTCCATCGCATCTTACCGATGGCTCTGGCACCCTCAGCTTGGACAATGTTGTCCCACCAACACAAAGCTGAGTCAACAAAGGAGTGAGTTGCGAACTTCACCTTCTGGTCTTCGTGACACTCACTGATTTCCAACACCGCCTCCATTTCTCTTACCCAGCGGTAAGAGGCAGCAACACTACCATTGCCATCCAAGGTCGGGGGGTTGCACCTTTGGAATGCCCCATAACTACACCCCTTGGTCGTCACCCCTACCACATCGTCTTCCTCTTCGTCAGACAATGCAGTCTCAGGCTCTAGTCGTTCTTCCTCCCCTCTGCTCCCCTTGCCCGTTGATCCCTTCCTATTCTCCTTCTCCTTTTTCTCATCGTTTCTTATAGCCCTGATGACTTCAGTCACCACAGACGGTAAAACTGTCTGCATGACCTGGTGCACTTCATCAGCAATCGCCTCCCTAGCTGAGGCGTTCAGGCTAGCATTCTCGTTTTCCTCGCTTCGGCCATGAACCTCCAGGTTCTCACGAGTCGTCTCAGGAGCCTTGGCACTACTCCTAGTCACACGTGGCCGACCTCTGCCTCTAGAAGCCTTGGAAGACCTCTGTCCAGCCACTTCCTGGACGCTATAAGATTCAAATACTAACACAGTCATTCAAGGTAATAGCTCAGACTATGTCAAGTATAGTAAGTCCCTAATGATAGTGGCCAGTTATGATTAACCACTTACTTTACTCTTCACACCCCAAGCAATTCCTATCCTGACTACATCAGTATCTAAATCTACTAAGAACACATAAGTCAAATAGCACACGCACATAATACTGATTAATCTTTATGAAAGAAATACATGATGGGACGTAGCTACTCGGGCTGACATCCCTCTAACTGTCCCATTTTCAGTTTAAGTTTAGGTTTTTGAAAATATTTTACCCAAATCACTTAAACTATGGCTCTGATACCAACTTGTAAGGCCCCGTTCCCGGGCTCCTCACAGTTGGTCATTCATTGCACTTAAAACGTATTAATATTCATTCCATAAAATACACAGCGGAATTTCATTAGCAAAAAGGCATTCTCTATCATTAAAAGATATTTTTGTTAACCAATACAATAACGTTTAAGTTACAAAAGACCGTTTAATTGCATTACAAAACAACAATATCGTAACATAGGAATGGATGTCAATCTTTCCCTACCGAGTAGCTTCATCCTCGTGCCATCCTCAGTAACAATTACCTGCCAACTGAAAATGTATAAAAGTCAGCGTTGTTGAGTGAGTTCTAGTTTTAAAAGTATTAAATACCTTGTATGATTTATATATATGAAAATACTCTTTTTGTGGAAATACACCTCTTACTCTTGTATGTGAGCACATATTAACTATACAACAAGGTGATCTTCTCTTTCTTTACTGTACACCTTGTTTATTGGTACTCTTTTAACTTTATCTTTCACTATCTATATGGACCAATGAGCAATACCCCAAACTATGTGCGCGGACAAACTGGTGTTGGGCCCCTTTACAGTCTATAGTCTGAATTACTGTATACAAGGCCGACCCAGTCACCTAGGGCATGCTACAAATGTCCGCCAATCTCAATTGATTGGCCCCGTGAGCATAAGGGGTAGCTAACCCGCATCACAGTTGAGCTAACGACAACACGGTCGTGCACCTCCTATAAGCTTGCAAGACTTGTTAACTCTTTAATTAAGTTTCACTTCTCTTTATCATTACTCTTTCACTTTGTTAAAGATAATACTAGCATTTATGATCACATACACACCACATAGGTCACACAATAATAATTAATATGATCATAGGAACAACTTATAGTATGCAAATATAATAACAATTAAAAACTCTAAGTCAAACTTGGGTCAAACCCTAATGATTCTGTTCTGCTCAAAATTTCAGAAAATACTCCAAGTGTTCTAGATGCATGAGCACTATGCAGACGCATGAGGCCTGTTTAGACGTATGGGCACTATTTAGGCGGTTCATCACTTGGGCGTTTGGGAAATCTCAGACGCATGGGCACTATTCAGACGGTTCAGCACTTAGACGTTTGGGGAATCTCAGATGCATGGGAACTATTCAGACGTTTATCTCTTACTTAGGCGTCTGAGTCAAATTCCTAGACGCATGGGCTAGTGTTCAGATGCTTAGGCTTGCACTTAGACTTTTCTAAGGCATTTTCTAGATGGTTGGGGCACTGGTTGGGCGGTTGGGCCCTATTTAGACGTATGGGCTTTACTTAGAACTTTCTAAGGCAAATCCTAGGCGGTTGGGGTACTGTTCAGTCGGTTAGGAAACCTGTTTAGTATAATCTTAAAACATTATCAATACCAATTATTTTTTTTACATGCTCTAAGCTTAATAACACGATTCTAAGTATAACTAACACATAATCAACATAGGAACATCATCATACATACATGAATACATACGGGTGTTCAAATTGAACTTTGTAAAAACGGGTTTACATACATTTTCAGCCCCAAAATGTTTAAAACAAGTAAAATACGAGGTCTAGAACTCACCTTCTGAAACTTTGGGTGTGTCTTCCTTTTTAAACCCGGGTGCAATGAGTTCGAACACCTAAACCCACCATAAACACACACACCCGAACAAACACAAACATATAAGCACATAACCGAGACTATAACTATTTATAACATCACAACACCAAGAATTATTACCAAAAACTTTGAAGTTCTTGCTTCTTCTAAAACCTCCGAGAATTCTCTGCTTTTCTCCTCTCTCTCTAAAAATCCGAATGATAGGCGAAAAGTAACATGGCATGGGCGGCCATGTTGCTTTATTCACCAACTTCCCAAAGTTTTGTCCTTTTGGACACTCTTAACCCCTCTACTTGGGTTAAATTATATTTCCTTCGTTTCCTTTACTTTTATTATTTATTTATATCTAGAAAAAAATAACCGGGTGTTACAAGTCCACCCTCCTTATAAAGGTTTCGTCCCCGAAACCTGTTACTCCTCAACAGATATGGGTAATGTTGTCTCATCTCCTCTTTAGCCTCCCACATAGACTCGAATCCCTTTCTGTGCTTCCACTGTACACGCACAAGAGGTACACTTTATTCCTTAACATCTTCTCCTTACGATCAATGATTGCCACTAGTTGCTCTACGTAATTGAGCCGTTCATCCACTTCGATGTCCTCTAGTGGTACAACCATATCTTCGTCTTCCAAACACTTCCGCAGATGAGATACATGGAATGTCGGGTGAATTCCACTTAACTTATCGGGTAGTTCTAACCTATAGGCCACCTCTCCTACTCGAGAAATGATTCGGAAAGGTCCTATATACCTTGGGCTTAACTTGCCCCGCTTTCTAAACCGAATAATACCCTTCCAAGGAGAGACCTTTAACATAACTCTATCACCCACCTGGAACTCAATCGGTATACGCCACTTATCGACATACGACTTTTGCCTATCCTTGGCTGCCTTCATAAAGGCTTTGATCTTGTCGAGCTTCTCCGTCATAGCATCAATCACTTCAATACTCCCCAACTCCTTCTAACCATTATCACCCAGCAAACGGGTGTCCTACATCTCCTACCATATAGCATCTCGTAGGGTGGCATGCTAATGCTGGCATGATAACTGTTGTTGTATGAGAATTCTGCTAACGGCAGATGGTCATCCCAACTCCCTCCGAAATCGATCACGCACGCTCGAAGCATGTCCTCGAGTGTCTGGATCGTCCTCTCAGACTGACCGTCCGTCTGAGGATGATAAGCCGTGCTGATATATAGTCTCGTTCCTATCGCATCGTGGAATTTCTTCCAAAACTTAGATGTAAACCGAGTGTCGCGATCAGATACAATAGACACAGGCACACCATGACGAGCTAAAATCTCTTTGATAAATAGATCCGCGAGCCTTTTAGAAGAATAAGTCTCTCGGATCGGTAGGAAGTGAGTCCGGGACCGCGGGACCGCGGGACCGCGGGACCCGGGACCGCGGACCGCGGGACCCCGGGACCGCGGGACCGCGGGACCGCGGGACCGCGGGACCCCGGGACCGCGGGACCGCGGGACCCCGGGACCGCGGGACCGCGGGACCCCGGGACCGCGGGAACCCCGGGACCGCGGGACCCCGGGACCGCGGGACCCCGGGACCGCGGGACCGCGGGACCCCGGCACCGCGGGACCCCGGGACCGCGGGACCGCGGGACCCCGGGACCGAGATTGAAAGTTGAATATTGAATTCTTGATTACTGATTCTACCTCTGGTTCATTACTAAAGTAAAGCACTCAAGCCTCAAGGTTAGATGGTTCTTGAATCTTGATAATTCTTGATAAATCTTGATAATTCTTGATAAATGATACTGACATGCACTACTGTTAGATAGTTCATTATCAATCTGATAGTTCACTACTAGTCTACTAATTGCTAATTGTTTTGATAGCTTATTCCTAATTGCTTCTGTTTACTTTTGGGCCTTCGACCACTAGATACTAATTGCTTCCGTTTACTTTGAACCTTTAATTTGTTGCCTTAGGTTGATTTAGGCAAAAAGATTTCCTTGATTTGGTAATATAGTCATTGGTAATTGGTAGTTTTTTTATTGTAATATCAAATCAATTTTGAAAGTACCCTTTCGGTGCATTAAAAAAGGCAACACAAGAAGCTTTTAACTTCGCCAACTAAACCATATTGGTTTATTATAGATGTTCCGAAGCCCAGATAAAAAAGGAGGATTTTAATAATTTATTTTTTTAGAAAATGTCCCCAATTTTTTACTTTGATTGGCCCCCAAAAAATGTTAAGCTAGCACTGATCACATCACCATCCTATAACTCCTACCGTATATGGCCACCACCATCACTATTAATCTCTTTCTTATACTGATCACATCACCATCCTATAACTCCTACCGTATATGGCCACCACCATCACTATTAATCTCTTTCTTATCTCCTCTCTTGTCAGGACCTTACCAATCCCATCACATATGGTCATCAAAGATCCATTGCCCATTGCTAATCATCCGCTAAACATTCATAAACTTTGACAATATAATCAAGTTTAAACCATGTGAAAATTCATAATAAAAACTCACCATCTCTTCTCTTCTCCTTCTTGATCTTGGCTTAAAAAAGACACACATATTCTATTTTCAAGTTTTCAAGTGACACAAGACATCCAAGGAGAAAGCCCGGTGTTCTAAGGTGTTTCCAAATATTTTTAAGGTCCGTTCATCTAAAAATCGTTCTCCTTGCTTGCTTAAAGTGAGCATTCTTTCACTAATAAATCTAACTTTATGTTCATACTGGTGGTTGTGTTGAAAACATACACCTGAAGGGTTTTTATTTGATTTAATGTGGGGAAAATTTACAAAAATGTTAGTATACAGATGTTGTCAGAAAATATGGCTTGAATTTAGAGGGCCGTAAATTAGTCTAAACTTTACCAATCTGGATGAATTTTAGGTCTAAAATAAAGTTCCAACAGTCCTCTTTCAAACCCAAGTGGTTTTCTAAATTTTCATGTATATTTTATACTTCAAAAGTTCGTTAAAAAATGAAAGGTTAAATGTTGAAAATTTTGAAAGATTGTGAGGGTCATCTTCAAGAGGTCATAACTTGTAAAAAAATGGCTCAACTGACTTGGTTCTTTCCATAAAAGATAGTAATTTGTTTTAGCATTAAAACCCATATGAGACCTTATCATGAAATTTTAGTTTATCACTCAACTAATGAGATTTCCTAAAAGACATCTGAAAAGTTACTATATCTGTCCTTGCTGTTGAAAACAAATATTTTGAAGCCCTTAAACTTATATTAAAGTTCATGATATATTCTTTTATATCAAGCTTAAACATATATTAAGGGCATATATTAAGGGGGTAACTTTATAAAATAGTAACCAACTTTTAAAAGTGTTCCAATTAGGTAACTCAAATTTTAAAAGTGTTCTAATTAAGTCACTCAGTTTTTATATTTTATATAAATTAAAAGCCTTAACATTTTTTTAGCATGTTATACTTTTGGTTTTAATTAGAAAATATTTTTTTTCTTTCTTTTGATGCTGATATGGAACGTTGACGTAAATTTTAGGTACTTTTTTATTTTTTTCATAATTAACATGTTTTTTTTTTTTTAATATAATTTTATATATTGCAAATTCTGACCACCACGTCTTCTCCACCGTTACTTAGTTGACATAAGAAAATTTAATGATAACTGGATTTGATCATTTGATGGTCTAATTTGAGAAAAATATGCATGAGTGACTAAATTAGAACACTTTTAAAACTTGGTTACTATTCTGTGACACTTTCTCTATATTAAGATGTAGGAAAAGTCTCATAATTACGTAAGTTCATTTAGTTAACTAAAATACTTCCACAAGTTGGGCTTATAAATTTAGATTTATCAAGTATAATGTATTATGTATAAAGAAAGCATTATGTTCAAGAATCACCAATGTGTCACAAACAAACATTAAGTCATATTTTTTTAAACAAAACGTGTATTCTTGTTGAGTCTAATTGGGTGGGTTTTAGACACATGACCAACTTGTATAGTGAAAATATTGTTTAGACCTTAAAGTGTCTTATATGCTTTACGACACGAGTAGGTCAAGTTATGCATTTGGGTTTTGCTACATTACTGCTAGTTATTGTTTACTTTCAATTACTATGTTGCTTACTCATCAAGTGACTCTAAAGGCCCTACTTTAAAATGATTTTTACTTTTAAATATTTGGGGGGAGAAAACATGCTAGAATTATATTTTAGATATGAGTGAAAACATGACTTTTTTTGTTGATTGTCACACCTAAGTCCCCCTGGACTATGACCATCACCTATGGATAGATGTGAAGATTGTGAATAAATTTATTTGGGTTGACAACCCTAGCTATTGTTAGTCGCGCTGACCTTGATTGGAGGTCAAATCAGGTGTGTCATTGTCCATCTAGTTTTAACATTGGTAGGGGCAGCATCCGACTCAGTCGAGTTTAGTTATGGGAGCTCATGGCAATAGTCTCATTGTTTGTGTGATTTTTAATAAACAATACTAGGATTAAATCTCTTTATCTAGAAACAAGGTCTTTTGAGTTAAAATGATGTATTTTAAACGTTAAACCTTTGAACTCGCCAACATCATTGTTGACATTTTAAGCATGTTTTCCTCTGGAAACTATGGACCATGGAGTCATGTTGAGGTGATGCATTTAGAAGCTTTTGTCGTAGGCCGTAGTTGTTGTTGGATCCTGAAATGATCATGCATGCCAATTCAAGTAGTGATGAATTTTTTTCTGGTTGGAATATTACAAGTGTTGATTAATACGGATGAAGCTTGAAGAAATGCAGACAAAAGAAAAGGCTTAGTATTGTTTAGTCGTATTAGTCTTTGCGGGTGAACAAAGGCAAATGCAGATGAGCATTTGTCTACCTGTATAGACTAATGCAGGTGAACAAAAACAATTACTTATGCCTAAGTTAACAAATACGAACAAGACTTCGTACATACTCAAAGACAAATGCGGACATGTCAACAAAAAATACAGCTGAAGAAAAACAAATGTGGATACAGCTATTTTGTACCTTTTACTTGGTAATCCTAGATTCTATGTCGGGATAGTTAGGTCGTTGAACAAGTCATTGTATCTGAGCTATTAATAGATAAATTTTTTCACACTTATGGAACTCTCACACAAATTTTATACCCTAATAACACAGAAAACTCCGATTGTACTATTGAATGCTAGTATCAATACACTATAAACGTTACGAGTATTTCTGCTTGTTCAGATCAGTGATTATTATATTTCCGCTACATAGTCATAGGAATCTATAAATATATTCGATCTTCATTGATTTAAACCAGCCAATTGGTATAAGAGCCTTGGCTCTCGTAATCAAGTAGAGACCCACTGTTTTTTCATGATTTTTGGTCGAACTATTTATTGATCTGCTTATCATTATGATTCACACAATCGATTTGTCATCAAAACAGAATTACTCTTTGTTTGAATAAATTTACACTTCAAATTCATCTTGAATTGAAGATACCATTACATTGATCAAACTTACATCAAACATGAACACAAATCATCAAATTACCAAGTGATTGAGACCAAAATAACTTAAGATTAGTTGAGAGTTCCTAATCAAAAGGTTTTACAAAAGATTCGATTGAAAACATCAAACCTATTCATGAAAATTAAACAAAATTGTTCATCACATATAGCTTGGACACTGTTCATCGTTTTTGCTATAGTGGACTACTATTCATTGCATTTGCCTTAAATTTCACTATTCAATACATTTGCTGGATCAACTGTTCATCACATTTATTTGAATACATTGTTCATCGTATTTATGATTCATACAAGTGCTAAGGACTGACACGGTTCCTCGTATTTGTTTGAAGAACTATGGAGTGCATCAGTCAGTTTCATTGTTTACAACATTAGTTTGATAGCATTTCTTTAAGAGGACTATTCACCGCATTAATATTAGACACTTGACAATTATTTGGACTTTTGACTTTGGACTCATTGGACATTTTGACTTAAAATTTACCTTAAAATCAATTCATTAAGTCTAAAGTCAAATTAACATCAAAAAACAATCATGGATACACTAAGTTTAGTTGAGCTTGGGCATAACCCTAAACCATCAATTTTGAAAAATAAGTCTGAATTTTAATAGTGGAAAATTAGATTCAGGAATTTCTCATTGGTGTTGACGCTGATTATTGATTCTCAATCTATAGAGATACTCATATTCATACTACATTGGATGCTGATCAATATAGGAATGCAAGGATTCCTGTTAAAGATCCAACCATAGTACTTGATCCAGAAGAATACAAGAGAATCAAGATTGATATGAAGGACTAGTCCCTACTCACTCAAGATCTAAAGATGGATGTGTTAAAAAGGCTTGAGAAGTACACAACTACGAAAGGAGCTGAATGATAACACTAAATTTGGACTTGACAAAATGAAGGTTAAGTGTTACAACTGTGGTGTGACCGGACACTTCTCAAGGGAATGTAATTCACTAAAGAGCAACAAAAACAAATATTCAAGAGCTTCTTATCCCTCATCAAATTGAAGTTCTCATTCACATCAAGGCAATCAAGGATCTCATCATCAATCATCACACCATCAAGCACACCAGAAGATTATACATCATCAACAAGCTTCATCATCATCTCAACCTCCTCCTAATGCACTTGTCATCAGACAAGATGGAGTATGTGATAGGAGCATGTATGCGGAGGAGGTCAAGCCTGTTGGGTTTGTTGGACTCAATATCAAAGTTGTTTAACCATTTAAACATGAAAACGCAGCGGAATCAAACCTTAATAATATGTTTTATAAACTGAAAATTAATGTATATTTTGTATCATTAACAAACCCAATAACATAGGATGAAACATATATGAATGAACTAGCTATCAAGATGAAACAACAACCCAAAACAACACATACAAACTACCTTTTGTAGAGCTGCAAAAAAAACGTGTGATTTGATGAAGATGGGGCTGTTCTTGAACGACCAAAACACCAAGGATAGGTGTCCTCAAGCTTCCATACCCTCAAGCTTCAAGCAAGCATTTGTGTTGCTAGGATTTGAACACCAAAGAACCAAAGAAAGGCTGCTAAAAACCTTGTTCCAGCCGAGAATCCTTCAAGAGAATAAGAGAGTTTTTCTTTGGTTCTTTTACATGTGAGAGAGAAAAGAAGTTGGAGTGTGTAGCTAGTTAATCAACTTATCTTTTCAAGGTAAAAAGAGGAACCAACCACACCAAGAGGGGGCGGCCGAACCCTTTAAAATTTGGGTTTCCCACCCAATTTTTATTACCCAATTCATTTTAACTAGTTACTTCTTAGTTATATAATTAACCTTTTAATTGTATAACTCATACACTCTTTTATTATTTGAAGTTATCCAACTAATTTAAATAACATTTCAAATAATATTCTTTAACAAAATATCCTTATAAGTTGTTCCATCTCATATGCAATTTATTTAGAAAACTCATTTTCTAAATTAGTGTAATTATTTAATTGCATGATCATATCATCAATTAAATATATTAATTTGTGTTTGCTAAGCTTGTTATTGGGTATGACCCGACTTGGATCATAACATACTAACCACATCAATGTTCTATGTGTATTGGGCATAAAGAATCCAACAATCTCCCACTTGCACAAGATTCATAGAAGATTGATGCAAGTAGTAAATACCGCCTAACAACGGTTTACTACCCTTAATACGTATGACTAAAAGCCATTCAATAACATCATCCCCTTCAAGTATCCAACTTGAAATGATTTATGTGAATCAATCATTTATCCTTTTGTTACAGATGTCATGTTAAATCCAAGGACATAGAATGATCATTCCTTGCTGATTTAACTTAATCAGGCCTTAGACATCTTGCTCTTAACAAATAAGAGGAACAAATTCCATCTTGACTACATACATTTCTCATAATCACCTCGTGTCATACCTGAACATAGTCTTATGTATTGTCCATTGTTTCAGAGCAGTGAAAAACTAGCTCAAGGTATAACACTTTGGTGAATATCAAAACCCAATATGTATCTCAGGTTGGAGGATACCAAATGATATTCATCTTTACTCAAATTTACTTATGATCAATCTAGTAGATTCCATGTAGTAAAATTTGAGACGCGGGTCAATCCAATATTTGTATCCCACAAATATCTATGAACTTTGGCAACAACCCTTTGCTCTATATTCATCCATATGAATATCTACCAATCCAAGTTCATAATAGTCTTACTTTCATACTTGTTCCCACAAGCATGAGCGACTACGGACGTTCTGAGTAAATAATTTACTCATGGATTTTAAACATGCAAAATAGGAATATTAGTTGAATCATTATAACCAAATAATTTATTCAAGTAATAAAGGATTACAATATCTCAAGACAGAAATTAGAGATCATATCCAGTCACTAGAATATTGAAGTCCCATGGCACAAGTATGACTTTCATGCTTTGCC
The DNA here is from genome assembly GCA_024085815.1 of Flaveria linearis. Taxonomy (NCBI): domain Eukaryota; kingdom Viridiplantae; phylum Streptophyta; class Magnoliopsida; order Asterales; family Asteraceae; genus Flaveria; species Flaveria linearis. The sequence goes on from CM044015.1 coordinate 33,682,053, forward strand.
TTTTTAAGAAGCTTCGTGAGTGGATCCGTAATGTTTTGATCCGTGTGAACTTTGCGAATAAATAATTTTCCCTTTTCAACTTCATCCCTTATGTAGTTGAATCTTCGTTCAATGTGCCTAGTCTTTTGATGTGCACGGGGTTCCTTGATTTAAGCAATCGCACCCTTGTTATCACAAAAGATTTCTAGGGGGTCCTGAATGGAAGGGACCACCCTTAGATCGGCAATGAACTTCTTTAACCATGCAGCTTCCTGAGTTGCTAACAAAGCGGCGATGTATTCTAACTCTGTAGTTGATAATGCCACCACATCTTGCTTAGAGCTCTTCCAAGAGATTGCTCCTCCATTCAAGATGAAAATGTACCCTATTGTGATCGTGAATCATCCCGATCAGTTTGGAAACTCGCATCCGTGTAACCCTTTACAACGAGTTCCTCTTCACAAGATCTATAGATTAGGAACATATCTTTGGTCCTCCTTAGGTACTTAAGTATGTTCTTAACATCCATCCAATGACTGTTTCCAGGATTTTGTTGGTATCGGCTTGTCATGCTCAAAGCGCACGACACGTCCGGTCTAGTGCATATCATTGCATACATGACGAATCCTATAGCAGACGCATACGGGATTCCGTTAATTTTGTCTTGCTCATCCTTTGAGCTTGGACATTGAGTCTTACTCAATATATTTCCTCTTTGAATAGGTACGGTACCTTTCTTAGAGTTTTCCATCTTGAACCTTTTCAAGATCTTGTCAATGTATGCACTTTGATTTAAACCTATCAATCGCCTTGATCTATCCCAATAGATCTTTATTCCCAAAATATGTGCGGCTTCACCAAGATCCCTAATGGAGAAACAATTTCCAAGCCAGGCTTTTACACCATCCATGGTTGGAATGTCATTTCCAAATAGTAGAATGTCATCGACATACAATACTAGGAAAGTGATGATGCTCCCACTAGCTTTCTTATATACACATGCTTCATCAACGTTTTGATGAACCCAAATTTGATTATTTCTTCATTAAAACGGTGATTCCAACTTCTTAATACTTGCTTCAATCCATTGATTGATTTCTTTAACTTGCATACTTTATTAGGATGCTTTTGATTGACAAAACCTTCAGGCTGAAACATATAAACATCTTCCTCAAGATATCCATTCAGAAAAGCTATTTTGACATCCATTTGCCAAATCTCATAATCATAATGAGCAGCTATGGCAAATAATATCCTAATAGACTTTAGCATTGCAACGGGTGAGAAGGTCTCATCATAATCAACCCCTTGAGTTTGAGTGAAACCTTTTGCTACAAGTCTAGCTTTATAAGTATCCATGTTTCCGTGCATGTCGGTTTTCTTCTTGAAAACCCACTTACTTCCAACTATCTTGGAGTTAAGAGGTGGTTTAACCAAGTCCCACACTTGGTTGTCATACATGGATTGCATCTCAATGTTCATGGCTTCAAGCCATTACTCACAATCCAAATTGGACATTACATCATGATAGGTGGTTGGTTAATCCGAATCTACCACATAGCATCCATCTATGAAAAATCCATATATTTTAGGTGGATTACTAGTTCTACCAGATCTGCGAACATTTTATGTATATTGATCAACCACTTGATCATTCCCAACATTCTCATGTTGAGTGCTAGTGTCAACCAAACGTGTATCGGTTTGTGGTTCTTGATCCTCCTCAAGATCCACGGTTCTACTGCTAGTTCCTTCCATAAGGAACTTAGCTTCTAAGAACTCAGCCTTCTTGGCAACAAACTCCTTTTGTTCCAATGGATCATAGAAATAATATCCCATAGAATCTCTAGAATATCCAATGAAGATACACTTACTGGAACGGCTTTCTAGCTTGTTTGAGGTGGGAGTCTTAACATAAGCCTCACAACCCCATACCTTTAAATATGAAAGCGATGGAACCCTTCCATGCCATATTTCAAAGGGTGTCTTTTCCACTTTCTTGGTTGAGACCATATTCAAAATACGGGCTGCTGAGAGCAAAGCGAAACCCCAAAATGATAGAGGCAGTGAGCTTCTAGCCATCATAGATCAACCATATCCAATAAAGTTCGATTTCCCAGCTTGGACACACCATTATGTTGTGGTGTTCCAGGTGGAGATAGTTGTGAGACAATACCACAACTTCAAAGATGATCTCTAAAAGCATCACTTAGGTATTCACCTCCTCTATCGGTGCGGAGAATTTTTATTTTCTTGTTGAGTTGATTTTCTACTTCATTTCGGAAGATTTTAATCATTTCAAAAGCTTCATCTTTGTGTCTTAGCAAGTATACATAACCATATTGACTATATTTGTCGGTAAAGGTAATCAAGTATCTTTCGTGGTACCTAGTCATTGGTTTAAAAGGACCACATACATCCGAATGTATGATGCCTAATAAATCTTTTGCCCTTTAGGATTTGCCACTAAAAGGTGCCTTAGTCATTTTACCTTGTAAACAAGATTCACATACATCAAATAAATCTTATTCATTTGCTTTTAAAAGACCATTCTTTTGAAGTGTTTGTATGCGCTTCTTGTTTATATGACCAAGACGGCAATGCCAAAGATAGGTATCACTCAAATCCAATTTGAGTTTCTTAGTGGTGGTTTGGTATAATGAGCTATCATATAATGTGTTTTCATGAACCAATTCATAAATACCATTGATAGTAATAGCTTTAAAATAAAATATGCCATTTAAAGAAACATGAATTTCATTTTCAATAAATGTCAAAACATAACCATATTGTCTTAATTGGGTAACAGAAATAATGTTCCTAGTCAAACTAGGAGCATACAAAATATTGTTCAAAATTGCTTCCTGTGAAATCACTGGAACGGTTGACATCCGAGCACGTTCTTGACGGAAGGATGAAAACCAAAAGATAAACAACAGTACGAACAATAATCGAATGATTTTATTGATAAAACATAATGATTTTAAGCTCGTTACAACTTAAGAATCAAGACTTTTAGCAAGGGGAGATCGAGCTTGATCTCCCCTCTCATCCAGCAGCACCTAGGCGCCAGGAACCCTATCAAAAACCCTTAGGTTTCTACACATTGAAACTGGTATATATAGGCCTCGGCCCATATTAGATGCAACTGGGCCCATTCGTGCGATTGGACCATACGTATGGTTCAATCGTACGACTGGACCATTCTTATGGCTCAGTTTTACGAATGCCCCAATCGCATCTCTCAGTCGCACGACTGGTCCATTAGCATGGATCAGTCGTACGACTGAGTCTCATTCGCATATGCTCCTGCGAATGACCCAGTTTTATGTGTTTACATGGTGTATAACATTAATCCTAGACTATTCGTCAAGCGACGGACACACTATATATGACTATATACGCTCCAACACTTCCAAACCATTTGGAAGCTTCAAGATGTAGTCCCCTCGGCCTTCAACTTGAACTTTTGCCCCATTCCCTATGTAGAGGCTAACATCCCCTTTCTTGAAGTCTTTACTTCTTTTGAACCCCTGCAATAAGTTGCAAATATGAGTTCCACATCCGGTATCCAATACCCATGTGTTAGAGGATATTAAATTTAGATCAATATGAATCATGTAAGTTGTACCTGAGGTTTGCCCAGTATCCCTCTTTGAGATGGACTAGACAATTTCTTGACCAATGTCCAATCTCCCTACACTTAAAGTATGGGTCATTCGAAGCAACCTTTTGCTTCTTCTCTGTTGGTTTTGGTGGTGGCGCTCTAACCACTCCCTTTCCCTTTCCCCTAATATGCCCCTTACCCTTGGCAACATTTGCCTTGGGTGCGGGGTAAGGCCTCTTTTTGTTCCCACCTTCATTAATGGTGAGAACGGGTAAAACCCTTTTACCCATGGCCGCCTCAGCAGTTTTGAGCATAGAGTGAAGCTCACTTATGTTCTTGTCCAACCCGTTCATGTTATAATTCATAAAAAAGTTGTCAAACCTTTTTGACAAAGAGTTGAGGATTAAATCCGTAGCCAACTCTTTCGAGATGGGACAATTCAACCTTTCGAGGCGCTCGATGTGGCTTTTCATCTTAAGTACATAAGATGAAACAGATTGGGTGTCATCCATACGACATGCATGGAGTGCTCGAACCGTTTCGAAGTGCTCTACCCTTGCTTGTTGTTGGAATGTTTCCTTCAACTGGATTATCATGTCGTATGCTCCATTATATTCATACTCCTTTTAGAGATCCGGAGTCATCGCCAACATGAGGCAAGACACTTGGACCGATTCCTCAGTGTATTTCACCTAATTATTGTAGGCCTCCTCATCCTCCTCACTAGGTTGATCGGGAATCGGATAGTCTAAAACATATGATCGTTTCTCTTGCTTGAGAACAATTCTCAAGTTTGGAAACCAATCAATAAAATTGTTATGTTTTAGACGTTCCTTTTGTAGAATGGTCCTTAGTGATAATGAGTGAGCGGACAGGATTTCATTGTTATCATTATTGTTGGTGGCCATCTACAAAGTTTTACAAAGTTCAATTTTAGTATTTACAATATTATCCATATTTTAATAATTGAAGCCCTTTTATGTGTCTAACACAATTTTTAAAATTCTAGAATCCAATGTTTCATTTACATAGTGGTTAGGTGACCTTTATCCCATTATTTAAATTAACAAGGTAGTCAACGATTTGACAATTGCAACCCTTTGCAACTTCTAGGGTATGGGATCGACTTTAAAACATCATATGTATAGTTGGCATGTTTATCCCATCAACACCTTTGTAAACCACATTGTAGGTGATCCATTTAACATGGTTTGCAAATCAAGTTACCCTACTTGCACACACATATGAGTTTTCCAACATAAGTGGTTAGGTGACCTTTATCCCACAAATATGGTATCCCCACCTCAAATCACAAGTTCCCTCAAAACGGTTAGGTGACCTTTATCCTATTAAGAGTTTCCAAATGACTCAAGTGTTGGGCAAAAGGACGGTGTTAAACTTGTTTGTTAAAAGAAATTTCAAGTTTTCATAATTCAAGTTTAGAAAACTCTATGTACTTTGTATTTGCATGTTTTCAAATACAAGGTACCCTATGGTTCACCTTTTAATAAAACCCCTTTTATTAAAATCATTAAACCTTTTAACAACCTTTTATTAACCACTTAATGATAAATAACCATTAATTTTCAGCTTGTTAAGTTTGTTAATGAGTTTTTTATGCATATCCAAATATCAACCAACAATCATACAACAAACATCCATACAAGCATAATCATACAAACATAAGTGCATAACCATAGCCACTAAGTTGACCACACTTGTTTGCCATCACAAGTGTTGTCATAAGGTCTTTCCTAAGGGTTAAGATGACACATTAAAATTTGTCCATGAACTCCCACTTGAATCCACATCCAAATGCTTCAAATGTTCATGTCTTTTGTGTCTTTCTTTGGGTCTTCATCTTGTGCATCTTCTTTTACGAAATCATATCCTAATACAATTTTCTAATAAAAGAAATTCACCTAATCTATTTATTACATAACCAAATGAATAAATTACAACCCAAAATACGAACACAAATATACAACCCTTTCAAGAATCAAAACCAACATGACAAACCACAATCAACCAAATCCAAAACACAAGAGGCCAAGGCTATGTTATGCACTAAAATATGAAACATATTCAACATCCAAGAACAACAATGAACCCCTTATTTCAGCCCTAAAGTTTTGGCCAACATGAACCAAAACTTTAGGGTTTTGTCCAAACAACACAATCAACCATTTGATCTTTATCTTTCAAGGTTTATACTTAAGCATGCTAGATTAAACCTTGAAACATAAGGGATTCATTATATCATCACAAAACAGCCCCTATTAGGTTTTTAAAACCCCATGAAACAAATTTTACAAGGACTATTGAAGCTAGTTATCCATATATCCGGCTCTAGATGCCAATGTTGGGTTTGTTGGACTCAATATCAAAGTTGTTTAACCATTTAAACATGAAAACGCAGCAGAATCAAACCTTAATAATATGTTTTATAAACTGAAAATTAAGGTATATTTTGTATCATTAACAAATCCAATAACATAGGATCAAACATATATGAATGAACTAGCTATCAAGATGAAACAACAACCCAAAACAACACATACAAACTACCTTTTGTAGAGCTGCAAAAAAACGTGTGATTTGATGAAGATGGGGCTGTTATTGAACGACCAAAACACCAAGGATAGGTGTCCTCAAGCTTCCATACCTCAAGCTTCAAGCAAGCACTTGTATTGCTAGGATTTGAACACCAAAGAACCAAAGAAAGGCTGCTAAAAAACTTGTTCCAGCCGAGAATCCTTCAAGAGAATGAGAGAGTTTTTCTTTGGTTCTTTTACATGTGAGAGAGAGAAGAAGTTGGAGTGTGTAGCTAGTTAATCAACTTATCTTTTCAAGGTAAAAAGAGGAACCAACCACACCAAGAGGGGCGGCCGAACCCCTTTAAAATTTGGGTTTCCCACCCAATTTTTATTACCCAATTCATTTTAACTAGTTACTTCTTTAGTTATATAATTAACCTTTTAATTGTATAACTCATACACTCTTTTATTATTTGATGTTATCCAACTAATTTAAATAAAATTTCAAATAATATTCTTGAACAAAATATCCTTATTAGTTGTTCCATCTCATATGCAATTTATTTAGAAAACCCTTTTTCTAAATTGGTGTAATTATTTAATTGCATGATCATATCATCAATTAAATATATTAATTTGTGTTTGCTAATCTTGTTATTGGGTATGACCCAACTTGGATCATAACATACTAACCACATTAATGTTCTATGTCTCTTGGGCATAAAGAATCCAACAAAGCCTAGATAACCAAACCATGCTCTTATGGCCTACATTAGTGGCCCTCCTACTCCAAAAAATCTAAAGGCAAATCTCTATAGTAAAAAATGCATCAATGAGGTGCAAGGATACAAAGAACATAAGCATAAACTGGCCTTAATGCTAAAAGATGAAAAGGTTAAGTCTGAAATGCTAAAACAAGAAATGAAAGGTTTTGAAACTAAAATTAAATATTTTCTTGCACATATTGAAAAGCTTCATAGAAAGAAGTATACCCTTGAATCTTAGGTTGAGAATTTGACTAAACTGTTTACAAAGTCAAAAGCTGATCATCAGCTACAAAAGTCAAATTAGAGAAATTCTAATTCTTGTCAACCAAGCTTCAAGAGTTACTTATATGCAAAAAAATATCCAAAGGATATGACTGGAATAGAATACAATGCATGTCCTCCACCATACAATGACAACTACACTGTCATGCCTGAGCCTTTAACAAAGATGTAATAGACATTAAAGTTATTGAAACTAAATCTACCACATTTTATTGAAAAACAAATACATAAAATAAACCTCAAGTTTATGAGGAAACTAATCTTGAAAAGATTAAAAATAGTCACCCAATTAAGATCAAAGTGTGCTCGGACAAACCAGTGAATGTTGTGAAGCCTAAAAGTCCAGTCAAAGCAATCATATCATTTGTGAAATTTACTTCAGCAAGCATCTTGACTGATAAGGATTATAAACCTAAGATGAAATCATCTATTGAAAGCAAATCTGATAATAAGGTCAAAACACATAAGAATTCAAACAAATCAGATTATGATTCATCTAAGGGTAGAGCATAAGCATCTTCATCACTCAAAGGAAAAGTAAAAGCTGAAACATCACCATAATCAAAATCATGTGTGTCAAAAGGAAAACAAGTGGTGTTTGATATTTTCTCAAAGACTGATATACACAAGCTTGAAAAGAAATGTAACAAATCAGCAAAGAAAGAAAGACAGTCCTGTAAACCTCATAAGTAGAGTTATGAAACAATCTACTGAGGTTAAGAAGACTGATATTGCATCCTTATCCAAATAAAATTCAAAAAAGCAAAACATAAGCTTCAACATCTTAACCAAATAATAATCAGAAGTATTATACCAACTTTCACATGACAAATCACATGACATCTGAATGTTACTTCACTGAGTACAATTCAGTATGTAAAATGTAAAATCATTCTACAGAATATTATTATTTTAACAAATATTTACATTGTGTGAAATGAATAATCATAATACTTCTGACTATTTTTTAGGATGAAAGAGTTGAGATCACCATAGAAAAAGCAACTCACCAAAGTTTGCAAGCCATGCAAGTCCATCATTTAGGAATCCAGGAAAGAATTCTAAAAATGATGATGAAGTTCATGATACTTGGCATCCTAGGGCTGTCAAAGTAGAACAAATGAAAACTTCAAATTTTAAAATAAATTTAAATCATACCATTAGGACCCAACACAAACAAGAATCATATAATCAACAACATGCTAAATTTTTGTATAATAATGGAGTTAATGTTTTAGTTATACACCTGAAAATTCTTCTGATGAAGAGATAGTGATACACAAACACAATAATTTAGATTCATCAAACCATATAAGATGAAGTCCTTTGCTGATGAACTTTAGGCTAAATTTTCTAGAACAAAATTTGATGAATCTGTTAAATCAACAATCAAAGGCTCATTTTAGAAAGTCATAGTTGTTGATAGACATGGGAAACCCAAGACCATCTAGGCTTAGGATCAACATTCTAACTAATTTGTTTGCGCATGCAAGGTCGTCGCACAAGTTCCAACAACATTTGGTATGTGGGCAATGGATGTTCTCGGCGCATGATATGAGGCGGTCCCCTTCTACATGATTTCAAGAACATATAAGGAGCAACCATGGCATTCAGAGGAGATTCTTAAGATGGAAGAATTTTCGGTAAATGGACATTGAGTTTAGATAAAGTCAACTACTATGAATAACTGAAGTTTAATTCGCTGAGCGTGTCAGAAATCTATGATAAGAAATATTCTACTAATTTCCCATAAACGTAATGCTACATTCCGAAACCAGGATTCAAAATCCTGAAGAATAGGTTGTCTTGAAAATACCAAGGAAGAATAATACATATCTCCTTAATCTCAATTATATCTAACCTAAAAAAGAAACGAGTCTACTTTCAAAGCATCTTTTGATGAGTCATAATTATGCCACAGGCGTTTGGGACGCACAAACTTCAAATACATGAACAAATTGGTCAAAGAAAACAATGTCATTCGTTTACATATTTATTCTGTTGACCATTGTTCAACATGTCTCAAAGAGAAGCAACACAAAACTTCCCATAAGCCTAAGCTTGTCAAGAAAAACAATACTCCATTGAAGTTCTTCACATGGATCTTTTTGCCCCTACACACATAATGAGTATGGGCCAAAAAAATATTGTTTGGTGATCATATATGACTTTTCAAGATTCACATGGGTCTTCTTTCTATATAAAAACGAATCATCATAAATCATCAAACACTTTATCACTAAGATTGAAAACCAACTAGATCTATAAGTAAAATCAATCTGAGGTGATAATGGCACAAAATTCAAGAATGATGATTTCAGTTCATTTTGTACACATAAAGGTATTGATCATCAATTCAGTGCAGCTAGAACTGCATAATACAATGGAGTAACTAAAAGGAGGAACAAAATACTAATTAAGGTAGCAAGAACCATGCTAGTTTATGCTAAACTGCTAATCACCTTTTGGGCAGAAGCAGATAACACAACTTGCTATATATTATTAATACTTAGTTATTAAAAGAGAGTTACAAAACACCATATGAATTGTTTTTTCATAGAAAATCATTTATTGGTTTCTTTAAATCTTTTGGTAGTCCTCTCTAAATATTAAACACCACAAACCATTTAGGAAAGTTTGCTTTCAAATCTGATGAAGGATTCTTTGTTTGATATTCATATATTTCTAAAGCATTTAGAGTGTTTAATCCAGATTAAACATCATTGATGAATCAACAAAATATTAAACTCAATGAGCATTTCTTTCCGAAGTCCTCCAATGGTTTGGATTGGTTCTTTAATATTGACTCTTTTACACACTTACTTAATCAATTCAATATGTCAATTTCATATAATCAACAAGAAACTATATCAAACATGTTTGAGCTATACAAGATGAATTTCCAATGATTCCTCCATCATCTACTCATATACAAGCTCAAGAAGTTCCTCTGCAAGATGATCCAGTTAGACAACCACAGATTGAAAGTATATCAACAGAGGCTAGTCCAAGTTCATTGCCAACAACTTTTCTAGATACATCACCTGAATTACAACAACATAGATCTGTCCCAACAGACGTTGATGGTGTGTTGAATCTAACATATGAAACCTATTAAAGTGCTTTTGATTCTGAATTCAACATGAAGAAACATATGATTATTTTCATGACTCTCCTACCCATTTCAATCCTAAAAAGATGCTACACACCAACCTGACATAAATGTGCATCTCCTAATGTCAAGTAGCTTCATCACCCATGCCATCCTTAACAATTATCATTACCTGCAACTGATATGCATATAAAGTTAGCATTGCGGAGTGAGGTCTAGTTTTATAATAATAATAATATAGAAAACATAGAATGAACACACATTTTTATACATAAGAGTCAAATTGATTTTCTTAACATTCTATATCGTGTTCATTATCTTTCTTTCTTTCATTATCTTTCCTCTTCATAAACTAGGTTTACACAAAGCAAGGGCCTAAAACATATGATCAGCAACGAATGTGAACCCTTACTAGTACAACATATAGAGTGGTAACTAAGCCCGGATAGTTGACCTACACTTCAAGGCATGTAGCTTGCTCATGAATAAAGGTACATTCATTCCATGGTCAATCTCAAAGATTAGACCCCCGATGTTCATCCTCGTGGGCTAATTAAGCCACATATTAGTTGAGCTAACAATAATATGGTTGTGCACCTCCATTCATTTTGCTTGCAAGTCTTTTTATCGTTATTAAGGCCCGGGTAAAATTTCATTAGGTGATGGTAACCGGAATTCAGATCTATTCTAGAGAACCAACCCACCTCTTGAAGTTGATCGAACAAATCATTGATTCAAGGTAACGGGTATCGGTTCTTCCCCATCAACTAGTTGAGCTTTCAATTCGAAGTGCTTTTCTTGTGTCTTCTTGATAAACCAGCATTTATATAGAGATGTAGGAGGATTTGTTTAGTCAATACACATACTCATACGACTGTCCTTTTTCTTTACAAACAACACTGGAGTACCCGCTTAGTCGGGAAAAACCCTTATCCAAAAGATCTTGCAATTGAGACATCAATTCTTTAAGCTCGAGGGCGCTAACCAAAATAGTGTCTTAGCGACAGGTTGAGCTCCTTGCACTAAATCAATTTGAAACTCGATTTCTCTATCAGGTGGCACCCCTAACTGATCCATGGGAACACTTCAAGAAAGTCACATACTACATGTACACCCAACAGTTGAAGTACTTTCGCATCGACATCCTTTACATAGGCAAGGTAAGTACCACACTGTCGTCTAACAAGCTTATCTACCATCATCATAGGTATCACTTGTGAAATGACACATTCTTGTCTCCATATACTGTAACTGGACTATTGTTGGGCACAGTCAGACAAATTATCTTCTTCTGACATATGATATTTTCTTTGTAGGTAGCTAACCAATCTCTTCCCAACACCACATCAAAACCTCCTAGGGCCATAACATACAATCTAGTAGAGAACTTATGATTTTCCAACTCTATAAGGCAATCCTTAATTATTTCAGTTACTTTTGTAAATTTACTATTCGTGATCTTGACATAAAAAGGCATATCAATCTTCCTACTCTTACCATGCATCAGACGACAAAACAAAATAGATAAAAAGCTTCTACTAGCATCGAAATCAAAGAGCACATAGGCATACATATGGTTCGGCAAAAATGTACCTAAAACTATTTCACGATCCACTTTTGTCTCATCTCTAGTATGTTTTGCCTATATCTTAGTACCATCCTCTTGCCCTTTTTCCCCTGTCGGCTTGACCCTAAAACTGTATGCCCTGCCCTTCTTACAATCTCTACCAGAATAGCCCATTCTACCATAATGATATCATTTGATTTACCGCCAGTCTATGATACAATGACCGTCCTGACCATACTTGAAACACATGTTTGATCCCAGTCTACATTCTCCTTGATGATCCTCTCCAAATTTCCTATAAGCATTCACTTCCATCACCTTCCCTTGATCCATTCGATGATCATCAACCTTTATTCTCTTCTCCCCGATGTTGTAGTTGTTATTCCGGACCCTTTTCCTATTCCCGTTCCTCTTCTAGTTTCACTTCTTAACCTTTTTCTAGACTGCATCGATTCTCTTTCATCATATAACAATCTTGCCAAATCAACCACAGACCTAAAGGTACTCGGCCTGGTAGCAATCATATACCTCCTTATTTCCACGGGTAAACCATACGTGTACCCTTTGATCTTCTTGGATACAAGAGTCATCATTTCTAGCAAAATCCTAGCAAGTTCATTAATTTTAAGGTGTACTCTTCATGGGTAATGTTTCCAACCTCCAAATACGAGAACTTTTTTTCTCAATCTTGTCCAACTCTCAATGTGGGCAATACTCCTCTAGAACCAACTCTTTCAACTCATACCACCTCATCTTTATAATATCTCGTCTTCCCTCAGCTTGGAGAATGTTTTCCACTAGAAAAAGTCGAGTCAACAAAGGAATGAGTAGAAAATTTCACTTTCTGATCCTCCCGACAATCATTAATGTCTAGGACGGCTTCCATCTCTCTAACCAACGGTGAGTGGCAATAGCATTGTCATTTCCATCGAAGGTTAGGGGCTTGCATCTTTAGAACATCTCGTAATTGCATCCCATATTAGTCTCCTCTCTGAGTCATCCTTACTATCATCATCTTGAACTACCACCTTAGGGGTTAGAGGTTCTTTTTCTAACTCCTCAGTCTTCTCAGTGGATTTTCTTGACTTCTTCTCCACCTTATTTCCCTTTTTCTCAGCTTTATCTTCGTCCTTTACCACCTTGATCACTTTTTTCATTACAGAGGGTAGGATGTTTTGCATGACGTTATAGACCTTATCAGTAATGCCTTATTTCACGGTTAATTTAAGGGTAGCTCATCCCTCACCTTCATGGTGGCTATGGATACTTGACTATTATTAAACAGCCCTTTGAGCCTTAGCTTTGCTCCTGATGATACGTGGTCCGATAGTAAGCCAGCCACAAGCACCTCCTCTGGTAGCCATCCTAGACTTCCTACCGGCCATAAGTTCTAACTCTTATAAGATTCAAACACCAATAAGGTCAAACACCAGTATGGTAAGTCCTTAAATATAGTGCCCAAGTGTGGTTAACTACTCACCTTACCTTTCATGTTCTAATCATTTACTATCATAACACACATTAGTATTAAAACCTACTAAGCATATAAATTCAGGTAGCACGTGCATATAATACTTGTTTGTTTGAGAAACTTTTACCTAATGGCATATGGCTACTTAGGCTGGCATCCATTTATTTGGTCCCAATTTTAGTTTAAATTTAGGGTTTGAAAATAAATTAACCCAATTCTTTTAAATTTTAGCTATGATACCAACTTGTAAGCCCCATTCATGGGAAGCATCACAGTTGGTCAATCATAGCAGAAAACATAAAACCATACATTTTTATATAAAACATACCATAGAAAAATTTAAAACATTCATCTCAACATATAATTCATTTTAAAGATAAGCATTTTTTCTTAATAAACACTTGTTCTAAAATAAAACATTAGATTGTTCTTCTTAAAGTTAAAACATCATTAGGTGGGGACGGATGCCAATCTCCCAACGTCAAGTAGCATTACCACCCATGCCATCCTTAGCAATCATCATTACCTGCCAACTAATATGTATACAAAGTCAACATTGCCGAAGTAGTTCTAGTTTTATAATAATAATATAAAAAATATACCATTATCTTCTTTTATGAACACATATTCATTATACATAAGAATCAAATTGACTTTCTTAACATTCTGTATCATGTTCATTATCTTTCTTTCTTTCGTTATCTTTCCTTTTTCATAAACTAGGTTTGCACAAATCGAGAACCTAAAACACATGGTCAGTAAGGAATACCAACCCCTGCTAGTACAACATATAGAGTGGTAGCTAACCCTAACCTTTGACCCACACTGCAAGGCACGTAGCCCGCTCATGAATAACGTTCCATTCATTCCATGGTCAATCCAAAGGATTAGACCCTTGATGTGCATCATCATAGGCTAATTAAGTCTCACATCAGTTGAGCTAATAATAACATGGTTGTGCACCTCCATTCATTTTTCTTGCAAGGTTTTTTATCAGCATTAGGGCCCGGGTAACATTTCATTAGGTTTCACTGTCATTTCTTTTATTCATTAATGTTCCACTTTGCCATAAGTAATACTTTGTACCTTCATTATCATCACATAACATGGAATAGTAAGCATCACTGATAGAATAAATCACATAATAATTCATATAGTAGAATCAACATTAAATCCATAGACATCATCTAGATAAATTCTTAATAAAATATCCTAAGTAACACTTAATGCAGGTAATGGTAACTAATAAGGGTAGAGATACTAATATGGGTGGAGAAGGACTAGTTCGGATGAGGGATAAATGTGAATAGCTTCACTTGTTCATTCTAGCTTGTTGGAAAAAATGCGGGTGAAGGAACCAATGCGGGTACCCAATGCGGGTGACCAACACTTGGTCATTATGGGACATTGATAAATGGGAATAAACAAGTGAATGTGTAGTATAAATGCGGATAATTTAATAAAGTGCAGATGGCTTATTTAGCTAGTGTAAGGCATAGTAAACAAATGCAGGTGACCTAATTCGAATGCGGGGAACTCTAGTGAAATACAGATGAGTTTAATATTCTTCCCAATTTCTTACTTAACGTTTCGATACCTTAAACAAGTCATACATACTCTTAATTCATAGAACTATCCCTCATATAGCTAAGGTCTATAACTAGAGCACACCATGCATGAAACGTCATCATAAATCCCATTATAACATCACATTTTACATAAAACTGTCACCTTTTCATAGAAAACATGGGTTAAGCAAGGGTTCATCATATTAGCATTCATATCAGCTCCAAAAGAGTACAAAACATGAAATTGTTAGGATCTAGAACTCACCTTATGAAACCATCGAATAAACCCTAGAACGAATACAAACTTAAGCTCTACACACATGCATACGTAAAGATCCAATATTTACTCATGGAATCACAAATTGACATTGGAGCTTAGATCTATGATAAAGCTTGATAAAAACTGTACACTTGCAAAGTCCTTGGACTTTCTCTCTCTAGAACAGTAAGAAGCTTTCTCTCTCTAAGGAAGAGGTTGATTTGGGTTCATAGGAGTGAGGGGAGGGGTGGCCCTCTCTTTTTATATCACCACATGGGTAATCTTTGTTTTTGTCCACCTTTGGCCCCTCAACTTAATATAAAACCACCCCTTAATCCTTTTTATTTTCTTTTTAAAACTCTTGGGTGTTACAAATGGATCATCGGGTCAAACTGGTCAAGAAATGTCAACTTTGATTATAAAAAAACAAAATTCATGCTTATTGTACATGTTAAGCTTTACACAAACACAACAATAGTTAACATTGTGTAACACCTAAAATAATAATATTCCTTAAAACAAGGAAAAGAAATAAAGTAGGCATTTAAAATAAAAGAAAGGGTCTAAAGTGGAAAAGCAAAATATGCCATGTGGTTATAAAAAGGAAGGAGCCACCCCTCACCTCACTCCCATGCACCCATAACAACTCTTATTTAAAAGAGAGAAAGATCCCAATCGGTTCTAGAGAAAGAAAATTGAAGAATCCATCAAATGTATGATTTTTATCATACTTATTCATAGATCTAAGCTAGATCTAAGCTCCTAAGTTATTTTCTATGTGTTTCTATCTGCAAAGTTTTAAACTTTACGTGTGCATGTGTGTAGATCTCAAGTTTTGCTCTTGGGTTTAGGGTTTTGTTCGAAGGCTTGTCAAGGTGAGTTCTAGATCCCCCTATTTATATGTTTTACAATCTTTTTTGGCTAATATGTATGTTAAAATGATAATTCTTTTATAAATCTATGTTTCTATGATAAAGGTGACATTTTTATGTGAAAATGTATGTTTTAGTGAGATCTATGATGATGTTTGATGCGTGATATGTTCTAGTTATGAACCTGAGTTTATTGAGGACTAGATCTATGGGTTAGGGTCATGCACAATTAGAGTATGTCATAAAATTATTAAGTTTGAAATTGGACAGAAGGTTTACTCAGTGGTATTAGTTCACTATTCCCCGCATTTGTTTAACTAGGCCTCATTTTGGCTAAATGTTTGGTCATCCAAATTAGTTCACTATTACATGCATTTGTTTACTATTACCCCCATTAGTTTACTATTACTTGCATTAATTTACTATTACCCGCATTTGTTTACTATCACCCACGTTACTTTACTATTACTCGCATTAGTTTACTATTACCCGCACTAGTTCACTATTACCCATATTAGTTTACTATTACCCGTATTAGTTCACTATTACTCACATTAGTTACTATTACCCATATTAGTTCATTATTACCCATATTAGATGACATTTAGGTCATTTCATCAGGGTTAATGCTATAATTCTGTTACGAGGGTTATTATATGAATAATATTTGATGTTCCATGCTATGTGATAATAATGATGAATATACCTTATAAGTATTACCTACAATTAGTGATGAACAATAATGAATAAAAAGAATGATAGTGGAATATAATGAAGGTTACACAAGCCCTAATGATGATGAAAAGGCTTGCAAGCACTATTGATGGAGTCTACTTCTGTGGGTCAAATGAGATGTTAGACCCTTGTTCATGAGCATGCTATAAGCCTTTAAGTGTGGGTCAACTATAAGGGGCTAGCTACCACTCTATATAAGAACTGATAGGAGGTGGCATTTGTTGCCAACCAGATGTTTTAGGCTATTACTTTATGTAAACCTAGTTATGAAAGAGGAAGATAATAAAAAGAAGAAAGATAATGAACACGATAAATGACTTTATGAAATTCAATATGACTGTTATGTATGATGGATATGTTTTCATTAAAAGAAGTTTCCAGAAGTATATTTTCTATATTATTATACAAGTAGAACTCACTCAGTAACGCCGACTTTGAATGCTTATCAGTTGACAGGTAATGATGTTTGCAAAGGATGGCATGGATGATGAAGCTACTTGGCAATGGGCATCTGGCATCCACACATTTAACTTATGTTTTAATTTATAAGGAACAATCTTAATTTTTTATTCGAGAACAATATGTAATTTGACAAGTTATTGATGAATGATGAATGACTTAAAGTATTTCATTGCAATGTTTTCATATATTAACATATTATATTATGTTTTGTGTTATTATTGATAAACTACAAAGCTTCCTAGGAACGTGGCCTTACAAGTTGGCATTAGAGCCAAATTTTAAAAGAACCAAGTAAATTTATTTTCAAAACCTAAACTTAAACTAAAAGTGGGACCGAATGAAGGGATGTCAGCCCAAGTAGCTACGTGCCATCAGGTAAAAGTTTTCATATCAACCAGAATTATATATGTGTGCTACCTGAATTTATATGCTTAGTAGGTTTGAATACTAATGTGTGCTAGAATAGTGCGTGCGTAGGTAATGGGGGTAAGGTAAGTACTTAATCACACCTGGTCACTATAATTAAGAACATACCATACTTATCATTATCTGAGCAATTACCTTGAATGACCTTGTTGGTGTTTAAATCTTATAGGAGATAGAATCTATGGCTAGTGGGAAATCAGGAAAAGCGACTCGAGGAAGTGCTCGTGGCAGGCGTACTACTGGAGCACGTGTCACCCAGAGCAAGCTAATGCTCTAGAGACTATTCATGAGGAGTCAGATCTCTATAATCACCTGGAGGGAGAAGGATTAGGTACCCTTAAATCTAGTATAAAGTAGGTCATTGCTGATAAGGTCTATAATGTTATACAGAATGTCTTACCTTCAGTGGTGATTGAGGTGATTAAAGCTATTAAGGATGGACAGAAGGCTGAGAAAAAAGGGGAAGAAAGACGAGAAGAAGTCAAGAAGTTCCACTGAGTGGGCAAAAGAATCCGAGTAGGAACCATCAAACCCTAAGGTGGTAGTTCAAGATGATGATAGTGAGGATGATTCAGAGAAGGAGACTGCTAAGGGATGCAATTATGGAGCTTTTAGAGGTGCAAGCCTCCGACCGGGTTGGAGAAATAGAAGTTGCCATGGATATTAGTGAATCAGAAGGTGAAGTTTGTTACTTATTCATTTGTTGACTTGGCATTGTACCGGTGGGACAACATTTTCCATGCTCAGGGAAGACTAGCAATATAGCAAAAATGAGATGGTTTGAGTTAAAGGAGTTGTGCTAGAAGTATACTATCCACATCAGGAGTTGGACAAGATTGAGAAAGAGTTCTTGTATATGGAGGCCGGGAACATGACTCAACAAGAGTACACCTCCAAATTCAATGAACTGACTAGGCTTGTGCCAGATATGGTGACTTTTGTATTTAATAAGATCAAAAGTTACATGTAGGGCTTACCGGTGGACATAAGGAAAAACATGATTGCTGCCAGACCAAGTGCATTCAGGTTCGTTGTTGACTTAGCAGGGAGGTTATACGATGAAAGAGAACCTATGCCAATCCAAAAGAAGGTTGAGAAGTGGAACAGGAATAGGAATGAGAATGGAAAGAGGTTCAGGAATGACAACTACAAAATTAGGGAAAAGAGAATGATAGTTGAGATCGTCGTGTGGACTAGGGAAAGATGATGGAGGCGAATGTGTGCAAGAGGTGTGATAAAGGTCATCAAGGGAGTATAGATAGGGATTAAGTATGTATTTCAAGTGTGGAAAAAAGGTCACCATGTTAGTAACTGCCGGACAATCAGGTGTTATTAGTGTGGCGGTTGGGTCATTATGGTCGCTATTGTAAAAAGGGCAAGGTCGAGAGTTCCAAAGCCAATTAAACAAGGTATAATGGAAAGGATAATCATAATAAGGCAAAGGCAAGGGCATTCAACATGACCAGGAAAGAAGCTAGAGTGGAGCCTCAAGTACGTTCAGGTACGTTTTTAGTGAACCATTTGTATGCCTCCATGCTCTTTGATCATGGTGCTGGTAGGAGCTTTGTATCTACTGCTTTTTGTTACTTGATGTGTAGTAAGAGTAGGAAGATAGATGTGCCTTTTTATATTGAGACTATGATAGGTAAATCTACCAAAGTAACTAATATGATTGAAGATTGTCTTATAGAATTAGAGGGTCATAGGTTTCTGGATTGTAGTTTTGATGTGGTGTGAATGGATTGGCTATTGACCTACGAAGTGAATATTGAATGCTGGAAGAAGATTATTCTCTTGATTTCGCCTGGTGGTAAGTCTTTTACGGTTTATAGAGACAAGTAACGCGTCATTCCATGATGACGGCCAAAAGTTGGTTAAACGAGGGTATGGTGCTTATCTAGCCTATGTAAATGATGTTGATGTGAAAGTGCTACAACTGACGGATGTACCTTTGGTGCGGAATTTCCTGCTGTGTTTCCTGAGGATCAACCGGGAATGCCATTCAATAGAGAAATCGAGTTCAGATTGATTTGATACCAGGAACTCAACCCGTTACCAAAGCATCGTATCACTTATCCCCCTTAGAACTAAAGAATTGATGACATAGTTGAAGGACCTTTTGGATAAGAGTTTTATCAGACTGAGCATCTCTCCATAGGGTGCTCTGGTATTATTCGTCAAAGAAAGATGACAGTATAAGGATGTGTATCGATTATCATGAACTAAATAAGTTAATAGTGAAGAACCGGTACGCATTTCCTCGAATTGATAATCTATTCGATCAACTCCAAGGTACGAGTTGGTTTTCCAGAATAGATCTTAGATCAGGCTACCATCAGTTGAAGGTCAAGGAGTAAGATATTCCAAATTTGACATTCCGCACATGTTATGGACAACGAGTTTCTCATCATGTAATTTGGATTGACTAATACTCCTATGGCATTATGGATCTGATGAAACGCATGTGCCGACCTATGCTAGACAAGTTAGTGATCATGTTCATAGACGACATCTGAATCTACTTAAGAAGTGAGGAGGATTATGCCAATCACATCAAGAAAGTGTTGGAAACCTTGAGAAGATAGAGTTATATGCAAAGTTTTCAAAATGTACATTCTGATTGGGAGAGGTATAATTTATGGGCCACATCATCTTTTCGAAAAGGATTATAGTGGACCCTACTAAGGTCAAGGCGATAATAAAATAGGTTTATCCGAAGACACCATTCGAGATCCATCTTTCTTGGGTTTGGCAGGTTACTATCCAAGGTTTATTCAAGAACTTGCTAAGATAGCTTCTCTGTTGACCAAGTTGAATTGAAAGGACGTGAAGTTCGAATGAAGTACGGATCAGGAGCATGTGTTTCAAGAACTAAAAATGTGATTAACTCAAGCTCCTGTCTTGACGTTACCTGAATGAAATGAGGATTGGTCATGTATTCAGTTGCCTCGTACTCTGGTTTAGGGTGTGTCTTGATGTAAAAAGGGAAGTTTATAGCCTATGCTTCTAGGTGATTATAAATCCATGAAGTCAACTACCTTACGTATGATTTGGAGTTGGCAGCCATGGTTTTTGTCCTAAAGATATGGAGCATTACTTGTACGGGACTAAGTGCACGATATTCACAGATCATAAAAGTTTAAAGTACTTCTTTGAGTAAAAGGACCTTAATATGAGACAAAGGAAATGGATAGAGCTAATCAAAGACTATGATTATAAGATTCACAATCATCCGAGGAAGGCAAACATAGTCGCTAATGCCCTAACTCATAAAGGGAGACCTGAGCCTATTAGAGTGAAGGCTTATCGGTTGATCATAACATCGGACGTTATTCATTAGAACAAAGGTTTCTAGGAGGAAGCATTGAAAGAGGATCAAATCAACTCAGAAAGAATTAAGGGTCAGGTTGTAGAGTTTGTGGAAAAATACTACCGGTGTTAAAACCAGATATGGATGACGTGGATTCCACGTTATGGGGATTTAAGAGAAAAGATTTTGGACTAGGCACATAAGATGCGGTATTCTATTCACCTAGGAGCCAACAAAATGTATCATGACCTGAAGAAAAATAATTTATGACCAGGGTTAAAGCAGGATATGGTGGACTATGTGAGTAAGTACTTGACTTGCTTACAAGTAAAAGTTGAACATAAGAAACCATATAGGAAAATTCAACCTTTAGATATTCCTGAAGGGAAGTGAGAGAAAATTACGATGGACTTTATCATAAAGTTGCCACGTACGGCTAGAGGATTGGATGCCATATGGGTCATTGTGGATCGACTGACGAAGAGTACTCACTTTTTACCTATTCTGGAGATGTTTTCATCAGAAAGATTAGTAGAATTATTCATCAAGGATATTATGGCATGACATGGTGTGCTGGTGTCTATTGTATCTGATAGAGACACTCGGTACACATTCAAGTTTTGGGCAAGATTTCATGAAGGTATGGGAACGAGACTGCATATTAGCATCGCTTACCACCCTCAAACTAATTATCAATCTGAAAGGACCATTCAGACATTGGAGGACATGCTTCGAGCATGCAGTATTGATTTTGGTAGAAGTTGTGATAAACATCTACCATTAGAAGAGTTCTCTTACAACAATAGCTACCATGCCAGTATCGGCATGCCACCATTCGAAATGCTATATGGTAGAAGGTGCAGAACCCTGATATGTTGGGGTGATATCAGCCAAAAAGAGTTGGGGAGTATTAAGATCATCGAGGTCACGTCAGAAAAGTTGGAAAAGATTAGAGATTTCATGAAAGGAGACAAAGACAGACAAAAGTCTTATGTTGATAAGATATGAAGACTGACTGAATTTCAAGTTGGTGATAAGATGATGTTGAATCTATCTCCGTGAAAAGGGATTGTCCATTTTCAAAAAAGGGCAAATTAAGTCCAAGGTACATCGGGCCATTCAGGATCACTGCCACAGTTGGTGAGGTGGCATATAGGTTGGAACTTCCTGATGAGTTGTATTTGATTCACCCTACATTTCATGTATCTCACTTACAAAAGTGCCTACGGGAACGTGATGTTGTTATTCCTCTCACCGACATCGAGGTTGATGAAAGGTTGAATTATGTGGAGCAACCCATAGCTATCCTGGATCAAAGAAGAAACAATTAAGAAATAAAGTAACTAGCCAAGTCAAGGTTCAATGAAAAGATCATAAAAGATTATAAGTAACTTGGGAATTAGAAGAAGAAATAAGATGGCACTACCCAAATCTCTTAAAGGAGTAACAGGTTTCGGAGACGAAACCTTTATAAGGGAGGTAGACTGTATGCCCAAAATAAATCCTTAAAAGAAAGAAAAGAAATAAAGGAGGCATTGAAATAAAAGGAAGGGTCTAAAGTGGGGAAAAGCAAAATATGCCTATGTGTGGGTATAAAGGGGAAGAAGCCACCCATCCCCTCACTCCCATTCACCCATAACAACCCTAATTCTAGAGAGAGAAAGCTCCTAATTGGTTATAGAGATAGAAAGTTAAAGAATTCATCAAAGGTATGATTTCTATCATACTTCATCATAGATATAAGCTAGATCTAATCTCCTAAGTTGTTTTCTATGTGTTTCTATATGTAAAGTTTGAAACTTTACGTGTGCATATGTGTAGATCTCAAGTTTTGCTCTCGGGTTTAGGGTTTTATTCGAAGGCTTGTCAATGTGAGTTTTAGATCCTCTTATTTATATATTTTACACTCTTTTGGGGCTGATACGCATGTTAAAATGATGATTCTTTTATAAACCTATGATTTCTATGATAAATGTGATATTTTTTACGTAGTAATGTAATTTTTAATGAGATTTATGATAATGTTTGATGCATGATATGTTTTAGTTATGAACCCCGAGCTTATTGAGGACTAGATCTATGGGTAATAGTCATGCACAATTTGATTATATCGTAAAATTACTAAGTTTGAAATTGGACAGAAGGTTTACTCAACCGCATTAATTCTCTATCCCCCGTATTTGTTTAACTAGGCCTCGTTTTGATTAAGTGTTTGGTCATCCACATTAGTTTACTATTACACGACCCACATTAGTTTACTATTACCCGCATTAGTTCACAATCACCTGCATTAGTTCGCTATCACCCGCATTAGTTCAATATCACCCGCATTAGTTCAATATCACCCGCATTAGTTCAATATCACCTTCATTAGTTCACTATAACCCGTATTAGTTCACTATCACCCGCATTAGTTCACTATCAACCGTATTAGTTCACTATCACCCACATTAGTTGACTATTACCCGCATTAGTTTACAATTACCCGCATTAGTTCACTATTATCCACATTAGTTCACTATTACCCATGTTAATTTAATAGAGTGGTGATGAGCCTACTAAACACCAATAGCAAGTGATGTGGCTAGTTTTTTTTAAATTTGTGATAAAATGGATATGGCATGCCAAATGCTCATTGCCACTAGTAATGGTAATTGGTGTACTCATCGTCAATAGTACTAGTGGTGTGCACGCAACAACACATTGACTTAATGTTAGTAACTTTTTTTAATGGGAAGTCATTAGTGGTAATGACTCCATTTGTGAAAGAGCTAAAAACACCAGCCTTTCATGTGAAACATATCTAGAAAAGACTCATCTATTAAAAAATTCACAGTTTACATGTCATAGACTACAACATTAAACACTAAACTGTTTTAATACGATTTAGTTGTTACCAATCGATTTGAAACCCGTAATGACAAATAAACAAACATATGCAGTAAAAGTCTCATTAGTAGAGTTGGGGAAGGTGAGATATCTACTTAGGATCATGACTTACAGTGATACAAAACCATTACATTAGCTGAACCAACAACTTTAGAGGTCTATACCCGCGATATGTTCCGCTCTTCAATTCCCAACCACTTCCGTATGTGTTCAAATACAAATTCATCTCTTAATAGATTTCGATGAACAACCGGTATTCCTACTCGCTCTATAGCTTCAAAGCCATCTGCCTGTACAACACAATTTAGTTCCAGGATATCTTCCTACTCTAATAAAGGGTATCTGGGATGACACGTGTCAACACCGCAATCATTCTCATCAAAATTTTTCCGCCTCTCTCTCCTATTAAATAATTACCTTAATTACTAATAATACTATTTAACACTTTTTTAGATTTAATAAATTAATAAAGAGATCTATTTATTAATGTTATTTCTAAATAAACAATTTTTATAAAATAATAAATTTATTTAAAGCATAATACTTTTTAAAAAATATGAAATATTTAAAATTGATATTTTTAAAAAGTTATTTTTTAAAACAAAAAATAATTAAATTTAAGAGTTATAATAAGAAAATTTTTAAAAATGACATTTTTATACAGTTTGTTTTAGAACAAAATGTTTTTTTTAAATAAAGTTTTAAAAAGTTGATATCACTATTTTATAGCTTACAGTCATTTCTAATACATAATTTCAATGATATTATATCTTAAAATTTTATTTTATAATTAATAAATTATATTATATTAATTTTTTATTTATTCAACCCGTGTAACACACGGGTTACTGTAGCTAGTTATACAATATTTTTGTCATATCAAATATTATTATGCATAAAATACTCTTTCTCATTGAGATGAAAAGATGGGATAACATGTCAAAATGGTATCTGGTCACTTTCAAAAAGGATTAATACAAACCAGGTTGAGTTGACCCACAAACACTTGTTTGTTCACTTTTTTAAAACTGTTGTTACAAGTAGTTAATATGCTAACGGTCACAAATAATAATGCCAAAATTATTTAAACATTCGGCTCAAATGGTTTACAAGGTTGTAAGCATCAGTGACATTTGGTCTATTCATACTTTAACTAAATTTGTTTATTGGACCTGTGTTCCTGTAATAACAGAACCACATCGACACAATATTCATAATCAAAAGAGTCAAGATTACCACCTTTACTTGTGTTTCAGACAAAAAAAGAACACCGTTGACTTTTGTGGTCAAATTAACTATAGAAGTTTCAGTTCCAAATCAGCTTTGATAATAAATCAAACACCAACATTTATCGATGTACTCTATTTCATAAACTACTGCCACCACTTTTTCTTGTATATATCAAAAAATAAGTCATAAAACTTGAAGTTACATAAATTATATGTTTTGACTATATTATTTAGAAAGAAAGCTAGGCAATTTAATATTTAAGGTAAGATAATACCATTGCAGCCTCGGTAGGAACTGTTCCATCTCCGTCCACGAATGTGAACTCGGGCTGCACAGAAGAAAACAGTAAACGCTCGTCCCACATGGATAAAGTTTAAGAAGTTTAAAAATATGATTTTATGTTGATTGGCTATTACAATATACATTAGGGATTGAAGGATTTGTATGACTTACAAATGTACACCATATGTTA
The DNA here is from genome assembly GCA_024085815.1 of Flaveria linearis. Classification (NCBI taxonomy): domain Eukaryota; kingdom Viridiplantae; phylum Streptophyta; class Magnoliopsida; order Asterales; family Asteraceae; genus Flaveria; species Flaveria linearis. Next base: position 33,707,598 of record CM044015.1, read on the forward strand.
GACGGGTCGGTTATTGGATCAGTTTCTGAACCATAACTGCAGCATAGAAAGCTTTTAGCACACATATATTAATCAGAAAACACAAAACATAGACATCAAAACCATAGAGTGCCAAGAATTAATTAGTTTACTTATACGTCTTTAAAATACCTATTTCTTTAATGGAGGCTATAGATTCAAACATACCAAACATCAAAAGGCACATCGTGTGACGTTCCATAAATGTTGTAGAACTCGATGCCTTCAGGTAGCTGCACACTGTTTAGCATCTTGCGCGTAGTAGCAGCCCATTTGTAGATATCATGATTAAATGGCAAAGGTATAGTCTTCTTGTTATGCTCTATCCGTGACAGTTAAGGAAACTAAAAAGAAAACCAAGAGTCTAACGATTGATAAAGCGTACTATATAGAATGGTTTCGACTTTTGTGTCAGTTTACTAAAGTTTCAAATCTTAGGTATTGAAGTTGGCGGTGTTTATAGTAAAAGGATTGAAGAAAGTACCTTATTTTCTTTTAATACTTCTTCAAACAGCCCCACACATCTAGATGTATCATAAGTTTCCCTTTTGACTGAATCTTGTCCATTTTCTGAATGTTTTCTCCAGACCACTATTTCAGGTAGCTTTTCCCATATGAACTCGGGATTAGGCAGCATCTCATATATCGATGGGCATTCTATGAACTGAAAACACATGACTTGACGGATTTCATTTTATAGCTAATTATCATACAACTTGAACAATGCACATGTATATATGATCCATTTACTTATGAATGAGTTAATTAGAGTTGTATTTTACCTCAAATGGGCGTTCAATACATTTAGCTAAAAGGAAAGTACCTTAGATGCATACAATCTTCGAATCTTTTTCATTCAAAGATTCAGATAATTACTGTAATAACATTAAATTTGCAATCGGTTTTTAAGCATTTTGTGCAGCTACATTACCAGTTGATGCAATGACCACCTTGATGCGAAGGAGCAGCCTTGAAATCCAAACATTAGCTTGCTCAAAAGAGAATCATGTATGTATCCTGGTGCACCTGACAAACATATACCTAAACATTAGCTTTCTCAAAGTAACTTGAAGAAAACTGCAATGAGAAAACTCAAGATAAGTTCCCACCAACTATGAAACAATCTATAGCAATCAATATTAAAGCATGTGAAGCAAATCATACTCCAACAAAAAAAAAAAAGAAAAGAAGTGCAGTTACCTTGGAAAGGTGTTGCAATTGTTATCCACTTATTTACATACTTAGCAAACACCTATAGCAATTAGACATTGTGTCATGTTACTCAGGGCACTATGCAGTGTACTCTCATCATACATACACAATGAGAAACTTAAACAAGGTAATTGTATGTATGGTCATACATCAGAATGAAGTGATATGAAACATGAAACTAGCAATCCACCGGTCGAGTGTGATATAAGGTTGACTTTTCTACCCCCTGAAGCTTCATACGCCGTCTCCAGCTTTTCCTTTAGACCATCCATCAGTTGACCAATTCTGTCAACATTACAGCAACAATAGAGGATTAGTCTCTAGGACAATTGTTATATGCTTTTGGTTTTCTATTTAAAAATTCAACTATGTTGACATGCTGATGTCTCTTAAGGGGAGTTTGGATCTACAGTCTCTAAATATTATATGGTTTTGAAAAAATTATTTTAGAAACGAACATGCAAACACCCCTTCGTTACTGAAAGCTAAAGCGAAGCACCTATTGCTTTGGCGGAAGTCATATCCATAGCCAAACAATGTGGTTCCTTTCTTGTATCCACAATCAATAAGCATGTTGATCATGTCATGAAAATGGTATGCATCCGTCACACTAAACATTTCAACCACTGAGACACCACAAGATAAAATGCACATAAACAACAATACAACCAATCTCGAATGCATTGTATAACCCAAAAAGTAGATAAGGTTTGTTAAAATTTATCATCTTGGGACAGAATACATGATGCTACTTAAAACACTTACAAACGACGTATCTAAATTATTAATTGTGTAAAGTCCATAATCATCTTGTGGAACAACAATATCAGAACTATCATCCAATGCTTCTGTATAGCCTGAAATTCAAAAACACAAACTTTACTAAACTATAACAGAATTACCATATTCAGAATAGAACACATTTCATTACTATCTTGATCATCATAACTAAACCAATTTGATCAAATCCACCACCTGCTAAGGGGCGGCTTTAAGGGTGTGCAGGATAGGGCCCAAAGTTTTTTCATTGTTTAGGAAGTATAAGTCAATTAATTATACATATATTAATCCAAGTATGATTTTACAGTAATAATAATAAAAATAATAGTAGTATATTTAAGTACTTGCTTATTGAATGTTTATTAAACATTTTAACGGGACAACTTCCACACCTTTACATCCTAACATATTTTAAAATTTTGGTAAAATGTCACTTTAACCCTCTTAGATTTCTAAAATTTCGGGTTTACTTGTTGATGTGATTCAGGTCAAATAAAAGACTTTTACGTGCATATTTTTTTATATGTTTTGAGATGATCTATGTTTCGACGTTGCATACGTTTTGATGGTTTAACAAGTTGGGTCGATTGTTAGTCTATACGTTATCACGTCATGTACAAATGTTGTCGCAACATGTTGCATTCCTGTTTTAAAATTTGGGATCATGGTGGAATTCCCTGCGCGTTGGCGGGTTGGGAAAACCTAGTAATCCTATATATTTAAAAAGCAAGTGAGTGAATAGTAAATGAACAGTTTGTTACAGTTTTTATGCGTCATGTACTACATTCAATTGCATATGCTCTTTTAAGAGGTTTTGCTACATGTGATTCCATTTCTAGATAGAGAAAGAGTTTGTGAGGGTGCCTGAGCCTTCAAATATAGAGAGAGAAACCCCGAGGAGGAGGCCAGGAGGCGGTGGTGGGTCTGCGACGGCAGCCGCCGACGACGTGTTTGGTCGTCTTTTTGCAGCCGCATCTTACTCTCCGCTCCTCCGTCCAGCGAGAAAGAGAGAGAAAGAGAGAGAGGGCGACGGCTCCGCCCACCGCCAACCGCCCACCTCCCACCGTCACCGCCCATCGCCCACCGACGACAGCCCCACCGCCCACCGACGACAGCCCCACCGCCGACCGCCAACTACGACGGATCTATGTCGTCGGTGGCGTCTCCGGTGGAGCCGTGTATGGCGGTTGCTGTGGATATGCGTTCGTGTTTAGCTCGGCCCAGATCTGCAGCCTTTGACGCCGCCGGTGGTCGTACGACCGCCTTTGGTGGCGTCAGCACCGACAGTGGCTGTTGCCTTCTTCTCTCCTTGTCTCTCGAAAACCTGGTGTTTGCCGGAGGGATGGAACCGCGCTACAGCAGCCGTCCCGGCGGCCTGCCGTGGCGGCGAGGCTGCCATGCATGTCGTTGGTTTCTCCATTCTCCCTATTTTAGGTTATGATTTACTTGTTTGTGTAGATTTTGAACTGTTGTCATAAACCCTATTCTTTTGTGGTTGTTTCTTGATTGGATGACGGTCTGGCCGACGGTAGACGACCTCGATGTTGACGGCTTGCCTCTGGTGGTTTGTTTGTGGTATGTTTTTACGCCCATTTCTGCTTGGCTCTGTTGGTTTGTCCGATTTCGTCATTCGATTTTGGTTTAATGTTTAGTTTGATTATTAATGTAATGATCTTGACCTATAAACCCTGATTTTTATGGGTGATGGTTGTTTCACTCAATGAGGATGGCTGAGATGTCATCTGAGAAGCAGAGCTTGTGTCAAACACAAAAGCAAGCAACCGTATTGTTCTTAATGATTTGATGCTTGCAACGAAAGTTTCCTTTGAGTTTATTTTGCCCTGTTCGTGAACATTATAAACCGTAAGAAAATGATACTTTGGTAGATGGTTTATATGTTGGTTATGATTGTGTCACTCTATGATGAAGGGCATGGCTTAAGAGGTTGATGAATTTGGATGGTGTTGACCCTAAATGGCAGGCTGTTTTGTTGCCTAAGATTGTGATCAGGAGCACTACGCGCATTACCACATACTTCTTAGGCTGTGATGATATAAATTTATGTTCGATGTTTGGCGCGGCAACATGTTTTGCAGCCACATTGAATCATGATATCTGAGCCTAAATTTGACAATATATATATATATATATATATATATAACGCTTTGATGATGACGACGACTGTTCGTCTAAGACCCATGTCCCTATGTTTGATTTTGAGGTTTATGTGAAGGAATTTCGTATGTTGGTGCAATGATTCATTGAGCCTTATGGTTTCATTTATTTGGGTTCTCTGCTCAAATCAGCATATACTGTTAACGGTGATGATGCTTACATTATGTGTTCTTCTGAGATCTTTGGTTTGGTTGATTGATTTACGGCTATGATGATATGTATAAACCGATGTCAGGTTCTTTGGCGTGGCAACTATTTTCGGTGTGCAGCCGGCACCGATCGTGTGTTCTGAGCCGTATTGACAATTGCTTTGGTATTGGCTTTAACAGTTTAACAATTGTCTTTTGGCTATAACGGCAAAAACCTATGTCTGAGCCACAGTTTCGACGTTTCCATAAGATGCACAACGTGCGTCGGGGTTTACAACTAGTATATATTAAAAAAAAACCTATATAGTAATTCGTGCTCTAGAAAGATCCCGACAACTATGTAAGATAAGCTATTTTGCTTCAATATATGTAACTACGTGTTTATATCTTGAGGCTTGTTTTCATTAGTCGCACAGATCATCCAAAATCTCAACGGACCCTAACCCGGTTGCTAATAAATAACTACTATCACACCACTTATCATAGCTATGAAATAATAATCAGAATCATATAATAACCCGTGCATAACAACATAAACATTATACAAACATAACGGTCTTAGCGAAAAAAAGAATGAACCGGTGTCGGGATTGTAAAGGGACCAGGCTCTCTTTTGGAACTCCTTATCATCAAGAAGCATGCTGACCCAAACACGGGTCGTGAGCCCGAACCAGCTCTTGGGCTTCGAGTTCAAGATCGACCCACCAAGGCCACTCACAAGAAGTATCGGGTCGAGATCAGCCACACCGTCACCGGAGCTCTGATTATCGAAACAGC
>CM044015.1:33715208-33722708 GCA_024085815.1 Flaveria linearis
TAGGGCCCATGCGTCTAAACAGGCCCATGCGCCTAAGTGACCATGCGACCGAACAGGGCCCATGCATCCGAACAAGGCCCATACGCCCAACACTTAAATTTATTTTCAGGAACTTTATGGGAGTCTGTGCAATTAGGGTTTGAACGATGTTTGACTAGGGTTATTAAATGCTCAATTCCATGCATAATCATGATGGTCATTATGACTTCTTATTTATCATTACTGTCATCTTTATTATTATTGTTATTAATATTATTAATATTGTATGATACCACGTGGTATGTTTACGATCAAAACGAAAAGTATTATCATTAATTAAGTGAAAGATTAATGATGAAGAAAAATGGAACGTAAATGAATGAATGAAAGTCTTGCAAGCAAATGAATAGAGGTGCACGGCCTTGTTGTCGTTAGCTCAACTATAATGCGGGTTAGCTACCCCGAAGGATGCACACAAGGTCAATCATTGAGATTGACAATGAGGTGAGCGACCCAGTTGTCGCAGAAGACTTGGATAAAGTGCAATCCTTATGATTGCTAATGAGGTGAGAGACCCTGTTTTCGTAAAAGACTCGGATGAAGTGCAATCATTGAGATTGCTAATGAGGTGAGCAACCCTGTTGTCACAAAAGACTCGGAAAGATAATGATAAAAGTACGAAATGAACGAATGATGAAGATAATAATGATATTACCTAAGTGTACGTATGATGTGTGTTCACATGCAAAAGTAAAGAATAGTTCTTAAACGAAAGTAAAGTATGTTTTGAAAGAAAATTAGGACTCACTCAGCAACGCTGACTTTTATGCATTTTTCAGTTGGCGGGTAAAATGTTGCTGAGGATGGCACGCGGGTGAAGCTACTCGGCGGCGCATGACTGACATCCATTCATACATGATAATTCTATTGTTTTGTAATGCAATCGAACTATTATTTTGTAACCTGATTAAACCACGGTGTATTGCTTAACAACAGTGTTTATAGTGAAATGAATGGCTTTTGTTAAATTAATTCCGCTACTTAAATTTGTATTATGTAACGTTTTATGTAATTATTACTGTGAAGGACCAACTGTGAGGTGCCCGGGAACGGGGCCTTACAAGTTGGTATCAGAGCCAAAGTTTAAGTGAAATAGGTAAATACTTTCAAAAGAAACATAAACTTAAACTGAAAATGGAACAGAAAGAGGGATGTCAGCCCGAGTAGCTACGTACCATCAGGTATTTCTTTTCTTAAAAGTTATTCAGTATTATGTGCGTGTGCGATTTGACTTATGTGTTCTTAGTAGATTTAGATACTGATGTAGTCCGGATAGGAAATGCTTGGGGTGTGAAGAGTAAAGTAAGTGGTTAATCACAACTGGCCAATATCATTAAGGACTTACTATACTTGACATAAACTGAGCTATTACCTTGAATGACTGTGTTAGTGTTTGAATCTTATAGCGTCTAGGAAATGGCTGGACAAAAGTCTTCCAAGGCTTCTAGAGGCATATGCCGGCCACGTGTGACTAGGATTAGTGCTAAGGCTCCTGAGACGGCTCGTGAGAACCCTGAGGTTCATGGCCGAATGAGGAGAATGAGAATGCTAGCCTGAACGCCTCAGCTAGGGAGGCGATTGCTGATGAAGTGCACCAGGTCATGCAGACAGTTTTACCGTCTGTGGTGACTGAAGTCATTAGGGCTGTGCGAAGCGAGGAGAGATAGGAGAAGGAGAATAGGAAGGGATCAACGGGCAAGGAGAGAAGAGGGGAGGAGGAATGACCAGAGCCTGAGACCGTATTGTCTGACGAAGAAGAGGATGATATAGTGGGGGCGACTACCAAGGGGTGCAGTTATGGGGCATTCCAAAGGTGCAAGCCCCTGACCTTCAATGGCAATGGCAATGCTGCAGCCGCTCATCGCTGGGTAAGGGAGATGGAGGCGGTGTTGGAAATCAGTGAGTGTCGCGAAGACCAGAAGGTGAAGTTCACGACTCACTCCTTTGTCGACTCAGCGTTGTGTTGGTGGGACAACATTGCCCAAGCTGAGGGTGCCAGAGCCATCGAGAAGATGCTATGGAAGGAGCTGAAGCAATTGGTGATTGAGGAATTCTGTCCTCATCGGGAGTTGGACAAGGTGGAATGAGAGTTCCTGCAGCTGGAGGCGGGAACCATGACACATCAGCTAGTACACCACCAAGTTCAACGAGATGGCGAGACTGGTACCAGATCAGGTGACGCCAGTGTCCCGAAAGATCAATCGGTACATCCAGGGATTTCCAGTCGACATTCGTAGGCACTTGATCGCTGCCCGACCAAGCACTTTTAGATCGGCAGTGGATTTGGCCGGGAGGCTCTATGATGAGAGGGAGGTGACGGTGGTGGAGGTGAAGAAGACTGGTGGGGGCGACCAGAACTGGAACGGAAAGCAGTTCGGGCGTGGTGGTTTCGTCCCGAACAACAAGAAGATGAGAATAGATGACCGTAGAGTGGGGTCATCAAGCTCAGGACCCAAGAGGTGTGGCAAGTACGGGAAGGAGCATACGACGGAGTGCAGGTTAGGGCTCAACGTGTGCTTCAAGTGTGGGAAGCCGGGTCACATCTCCAGAGACTGTAAGGCGCTGAGGTGTTATACCTGCGGCGATGAGGGCCATATGAGAAGGGACTGCAGGAGGCCGAGGGTGGAGAGTTCCGGGGCAAAGAAGACAGCCAGAACTGAAGGGCAGAAGGCGAGCGCCAGAGCTTTCACTATGACCAGGGAGGAGGCTAGGACGGACCCCGATGTTGTGTCAGGCATGTTTCTAGTAAATCAAACTCTTGCTTATGTGTTATTTGATTCTGGTGCTAGTAGGAGTTTTATTTCTGCTACTTTCTGTGCTAAATTGCATGTTAGTAGTAGACATATCGATGAGCCCTTCGATATAGAAACTGCTATTGGTAAGTCCACTAGAGTTACTGATATGATAGAGGACTGCGCCATAGAACTAGAGGGTCGTAGGTTTGCTGCTAAGTTACATGTGATGCCCCTAGGTGGATTTGATGTAGTACTAGGGATGGATTGGTTAGCAACCTATAAAGTGAATATCGTGTGTCGTAAGAAGATGATTAGACTGACGGCGCCTGACGGAAGTTCGGTGACGATATACGGTGATCGAGTTATGACGGTTCCGAAGGTGATTTTGATGGCGGTGGCGGGAAGGCGCATGAGGCGTGGATGTAGCGCTTATCTGGCCTACGTGAAGGATGTGAACACGTCAACACCACAATTGCCCGATGTGCCGGTGGTGTGTGACTTTCCCGATGTGTTTCCAGAAGACTTATCAGGTGTGCCACCGGATAGTGAAATCGAATTTCAAATTGACTTGATACCCGGTGCTTAGCCTGCCGCTAAGGCACCGTATCGGTTGGCTCCGAAAGAGATGAAGGAGTTAATGAAACAACTGCAGGAGTTGCTTGATAAGGGTTTTATCAGGCCGAGTATCTCTCCTTGGGGTGCTCCGGTCTTGTTTGTAAAGAAGAAGGACGGTAGCATGCGGATGTGTATTGACTACCGTGAGTTGAATAAATTGACGGTAAAGAATCGGTATCCACTACCGAGGATTAATGACTTGTTCGATCACCTCCAAGGTGTCAGTTGGTTCTCGAGGATAGATATTCGATCTGGCTACCATCAGTTGAAGGTGAAGGAGCAAGATATTCCGAAAACAGCTTTTCGCACGCATTATGAATACTACGAGTTTCTCGTTATGTCCTTTGGTCGAACCAACGCGCCAGCTGCTTTTATGGATTTGATGAATCGAGTGTGCCGGCTGATGTTGGATAAATCAGTGATTGTGTTCATCGATGATATCCTGATTTATTCAAGGAGCGAAGAAGAGCATGTCGGTCACATTAGGAAAGTGTTGGAGGCGTTGAGAAAAGAGAAACTGTATGCTAAGTTCTCCAAGTGTGCTTTTTGGCTACGCGAGGTGTAATTTCTGGGCCACGTGGTAAATGCGGAGGGGATCATGGTGGACCCGGTAAAGGTTGAGGCCGTGATGCAATGGAAGTCTCCTAAGACGCCATCCGAGATTCGTAGCTTCTTGGGATTGGCGGGCTACTACAGGAGGTTTATTCAAGACTTTTCCAAGATAGCCTCACCTTTGACAAAGTTGACTCGCAAGGATGTGAAGTTCATGTGGGGTCAAGAACAGGAGTGTGCTTTTGAGAAGTTGAAAACCAGACTAACACAAGCTCCTGTCTTGACATTACCGGAAGGTAGTGAAGACTTAGTAGTATATTCGGATGCTTTTTATTCCGGGCTAGGTTGCGTACTGATGTAACGCAGAAGGGTAATAGCTTATGCATCCCGACAGCTGAAAACCCATGAAGTCAACTATCCCACGCATGATCTAGAACTAGCTGCGGTGGTTTTCGCGTTGAAGATTTGGCGGCACTACTTATACGGGACGAAGTGCACAATCTTCACTGACCACAAAAGCTTGAAGTATTTCTTCGAGCAGAAAGATTTGAACATGAGGCAGAGATGATGGTTGGAGCTCATAAAGGATTACGATTGCGAGATCCATTACCATCCGGGCAAGGCCAACATGGTGGCAGATGCCCTTAGCCAAAAGGAGAGACCTGAGCCGATTCGGGTGAAGGCTTATATGCTGATTATGACCTCTGACGTGATGACGCAGGTCAAGGAGTTTCAAGACGAGGTTTTGAAAGAAGATCGTCTTAACTCTGAGAGAATGAGAGGTTTGGTCACAGAGTTGGGTGAAAACACTCTCGGTTTTAGAACCCGATATGGGCGAATGTGGATTCCTCGTTACGGGGATCTACGCGGAAAGATCATGGACGAGGCTCATAAGACTCAATACTCCATTCATCCCGGTGCTACCAAGATGTACCACGACATGAAGAAGGATTATTGGTGGCCGGGTATGAAGCGTGATGTGGTAGAGTATGTGAGTAAATGCCTTACTTGTTTGCAAGTGAAAGCGGAACATCAGAAGCCGTACGGGAAGATCCAACCTTTGGATATACCCAAATGGAAGTGGGAGCATATCACCATGGACTTTATTAGAAAGCTACCACGTACCCCAAAATGGTATGACTCTCTATGGGTGATAGTTGACCTTTTGACGAAGAGTGCCCACTTCCTACCGATCCGAGAGACTTATTCTTTTGAGAAGCTCGCGGATCTATTTATCAAAGAGATTGTAGCTCGTCATGGTGTGCCGGTGACTATTATGCCAGATCGTGACACTCGGTTTACATCTAAGTTTTGGAAGAAATTCCACGATGCGATGGGGATGAGACTACACATCAGCATGGCTTACCATCCTCAAACGGACGACCAGTCTGAAAGGACGATCCAGACACTCGAAGACATGCTTCGAGCATGCGTGATCAATTTTGGAGGAAGCTGGGATGACCATCTACCATTAGCCGAATTCTCTTACAACAACAGTTATCACGCCAGTATTGGCATGCCACCCTACGAGATGCTATATGGTAGGAGATGTAGGACACCCATTTGCTGGGGTGACGTTGGTCAGAAAGAGTTAGGGAGTATTGAAGTGATTGAGGCTATGACGGAGAAGCTCGAAAAGATTAAAGCCTTTATGAAGGCAGCTAAAGATAAACAGAAGTCGTATGCAGAGAAGATACGTAGACCGATTGAGTTCCAGGTGGGTGTCAGGGTTATGTTGAAGGTCTCACCTTGGAAAGGTATTATTCGGTTTAGAAAGTGGAGCAAGTTGAGCCCAGGGTATATAGGACCTTTCTGAATCATTACACGAGTAGGAGAAGTGGCCTATAGGTTGGAACTACCAGATGAGTTAAGTGGAATTCACCCGACATTCCATGTATCTCATCTGCGAAAGTGTTTAGCAGACGAGGACATGGTTGTACCACTGGAAGATGTTGAAATAGATGAACGGCTCAATTATGTGGAGCAACCAGTGGCGATCATTGATCGTAAGGAGAAGAGGTTAAGGAATAAAGTGGTTCCCCTTATGCGAGTACAGTGGAAGCACAGAAAGGGATCCGAGTCTACATGGGAGATTGAAGGAGAAATGAAGCAGCATTACCCTCATCTGTTTGAGGAATAACAGGTATCGGGGACGAAACCTATATAAGGGGGGTGGACATGTAACACCCGCTAATCCTTAAAAGTCATGAAGAAATAAAAGTAAAGGAAAAAAAGACAATCTATGAAACTAAAATTGAGGGGTTAAAAGTGTCCAAAAGGACACAACTTTTGAAAAGTTGGTGAATAAAGCAACATGGGCGGCCATGTTGCTTCTTACACCTTGACATTCAGATTTTGTTAGAGAGAGAAAGAGAGAGAGAAGAGAGAGAGAGAAAACTCTCAGAATATTTTAGAAGAAGCAGGAAATTCGAAGTTTTTTGTAAGAAATCTCGATTTTATGATGATTTAGATGATTCTAGACTCGGTTCTATGCTTATAAATGTGATTGTGTGTTCGGATTGTATATGTGTATGGGTTTTAGGTGCTAGAAACGTTTGGGAAGCTCAAAGAAGGGTTCAAACCCGAAAAAAGACTGAGGTGAGTTCTAGAATCCCCTTTTTAACATGTTTTTAACAAATTTTGGGGCTGGAAAATGCATGTGTATGTGTTTTTATAAGATTATGTTTCTACCCGTATGTGTGTGTGAACGTGTATATGGATGGGTGTATGTTTTGGGGGTAAATGATGTGATGATTATGATTATGAATGTATTATGATGCTTAGCATGTTAGTACTAAGCATAGATTTGATTTAGGATGAATTTGGGATTGCTTTATGTCGTTTAAGTGCAAATGAGATGCCCAACCGTCTAAAAAGTGGACCATGCGTCCAACGGTTTGATTTTTCTAAATATGCCCAACCATCCAAAGGCCCAACCGCCTGAATAGTCCCATACGTCTAAGGTGAAAAACGACTAAGTGTAGGCCCAGACGTCTGAACAGTGCCCAACCGCCTAAGTGCCCATGCGTCCAAGTCAGGCCCATGCGTCTGAATAGTGCCCAACCGTATAGGATATTGCTCAGGATGACCAAGTGCAGGGCCAAATGTTTGAATAGTGCCCATGCGTCTAAACAGGCCCATGCGTCTAAACAGGCCCATGCGCCTAAGTGACCATGCGACCGAACAGGGCCCATGCGTCCGAACAGGGCCCATGCGCCCGAACAGGGCCCATGCGCCCACCACTTAAAATTTATTTTCAGGAACTTTACGGAAGTCTGTGCAATTAGGGTTTAAACGATGTTTGACTAGGGTTATTAAATTCTTAATTCCATGCACAATCATGATGGTCATTATGACTTCTTATTTATCATTACTGTCATCTTTATTATTATTGTTATTAATATTATTAATATTGTATAATACCACGTTGTATGTTTATGATCGAAACGAAAAGTATTATCATTAATTAAGTGAAAGATTAATGATGAAGAAAAGTGGAACGTAAATGAATGAATGAAAGTCTTGCAAGCAAATGAATAGAGGTGCACGGCCTTGTTGT
>CM044015.1:33727708-33755208 GCA_024085815.1 Flaveria linearis
ACATCTTCTGAAGGCAAAAGCTGAAGTCAACTGCTGAAGACAACAACTGAAGCCAACAGCTGAAGATATCTTCCGAAGACAAAGTCTGATGAAAGAGCTGAAGACAAAGTCTGAAAGCTTCCGAAGACAAAGTCTGATGAAAGAGCTGAAGACAAAGTCTGCTTCCGAAGACAAAGAAGACTCCAAGCTTCGGAAGAAGCAGTCTTCCGAAGTGTAAGTGCCTTCGGAAAGAAGTTATACTTCCGAAGCACTTTATCCTTCGGAAGACACTGCTATGTCCAGCAGATAAAAGTATGGTCCTTGTCAGTCCGCATGCGGACCTCTGACACAGCATGGGTTTTTCCTCGAAAGCCATATTGTTGACCATACTTTATTCTACTGCTCACCTTTTGATGATAGTACACGTTACCAACTTTAGTTGGCAGCATGGGTAAGTCAGGGACATGTCCTGACTACCCACTCTCAGGCAAAATGTCTGAAAGACCTCACCTAGAGTCTTGTAGTATAGATGTAAGGTTAGAGGTGTCCAGCTGGAATCAAAGTATTCCCGGCTGTAGGTAGTATTATATATATCTTCTCCCTGTAACTCTTTAGATAAGCGATTTTGAGTCCAAGCGTCTTGTAATCCTTTGAGTTGAGAAGCAATATATAAAAGTACCTTGAAAATTACTTGCTGTGTTAATTTTCTTACTGCTTGTTACTTGTTATATTGTGATCAACTCTTCCTAAAGACTGCTTGCCGAGTGTTGATTCACGAGTGAGTTGAGAGAGAAACCACCCTAAATCGATCCTGCAATTGGTATCAGAGCTCCAGGCTCTTGATTGTGAGATCTTACCATCCTAATCAACCTGTTTTTCACTCCTCACCACAATCCACTCACTCAAATGGCTGCTCTCTCCAAAGCTGATATGGAAACTGGTACCTTGACCAAGTCCCCCATGATCACCCCTGAAGACTTTGACACATGGTGTATCAGGATGGAAGGCTTCATCAAGTGTCAAGATTCAAGGATGTGGGACTCCATTGTCAATGGTCCTTTCATACCAAGCACTACATCTGCCACTGGTAATCGCATCATTCCAAAAGATGTTGATGATTACTCAGAGGAAGATAGAAAGAGAATAGAGCTAGATCAAAGGGCTATGACTTGTCTCCAAACTGCTCTTCCCAACTCCGTCTACAGACGCTTCAAGAAGTGCAAGACTGCTAAAGATTTATGGGAAGCATTGAAGTTGATGTATGAGGGATCCAAGGAAACTCAAGAGAACAAGAAAGATCTCTTGAAGCAGCAGTTTGAGAACTTTACTTTCAAGGCTGGTGAGACCTTGACTCAACAATACTTCAGGTATGTTGAGCTAGTAGATACTCTGGCGGATATTGGAGTAGCTCTTGAGAACAGAGACATAGTTAGGAAGTTCATGTCTTCTCTTCCTAAACTATGGACTCACTACTGTGTTGTCATCAAGAGAACTTCGGACCTTAAGACTCTTTCTCTTACAGAGTTGTATGGTATCCTAAGTGCATTTCAGATGGAGATGAACATGCAGAACTCCTCTGATCACTCCAATAACCAACTGAGTTCAGCCTTTCATGTGGTTGAAAGGGAAAGCATAGAACCACAGCATCCCTTGCTATGCTACCCTGACAACTCACATACTGGACCCTTCATTACTCTACCTGAGACTCCAAAGTCCCAAAAGGTTCAACACAACTCCTTTCAGGACGGTTGTGCCTTTGTCTCTGGAAGTGGACACTCTGGTGATTTTCAATACTGCTTTGATGATCTTGAGTGCTTCAGTCCAGATGATGTGGAGTACATGGATATTGTCCAGCAGATGGCTCTTTTAACTTACAGAGCGAAGAAGTTCTTCAAGAGAACTGGAAGGCAATTCCCTCAAAACCCAGTCAACAGCAAGTTTGGGTTTGATAAGAGCAAAGCAAGGTGCTACAACTGCAACCAACTTGGTCACTTTGCTAGGGAATGCAAGGCTCCCAAGAACAACCCGGGAACCCCACAGGCCTCCACACATCCCACTGCCCCCAAGCATGAAGAAAAGTCAACTGAAACAGCTGCTGTTGCTCAGGAAGTTGACTAGAGCTTCATGGTACAGGATGTGACTCCCGCTCAAGCACTCATGGCCGGAACAGATGATGATCAGGTATATGAACATCTTTGTACTGCTGCCTGTATTGCTAAAGTTAAACTTTATAAGGATTACATTTCGGAAATCAGATCTGAGGTTGAGTCTTTAAATGTGCTAAAATCTGACTTTAAAAGAGCTGAATCTGACTATCAAAGAAAATTGATGAGTTAGAGAAAACTGTGTCTCTTTTAAAACATGAAAAGACTAATTATAAGACTCAAATCAAAGATCTGATCTCCAAACTTTCTGAAGTTGAAGCTCAGCTAGTTACAGCTGAGGCTCATGCCAGGAAGCAAGCTATTGCTGAGCAAAGCTTCCAAACTATTCTTGCATCAACCTCTCATTCCAAAATGTTTTATCAAAACAAAGAAGGGTTGGGAACCAGTGAAATAGCTCCACCACACTCTTATGAGTCTATTAGACTACCTAGATGTGGTACTGAAGAGCAAGAGGTTCCAACTGCTGACCCTTCTCCATTGGAACTAGAGGATGGAGCAAAAATAGTGGCCTCCACAGGGGAGAAACAGGAGGAAACACCCATCTCCACCTGTGATGACCAAATCCTGACCACCAAAGCAAGAAGAAGCAGAGCTAAAGCTGCTAGAAGGACTGCTAAGAAGGTTGCAGAGTCCAAGCTTAAGTTTGACCCTAAGCAAAAGGGTGTCTTCATTTCTGCCGGATTTCAAGTGGTAGGTACTCCTGATTCAGGAAAGGAGTGTAGTACCAGCACTCCTGTCCTACTGAAGGATCAGAAGTTGAAAGGGAAAGTTGCTGATGAAGAGAAGAAACCCAAGAAACAGCAACCTGCAAGTTCCCAGAAGACTAACATTGCATGCATAATGTGTGGTCTGCACAACCACATGGCTAAAGATTGTTACTACAATCCAGCAAGCACACATTATGCAAATAATGTTAGAAAAGAAGTAGTCAGAGAAGGTTTCTCAGTTGGACCACTTCAAAAGGTCCAAATGATGAAAAAGGGAAAGTTGGTCTCGGAAGCCAAGTTGCTTTCGGAAGAAACTGCTTCTTCCGAAGGGAAAGTGGCTTCGGAAACCAAACCTTCTAAGGTTCGGAAGAACAAGAAGGCTCCCTTGAAACCATCTCAGAAGAAGACTACTTCGGAAGAAAAGGTGGTGAAGGCTTCTTCCGAAAAGAGAGAAGCTTCGGAAGAAGACCATGCTGCAAAAGCTTCAACAAGCTCATCCTCAAAGATCAACCAAAGGATGGATTGGAAGATCAAGGAAGATGCTGCAGCCCAAACCTCTTCTTCAACAATGACCTCTATTGAACCCCATGCATATCTTTTGGTTCAATTATGTCACTATCTTTGGAAGAGCCCGAGACCTGTAAGGCTTGGGCTTCCAAACAAAACTAACCATCTCATCTTATGTGCAGGGACTCCATTTGACAAGAACAACAACATCTGGATTGTAGATAGTGGATGCTCCAGGCACATGACAGGGAACAGATCTCTCCTTCAACAATTCCAGAACTTTGATGGAGGGCCTGTCCAATTTGGAGGTGAGGCCGGAGGATATATTTCGGGCAGAGGAAGTATATCCAACGGCAGAATAAACATTGACAAAGTTCACTTTGTCAAATAGCTTGAACACAATCTGTTAAGTGTTTCTCAATTCTGTGACCAGAAGCATCAAATGCTTTTCACAGAACATGAGTGCATTATCCTCAGACCAGGGATGACAATTCCTCCGGAATTGGTGCTTCTCAGATCTCCCAGGAAAGGGGATATGTACAAGCTAGATATGAACAAGGCTTCTCCTATGGGTGAAGTATCATGCTTTCTTTCCAAAGCTGATAGTGATGAGTCAACACTATGGCATAAACGCATGTGTCATGTGAATTTTAAAACAATGAATAAATTGGTTAAAAATAACTTGGTACATGGTTTGCCTAAAAAGGAATTTTTCTGCAAAGATAACTGTGTTGCATGCCTGAAAGGGAAACAACACAGATCATCTCATAAATCCAAATGTGTTAACTCTATCACTACTCCATTACACTTATTGCACATGGATCTTTTTGGTCCCACAAGTATAATGAGCATTGGAAGGAAATCATACTGCCTTGTGATCGTTGATGATTTTACAAGATTTACATGGGTATTCTTTTTAAGAAGTAAAGATGAAACTGCTGAAACTTTAAAATCTTTTATTCTTAAAATAGAAAATCAAATTGATCACAAGGTTAAGATTATTAGAAGTGATCAAGGGACTGAGTTTAAGAACTTCGTTCTTGACTCATTCTGTGACTCAAAGGGATTGCCAGACAATATAGTGCTCCCAGAACTCCTCAACAAAACGGTGTTGCTGAGAGGAGGAACAGGACACTTATTGAGGCTGCTCGGACCATGTTAGCTGATTCAAAGCTGCCTCTAACATTCTGGGCAGAGGCAGTCAGCACTGCATGCTATGTGCAGAACAGGGTTCTTGTAGTAAAGCCCCATGGAAAAACTCCTTATGAGTTATGGAACAAGAGGCCACCGTTCATTGGCTTTCTAAGGTCCTTTGGCTGCAGGTGTACCATACTTAACACAAAGGACAACTTGGCAAAGTTTGCTGAGAAGTCGGATGATGCTATCTTTATTGGATACTCTTCTAGCTCCAAAGCTTATAGAGTATACAATATCAAGAATCAACAATTTGAGGAGTCATCCAACATAGTTGTTAATGAGCACACTCCTTGTGTTAGGGGAATGGACCTGAGTATATATTTGATTTAGAATTGTTTCCAAACTATTCTAAACCATCTTGTGAGAATGTTTCAGCTGGAACAGGTGCTCAAACTGATGCAGGACAACTATATGAGCTTCCCAGACCTCTTCCAAATTCTCCAAGAGCTGAAAGGCAACAAGCTTCAACTATTCACAGATCTGACAGTGTAAATATCTCAAGAAATAGTGAAGCTTCAACAAGTGAATCATTGATCAACCTCAAAGTTCTTCAGGTGATCCATTACAACACCAGGTTGAGGGAGGTGGTATTCTGAAGGAACAGGCAACTGTTAATACTACTTCACAACCAACCATTGATGATGTTTCTCAATCATTCAATCAGTCCTCATTGAATGACTCTGAAACAGCAGTTGGACAGAGTGATCCAGTTCCTGATCAGAATATGTCTAACTTGGACTTATCTCTGCAACTGGAAGTGATTCCTCGTCTTAGGATTCACAAACTCATCCAACTGAGAACATCATAGGGGATGTCTCTGAGGGTGTGAGAACAAGAAGACAGACTCATCATGGGAATGTCTGCTTGTACTCATGCTTCTTGTCTCAGATGGAACCAAAGAAGGTAGAAGATGCCTTAAAAGATAGTAGTTGGGTTGAATCGATGCAGGAGGAGCTGCTTCAATTCAGAAGACAAAAGGTCTGGAATCTATGCCACTACCATCTGGTCAAGTACCCATAGGCACTAAATGGGTATTCAGGAACAAGAAAGATGATAGAGGCTTGATTATCAAGAACAAGGCAAGACTAGTAGTTCAAGGATACACCCAGGAGGAAGGAATCGATTATACTGATGTCTTTGCACCTGTTGCAAGACTTGAGGCAGTTAGGATCTTCTTGCTGCTGCATCCAAGAACTTCACAGTCTACCAACTTGATGTCAAGTGTGCTTTTCTATATGGGGATATAGATAGGGAAATCTATGTGTGTCAACCTCCAGGATTTGAAGATCCACAGCACCCCAACTATGTTGCAAACTGGATAAAGCTCTATATGGGCTGCACCAAGCACCTAGGCTGTGGTATGAGACCTTGTCTCAGTTTCTCCTGAAGAATGGATACACTAGAGGTACCATTGACAAGACTCTTTTCATCAGAAAGAGTGGAGAAGACATTTGCTTGTACAAGTCTATGTTGATGACATCATATTTGGTTCTTCAAACAACCAAATGTGCAAGGACTTTGAAAGCATTATGAAGCAGAAGTTTGAGATGAGTTCCATGGGAAAATGGACTTTTTCCTGGGATCCAGGTGAAACAGATGAAGGAAGAGTTCTTCATAAGTCAATCTAAGTATGTCTCTGACATCTTAGAAAGATTTGAAATGAAGGACTGTAAACCAGCCAAGACACCCATACCCAGAAACCATAATCTTTGCCCTGACCTTGAGGGGGAGGGGAGGATACTGATCAACATCAGTATAGAGCAATTATTGGTTCTCTGATGTATCTACTGCAAGTAGACCAGATATCATGTTTGCCACATGCATTTGTGCAAGATATCAGGCTGCTCCAAAGGTGTCTCACCTAGCTGCTGCAAAGAGAATCCTCAGATACCTCAAAGGAGCACCTAAACTAGGTCTCTGGTATCCAAGAAATAGTGATTTCAATCTCTATGGATACTCTGACAGTGACTATGGTGGCTGCAACATTGATAGAAATCAACATCAGGAGGATGTCAATTTCTTGGTGGAAGGATTATCTCATGGCAATGCAAGAAACAATCCTGTGTCTCTACATCAACTGCTGAAGCTGAATACATCGCTGTGCTAGCTGCTGTGCTCAACTGCTATGGATTCAAAATCAGATGTTAGACTATGGGTTCAACTTCATGACTACTCCTATCCATATTGACAACAACAGTGCTATCTCCATTACTGAGAATCCAGTGAAGCACTCCAAGACAAAACACATTGATATCAGGTATCATTTCATTAGAGATATTCATGAGAAAACAGCTGATAAAGTTAATCAAAGTTGACTCAAATGAACAATTGCTGATTTGTTCACAAAGGCATTTGATGAACAAAGATTTAAGTATCTCATATCAGCAATTGGGATGATAAACATGAATAACTACCTCTTTTGAAAAACCTTTTAAATGAGTAATGTCTTGTGTCAATACAATTTAAGCCCGGTTACAAAAGATCTTTTAATTATTCCAAGTGTAAATTCCTTCCGAAGAGGAATTAACTCTCGGAAGATATCCTTGAATATCTTCGAAGCCAATTCCTCAATGGAAATTTTCTTCTCGGAAGAGTTTGTGGTCTCGGAAGAAGCGATTGATTTTATATCAGATCTACTTCCGAAACTTATACAACTCTCCATTCGGAAAGAAAACTTTACCTTAGGAAGCAATGCCTTGCTTCGGAAGATAAGTTCCTTCAAAGGACAATCTTACCTTCGGAAACAATATCCTGCTTCGGAAGAGAAATTGCCTTCAGAAGAAAATTACCTTCGGAAATGTTTTACCTTCGGAAGTTAAGATTTTACTTGTAATGGATATCTTTTGGGCCCCACTCTGTAAAAAGTAAAAATTTTGTACTTGATGGTCAGATTATTTAAAATTATCCTTGCCGCCAACATCATTTCTCCGCAGTAAACCACCATACCACCCACAGTAACCCCAAAACAGTTACCCTATCACCGCCTCTACCACTGTTCATCCCCTTTTAAATAATCTTGACTGATCAAATTCATCTTCTTTACCACTTTACAGCCCTAACTATTCCCTTCACTGTAAAACTCTCAAATTCATCCAAATTTCAAGCTTACCTTTTCTTCAATGGCGCTAAACCCTCAGCACAACCAAGTCGCGTTACTTGATTCGTCAAGGGATGCCGACTTTACCCAAATCATCACCTTTCTCACCGAATCCACCTATCTCACTGCACTAACAGTTAACCCCACCGTATACTCCAACCATATGTCAGATTTTGGAGCAATGGTGAAACTGCAGTACTGAATGGGGATCGAGTCCTGAGAACCCGACTTTGTGGCCAAGAGTTGGTCATCAATGAACAGATCATCAGGGAGCATCTCGAGCTTCACGATGATGGGGCTCCTACTGAGTTCCCCAAGGAAGACTTGGAAGGCACCTATATCCTCATGGGATATGGAGGCGATGTCAGCAGATCTACGGTATACAAGTTCAACTTCTCTTACCATGGAAGTTCTTGCTGCACATCGTTCTACACTGCCTCTCCAACAAATCGGGGGTTGGGATCAAATCCCATATGAACTAGGATGCCTAGTTCATGGGTTGGTGAGAGGCCTCAGATTCAACTACTCACGATTTGTGTTGAATAACCTAATCGCCAATCTGAACAGAGATACATTCTTCATGTATCCCCGATTTCTTCAACATATAATCAACTGTGAGATGGAACCAAGCAAGCTTGTCTGCGCAGCTGCTCTTCCTGTTCCACATATGAGGCCTACCATCTTCAAAATCCTGAAGAAGATGTCCACCAACTTCACTGGACGGTACACTCCATTACCTCCAGCGATGACTGAGCGCATAGCTCCTGGTGACATCCCTGTTATCCCCACAGGTGATGAACCCACACCAGCAACATCCACCACAATACCAAAGCCTTCTTTACCCATCAAATCTACATATCAGAGACGCCCCAAACGAACCCTTGTTCAATCTACTCTGATTGAACAAGCTCCTCCTGTTCACACCGAAACGACTAGAGTGGAATCATGGGCTCCCACTCAGTCGGAGGTCACACCATCCTTCACATTTGACCTCAATGTGGGTTTTGAGCCTCCTCAGTCTCAAACCCCTGAGCCCGAACCTCAAGCCTTAAGCCCACAGGGTGAGTCTTCACATTCCCCTGTGAAGCCTTCTAGGGACAGCCCCACCAAAGGCTCAATGCCTGTAGACATTGATCTAAGTCCCGGGTCAGTAGGACTAACCACCCTCTCTTTCACTGACCTTTTACTCCGTACTGATGAAGAGATTACATCTCTCCATGGCCATGAAGTTGATCTACAACACCCTCTGAAAGATCAACAGAGCCAGGAGGGATCCCTTGTCTCTAGCCCCCATCAGCAGCCAGCTACTGAGTGAGTCCCACTGATGTGGAGGGGACTCATGTAGACTCAGCTGCCACTACTCAGAGTTTCTCACTGAGCTCTCAGGACAGTGGTAACATCATTAGGACTGAGTCTACGGCAACTTTGCCCATTGACATCTCTGAAAGAGATGACTCTGAGCAAAGGAAACCAGGGTGCCAAGAAACCACATCTGGTGGTGAGAGTGAGCATACTAGGTATGTTATCTCATCTCCCCGTGATTCTTCTTATGAAGATGAGGGTAGTATGCAACTAACACTTCAGTACTTGCTTTCTAAGGTCTCCAACCTGGAATCACAGGTGAGGATCTTAGAATCAAGGACTGCCACTCAGCAACTTGAGATTAACTCTCTCAAGGCTCAACTAGCTGAGAAACAGACGGAGAGGTCTGTTAGGCATGTACCAATTCAGGTCTCAATGACTTCTTCCTCTAGCTCATCTAGCTCTCAAGATGATGCTACCAAAAAGGGGGAGAAAGTTCAGAGACAAACACCTATGGAACCACAGACCCAATTCATTTCCACCCAACTAATCACACTACCTGAGTCATCTCAATCCTTTCTGGAGATTGACTCAAGGATGCTTCAAGATCTCTACAGACTTTTCACAAAGTTTGTATTGAGATCATCCCTAGAACAGCCCAGCCCCGACACCACACTTGCTTACTTTGGGGCTGAGGAGCTTCAAAGACTGACTGCACCTTCTACCACTGTGGAAGAAGTTGGTCAACCTAAGGTCTTCATGGAACCTGAGATTAGCTTCGAAGGGGAAATGGGGACTGATGGCCCAGCAACTGAAACAGATGGGACAGAATTTGCAGCAGTCTCATCTTCCGAAGCTCAAGCTGAAGCTTCCGAAGCCTATATGAAAGCCTCGGAAGAACAAGAAAATATTCCGAAGCCGAAATAGAAGCTGCGGAAGGCTTGTTTCAGATGTCCGAGGAGCTGACCATCACAGATGTCATTGCTGACATAGCATCCGAGGTGGGCAGGGAGGACACTTCTGAAACTCCTCCAATCCAAGCACCAGCTGAACTTCTATCTCAATCACAACCCTCCATTCAAGAACCACCACAGTCAAGCACCATCAAAGACAAAGGCAAAAGAAAACTGACTGCGGAAGAGCTTCAGGAGGAGGAAAGGATTGAGAAGGCTAAAAAGAAAGGGAGGTTTCCAACTGAAAAGGTGCTAGCTGCCAGCTCTAAGGCAGCTGCAGCCAATCAGGAAGAAATCAACCTGAAGAGAAGAACAGCACTCATTGACCAGCTCATCAGTCTTGGAGCTGTCAATGAGGAAATACTCCTGCTACCACTAGAGGAGTTGGTGACTTTGGAGAGGTCAACCAGGCTACAACAAGAAAGGGAAGCCAGGTTGGCCTTGGAGAAGGCAGAGGAAGAGCAGAGGGAGGCAGCCCTGAAGCTGAGAGAGGAGAGGATCAAATTCCTACTCTCAAGAGGCTTCAGTCTTCCTGAACTGTCTCCACATGATAATGACATGATCCTGCTGCTCCACAATAAAGAGCAGGATCAAATGGAGAAGGAAAGAAGAAGGCTGCTAGGGAGAAGCTAAAGGTGAAGAGGAAGAGGGAGGAAGAGAAGGAGGTCACTGCCACCAAGAAGTCAACTGACAAAGCCTGGATGAAGGACTATCTCCGGGCACATGGCTTCTCTGGTAGGCAAGTGGGACCTATGTCCGAAAGGACACTCCAGCGGATAGTCAGTGAAATCAAAGCTGTCATCCGTTTGGGGAAGAGAAGGGAGATGTACAGGAGGGTACAAGGGACAGTCTCAACCTTAGCCACTCAACCACAGCCACAACCCTCTCCTAAACCAACTCCTTTTCCCATAAAAACCGAACCCACTGATGAAATCTTTACCCCTCAACCCACAACTATACCCAAACCTACCACATCACCTCAACCACCCAAACTACCCATCCTAAAACCCAAGGCTCAACCCAAAACCACTAAACCTAAGCCTACCCAACAACAACCAAGACAGTCTCCTCAACCTCCTCAACATCTCTCCTTCGAGGAGATAAAGGAGTTGAAGACAAGGCTCATTAACTGTACTACTTTGAGTAGCATCTCCTATGAGGGAGAGCTTATCAACATCACCTATGTTGATAATTCTTCAAGCTCCCTCACTCTAGGCAAATTTCTTGAATTGCCTAGAGACACTTGGGCCAGGCTGCAAAACTTCTTGGTCTCAACTCCGATACGTCAATGCTGAGGAGAAGAGACTAAGAAGAAGGCTGGTGACTCTACTGGATACCAGGAAAGAGGACAGGATTTCTGGTCAATCTCCTGCGCCTAGAAATGCTATAATCCAGTGGAGGTTCGATGAACCTTCTCACAACTTTGTTGTGGAAAGGGAGAATGGCGAAACCAACAGGCTTAATGCCACCTCTCTACTGCATCTCAGCAGATTTGATCTTGCTGAGCTTGCAGAGAAGCCATTCTCCAACCCCTCCAACTCTGAGACTGCTGCACACATCAAAAATCACATCAGCGGTCTCCACTTGGCTGAACGAAGTCGAAGAGCCAAGATTGAAGAAGAGTTGAAGCTGAAAAGAGTGGAAGACAAGGGAAGAAACCACCAAAGGCACAACCTTTCTACAGATGGTGGAAGATCCTGAATTGGAACCAATAGTTCGATGGGAATATGACTATACTTCCCATCAACTAACTCTTTTCAGAGGGCCACAACAGAGGGTACACATAATCCAAGGTGACAGGGTCGAGGTGCTGTCTACCAAGGATTTGTACGAAATTCTCAGCACCGCATCAGGAAAGAATGCAGATACTGATAAACATCTACTTTCCATGGTGTTGAGAACTTTGAGAAGAAGAGAGAAGTGAAGTTTTGGTAGCATCAGCCTAGGGGGAGTTTGTTGGATCATGATAAGGCTGGTGCAACCAAATTCACTTCATAGTCACTTTTGGTACTACATCAAAGGGCTTCCGAAGTCAAGCAAGAGATCTTCCGAGAGTCTAAGGAACAACAGCTGAAGACATCTTCTGAAGGCAAAAGCTGAAGTCAATGCTGAAGACAACAACTGAAGCCAACAGCTGAAATATCTTCCGAAGACAAAGTCTGATGAAAGAGCTGAAGACAAAGTCTGAAAGCTTCCGAAGACAAAGTCTGATGAAAGAGCTGAAGACAAAGTCTGCTTCGAAGACAAAGAAGACTCCAAGCTTCGGAAGAAGCAGTCTTCCGAAGTGTAAGTGCCTTCGGAAAGAAGTTATACTTCCGAAGCACTTTATCCTTCGGAAGACACTGCTATGTCCAGCAGATTAAAGTATGGTCCTTGTCAGTCCGCATGCGGACCTCTGACACAGCATGGGTTTTTCCTCGAAAGCCATATTGTTGACCATACTTTATTTTACTGCTCACCTTTTGATGATAGTACACGTTACCAACTTTAGTTGGCAGCATGGGTAAGTCAGGGACATGTCCTGACTACCCACTCTCAGGCAAATGTCTGAAAGACCTCACCTAGAGTCTTGTAGTATAGATGTAAGGTTAGAGGTGTCCAGCTGGAATCAAAGTATTCCCGGCTGTAGGTAGTATTATATATATCTTCTCCCTGTAAACTCTTTAGATAAGCGATTTTGAGTCCAAGCGTCTTGTAATCCTTTGAGTTGAGAAGCAATATATAAAAGTACCTTGAAAATTACTTGCTGTGTTAATTTTCTTACTGCTTGTTACTTGTTATATTGTGATCAACTCTTCCTAAAGACTGCTTGCCGAGTGTTGATTCACGAGTGAGTTGAGAGAGAAACCACCCTAAATCGATCCTGCAAGTGTCGTGTTGATTGTTCAAGTACAAAATAATATATAGATTGTTGTTCTGAAGCCAAACAACACTAAACATGTTATATTAACGCAAATAGTAAACATTAAAAAATCAAAAAGTGTTATTTCTATGTTGTTTAATATTTTAACATAATACATCACAAAAACAACAAATGACACCTTGTTGTTTTGACGTAAAACAACATAGAACAGTTACATAAAACAGTACAAAATTGTGTTCTTTGATGCAAAACAGCACAAAACTGTGATATTTTTATGAAATACAACACAATTTTGTGGTGTTTTGATGAAATACAGCACAAAACTGTGTTGTAACACAAACTGTGTTGTTTTTTATGAAATACAGCAGAATTTGTGTTATTTTATAAAAATACAGCACAATTTTGTGATATTTTATGAAATACAGCACAGAAACGAAAAAATACATAATTTTACATAATTTGTTTTTTATTTATAAAAAAATGTAGCAATACTATACACAATTTAAAGTGAAAAAAAATACTTAATTTTATGGTGTAATTTGTTTTAAAAATAATCTAACATGAAAAAGTTATAAACATTTAAAAAAGTGGGGAAACTCAAAAAAGTCAACAAATGTGGTTACATACCCAAAATACTCTTTCATCTTTTTATTTATAACATTATTATCTTAGCCATTGATTAAAAAATGGAAGGTCCATCTATATGTATATATCTATATATATACTTATTAATAAAATAATAACTTTAGTGCCACATGGCGTTCTCTTAACCCTCTACTTTTTCAATTCCCTCCTAATATGTATATGTTTTTAGTATTAGTCTAGGTTCATTTGATTAAAAGTCAACTTCTCATACAAGAAATATTTAGGAAAAATTTGGAAATTTAACCCTAAATTAGATCACATTTTTGTTGAAAATTAAATCATACCAGACATTTCATCTTCTTTCAAATAATTTATCAACAAAAACTGTAGAAATCATTTATGATTTTCTTCATGTATGAAATCGAATCATTGATTGTGTGTTTCTATCAAATACTTGGTTTATATTATGTTGGGTCTGATAAGGCTGGTGCAACCAAAACAAACACTTAACTTGATTTTGATACAATATATGAAGGACTTCCAAAGATTTTGATACAATATATGAAGGACTTCCAAAGACAAAGCTGCATTTCCGAAGCAAGTCCACCACCTTCCGAAGCCAAGACTAGAAGAACTTCCGAAGAGAAACTTAGTCTTCCGAGACTAAGTTTACTCTTCCAAAGTATAAAGAAGATAAAGACTGGAAGCAACTGATTCGAAGGAGTTGTTCCTTCCGAAGCCAAAGTACCTTAGGAAGACTTTATGTCTTCGGAAGTTTACTCACCTTCGAAGTAACAACTGTGAAGAGTGGATAAAGTAAGGTGTCTGTCAGTCACCTGCTACACTGACAGACTGCATGGGACTTCTCCATGCGGATATGTTTGACCTTACTTTATCCACTGCTCATCCATCATAAATTAATACAGTTACCAACCTTAGTTGGTGACAAAAGGTTCGTCATGGGCTTGTCATGACTACCTAATACTAGGATAATACTTTATCTTAGTTTACATACTTCTAGCATCTGTAGTATTTTGTCTAGTTGTATTTTCCAGCTGGTTTTCAGGTATAACCAGCTGTAGATAGTAGTATATATATGTTCTCATTGTATGCTCATTAGAGCATGCTTGTAAAAGTCTTGTAATCTTTGAGTTGAGAATTAATATATACAAGTATCTTGAAAACTTATTCTTGTGTCTTGCTTACTTAGTATATATTATCAACTCTTAGAAGATTCTACTTCATTGTTTGAGTGTAACCAAGTGAGTTTAAGAGAGAACCATTGTGTTGAGTGACTTGTAGCGATCCTGTAACTGGTATCAGAGCATCCATGCTCTTGATTATAAGATCTTACCATCCCGAATCATCTTGAATTTTCACTTATACATCACCTCCTTCAAAATGGCCGCGAACCAGAAATCACCAGAATTTGAAATGGGAACGATGACTAAAGCTCCTATCATCACTCTTGAAAATTTCAGATCCTGGAGGATGCGGATTGAAGGCTTCATTAAGTATCAAGGCAGCCAAATATGGAGATCTATCATTAATGGTCCTTACAAGCCAAAGGTGGCATCACCTGATGGCAAAGGTGCCATGATAGAAAAGGATGTTGAAGATTACTCAGATGAAGATCACAAGAAGATGGACATTGATAGCAAAGCCATGATTGTACTGCTTATAGCCATACCAAACTCCATCATGGTAGTCCTTAAGCATTGCAAGACAGCCAAAGAACTCTTTGATGCTATGACTCAGATGTAATCTAGTTCTAATGACTCCAAGAAAGACTCCATGAAGTAGCAGTTTGAAAACATTACCTATATTACTAGAGAGACTCTTAGCCAACAATATTTCAGGTACATGGATCTTATCTCATCACTTCTGTTAGTTGGAGTTTCTCTTGAGAAAAGAGACCTAACAAGGAAGTTCGTGAGTGCACTTCCTCAAGAGTGGACTTTATACTATGTCTCTATCAAGAGAATAGAGAACTTGAACACTCTCACAACGAGTGAACTATTAGGTATTCTTGATGGATACCATGTAGAGATTGAGACTCAGAAAGGCCATCAGATGAATAGAATTTATGGTCCTTCCACTAGCAATGCTTTAGT
Source organism: Flaveria linearis (assembly GCA_024085815.1). Classification (NCBI taxonomy): domain Eukaryota; kingdom Viridiplantae; phylum Streptophyta; class Magnoliopsida; order Asterales; family Asteraceae; genus Flaveria; species Flaveria linearis. The sequence goes on from CM044015.1 coordinate 33,743,178, forward strand.
TGTTGCTGAAGGACCAAGAAACCCCCAGTCCTAACAGTATCTGACTTACTCCCAATAGCATCCAGGTTCTTCTGGTCCATACATCACTTTTCCTAAAACACCAAAGTCTTAACAGGCTCAATCAAGTCCCTTCCCGGACAATTGTGCCTTTGTTTCAGGAAATGAACATTTTAGTGACTTTCAGTTCTGCTTTGAAGATCTAGAATGCTTCAGCCCTGATGATGTTAAATACATGGACATAGTCCAACAAATAGCTCTACTGACTTATAGAGCAAAGAAGTTCTTTAAAAGAACTGAAAGGCAGTTCCCTAAAAACCCAACCAACAGCAAATTCAGGTTTGACAAAAGCAAGGCAAGTGCTACAACTGTAATCAACATGGTCATTTTGCAAGGGAATGCCAAGCTCCAAAATCCAATCCAGGAGCCACTCAAGCCTCCATATCTTCTGCCACACATAAATCTGCCTCAACTGAATAACAAACTGTTATTGTTGCTTAAGAAGTTGACTAGAGCTTCATGGTGCAAGAAGTGACCCCTACTCAAGCACTTATGTCTGGAACTAATGATAACAAGGTATATGAACATCTTTGCACTCCAGCTTGTATTACTAAAGTCAAACTGTATCAGGTCTATAACATGGAAATCAAATCTGATATTAAGTCCTTAAACATCTTAAAATCTGACTTTAAAAGGGCAGAATCTGACTATAAAATGAAAATTGAAGAGTTAGAAAGAACTATGTCCTCTTTAAAGCATGAACAAACCAATTATAGGACTCAATCAAGGATTTAATTTCGAAGGTAACTGAGGCTCAAGCCGAGCTAGTCATAGCTGAGGCTAAAGCAAAGAAGTATGCTATTAAAGAGCATAACATCCAAACCATTGTTGCATCATCCTCCCACTCAAAATTATGTTATCAAAACAAAGGAGGGTTGGGAACCAATGAAATTGCTCCACTATATTCTTATAATTCTATAAGACAACCAAGATGTGGTACTGAAGAGCAAGAGGTTCCCTGCTAACCCCCTATCTTATAAGAGGAAGAATGATGCAAATATGGAGACCAATACAGGGAAGGATCAGGTAGAAAACTCAATCCTTACATGTAATAAACAACCCTGACCACTAAAGCCAGAAGAAACAAAACCATGGTAGCCAGGAAAGCTGCCAAGAAAGTAGCTAAGTCCAAGCTGAAGATAGACCCAAAGTAAAAGGGTGTGTTTATCTCAGCAGGATTCCAGGTGGTTGGAAAATCTGATCCAGGAAAGGAATGCATTACTAGCACTCCTGTCCAGCTGAAAGATTAGAAACTAAAGGGGAAGACTGTTGAGAAGTGCAAGAAACAACAGTCAGCACACCCCTTGAAAAGTAACATTGCATACATAATGTGTGGTCTGCATAACCACATGGCTAAGGATTGTTACTACAATCCTGCAAGCACACATTATGAAAATAATGTTAAGAAGGAAGAAGTCAAGGAAGGTTTCACATTTGGACCTTATCACATGGTTCAAATGTTGAGAAAAGGAAAGCTTACTTCCGAAGCAAAATTACTTTCGAAAGAAAATTATTCTTCTGAAGGAAAAATAGCTTTGGAAGTCAAGACAAAGAAAATTCCAAAGAACAAGAGAATTCCTTTGAAACCTTCCGAAGTAAAGACTGCTTCGGAAGAATAAAGAAGCTTCGGAAGAAAGCTCTGCTGCTCAAGCTTCATCAAGCTCATCTTTGCTGATCAACTAAAGGATGGAAAGGAATATCAAAGAAGATGTTGCAGCCCCAACCTCTTTTTCCAAAACCATAATTAAACCCCCCATGTCTACATTTTGGTTCAATTCTATCATCCATATAGGAAAAACCCAAGACCAACAAGGCTTGAGTCTCGAATAGCAACTAACTTTTTCACCTTATGTACAGGGACATCCACTTGACAAAAATGGAAATATATGGATTGTGGACAGTGGATGCTCAAGGCATATGACAGGGAACAAATCTATTCTTCAATAATTTCAACATTTTGATGGAGGACCTGTTCAGTTTGGAGGTGAAATTAGAGGATACATTTCTGGTAGGGGAAGTGTTGGAACTGTTAAGGCTGATGCAACCAATACAACACTTAGAAGAAATCTGTACAAACTAAGAGAAGTCTTCCGAATGAAATGCTGCAACTTCCGAAGGACAGTGCTGCAACTTTCGAAGCGTATGTGGTGATCTTCCGAAGAGCTTCCGAAGGATGAAATCAGTCTTCCGAGACTTAGAAGATCTCCTTCCGAAGTAAAGCACTTTGAAGAATGAAGACAAAGTCTTCCGAAGACAAATCCTCGGAAGAAAGTATGTCTTCCGAAGTACAAAATGGTTCAGAAGAACTTATTCTTCCAAAGCCATTTTACCTTTGGAAGAAACACAGTATGACTAGTGGACAAAGTATGGTCTGACTGACACTGTTGCCTACTCTGACCCTCTGCAAGATACCTTCAACGTTCATATGGTTGACCTTACTTTTGTACACTGTCCACCATTCCTTAGTTAGTACAGCTGCCACCTTTAGTTGGTGACCAAAAGGTAAGTCATGGACCTGTCATGACTACCATATCTTAGATAATTCTTTGTTGGACCAAAAGAACCAATGAGCCAAGATCAGGAAAACCTCTAAGTCCCACATGACATCATAACAACTGCTGAAGGCTTCATCAGTAGTTTGACAAAGACTGAAGACTCAACAGCTGAAGAACTAAAGAACTGAAGATCAACAACTGATACACAAAGTCTGAAGACAAAGACTGAAGACATCAGCTGATGACAACTACTGAAGTCATCAGCTGATGAAACATCTGAAGCCCAAAGTCTGAAGACCAAGTGTTGAAGCTTCAGAGTTTGTCACAACAGCTAAAGAAGTCTTCTTCAGATGTTGTGATGGTTTTTCTCTTTCAGTAGTTTGTATTTTTCCTTTTCAGTAGTTGTACAACAGCTGAAGAGTTTGTTCTTTAGTTGTTATAGTTCAGTAGTTGTAAACGACTGAGGAGTCTGTTCTTCAGTCATTGTAACTTTCAGTAGTTTCTTGTTTCTTCAGTACTAGTATTAAGTAGAACACTTAGCTATTTTGTAAGAAGATGTCAGCTGTTTAACATCTTCAGTAGCTTAGGTGTTCTATCCATAGTTGTTAATAACGGTTTGATGTCACTATCAAGTGACATCAGCCTACGTCATTCTTCCTATAAAAGGAAGATGACCTAATTGTAACCGTGCCGAAACGTGTGAGTAATAGAAAATACCTTTTTGGTAGAATTTTGTTTCTCTCTCTATATGGTACTGTTACATGCAAAATCATATGTGTTCTTACTGTAATTGTTAATTCTCGTGCTAAATCCACTGCGAATACAACCTAATTGATCAAACTAGAGGCTGAGATCCTGTCAAATGGTATCAGAGCAGGTTAATCATTGATCGATTTCACTATTGATCATTGAAACTGCTCATTTGATCTCTACATTTGATCGAATTAGCAATTTGCTAGAATTAGTTATAGAGATTGAGACTCTGCTGTTTCTGGCCATTAAACTTGAGGTTCTCGTGGTTTTGAGCTACATTTGTTTTGTTTAACTTGATTTTGACTGAAATCTGAGATGGCGACACCAACGAACGATCCTCACAATACTGGTTCCTCTACCAAGCCTCGACGACGCTCGTGAGGAATGAGTATAACATCTGGCAAAGGCGTATGCTCCATCATCTATCGATCAACAGCGCTGGTTGTGGAAATCGGTGGAGCATGGACCATACAAGCCGATGGTGAGTGTTCCTGAGTCTAATGAGAGGGTTGCGAAGAAACCCGATCAATACTCGGACGAAGATCTCAAGCTGTTCGAGATTGATGCAAAAGCCCATGGAATTCTGGCCATGGCACTGCCGAATGAAATCTATGCTGGTCTGATGCATCATGAGACTGCTCATGATCTCTGGGTTGCTCTGAAGGAACAATTCAGAGGAACCGATGAGGTTTTAGCAAACACAAGGGAAATCCTCGCCCAACAATATGAGACATTCTCTCATAGGAAGGGTGAGACTCTGACTCAACAGTATGAGTGGTTCTCATGTTTGATCTCTGAGTTGAAGATGGTCAAACAAGAGTACTCATAGCCAGATGAACAACAGATTCTAGATCACTGCCTGAGAGATGGGACACTTATACCATTGTCCTACGCTCCAGTGCAAATCTGGATACTCTATCTCTCACCCAACTTCATGGGAAACTGCTCACATTTGAGAGAGAGATAGAGCAAAAGAGGAAGTTGTCCACCTCCGGCAAGCTCACTGATGACTTTGTCACTGGCAATGCTGCCTTGATAGGTCAGGAGTCGGAATATGCTGCATCAGAGAGTGCCTATGATGAGCATATTGATTTCTCTACCAACTCTGAACATGCTTTTATTGGTGTTGATAGTGGTTCAGGGGTGGGCAGATACCTATAACCTATTTCCTGATGGAGGACTTGAAGGGCATTCCAGATGATGATCTGGAAGAGATGGATATTTTGAGTCAAATGGCTATGATAAATATTCGATCTCAAAAGTTCTACAAGAGAACTTGCAGGAAATTTCCTGGTCTCTCAGGCAAAACCAAGGTTGGTTTTGACAAGAGCAAGCTGAGGTGTCACAAGTGCCACAGGCTTGGACACTTTGCTAGAGAGTGTAGATCATGTGGATCTAACACCTCTGCACCCTTTATGACTTTTCCTAGTAATAGCTCACAGAACAAAGGGCAGCATTCCAGTTCTCAGGGTTATCCATCATCAGCACAGTCATCACCTGCTTACTTTGTGCCTCAGGGTCAAATGCCATACCCATACCCCTGCTACTATGTGCCTCAGCCCAGTCAAGCTCAAGGACCTTCTGCTCAGCCACCACATGCTCTTCCTGAGCCTCAACCTTCCCAATCTCATCATCAAACCCAACCTCAACAACACAGCTTCTTCACCCCAGGAGTTGTGGACTGGAGTAGTCTACCAGATGATCTATATGGTCAGGAACAACTATTCCAAGGTGTTGGTCAACATGGTGGTGATCATTCATTTGGGAATCTTGCTCTAATGGCCTTTGAGTCTGCTGATGGGTCATCATCCAATGCTTCATCACAAGTATCCTCTGAGGCTAAAGCCAAGCTTTGTTCTGATTCATGCATAGCAGCATTTGCTTCTATTAGAGAAGCAAATATGGCTTTAATTGATAAAAACCTTGAGCTAGAGCAAACCATTTCCAAAAAGAAAGCTGAATTTGAGGCTGCACTTAATGATAAAAATGATGAGATTTATAAGCTTAAATGCCAAATAAAAGATGATAAGGCTAGGGAAGATGTACTTCTAGAGAAGTACAGAGACCTCAAGGAAACTCTTGCAACCACCCAAGTAGAGTGTGATCGGTGGGTGCAATCCTGCAAGGGTTTTGAAATGCTTCTTAGTAAGCAATCAGCTTCCAATGTGAAGTTTGGCATTGGTTATAATCACACTGCTCCTCCTACGGATTTCACTTCAAGAGTAGAAGTTGAATGATGGAGGAGAGCAATAACCAATCCTTCTCATCATGTGACGTACTATCTGATACAGCATCATCAGAGGTAGAGGTCAGCATTTCCTCCCAAAACCAATCAGCTGATGCTACAACAGCAGATGGTTCAAATGCTGACTGTCACATGATCAACAAGTTGATCAACTCAGGTGTTGTCTCTAGAGGTACTGAAAGTACTGGAGAGAGAAAACTGCCAGTAGAAAGGGTTTGAAGACTACTGAAGAGAATGTCAGGAAGAAAACTGCAAGTACTGATAGCAAAAGCTGAAGAACAAGTCTTGAGCAGTTTCATCCTCTTCAATAGATGATCAACATAAGATGAAGAAGAAGCCATGTGAGATATGTGGCTTGTTCAATCATCTTACTGATGATTGCTGGTACAAAAGAGGTTCCAAACTCAAACAAAAGGAGAAAATTAAAGAGCACATGAATACAATGAAAAATGAGTTTGAGACCAAGTTTGTACTAGCAACATCAAAGCCTGAAACCCCTAAGCCCAAAAGCAAATCCAAAAAGAAGGTAGGGGTTACTCAGGCAAACAGCTGAGGTTGCTAAAAAAAAGATGGTGCAACATAGGAATCCATCATCAGCAAGCCCAATGTGTCGGAAGAGCTGAAAGCTTTATCAAAAGTCAGACACAACTTGTGATGATGGTTCGCATCTAATGGGAAGAGTCAACCAATTAGATGCTCCTGTGTTGAAACCACAGAAAAGGAAATCCAAGCCAAAGGGTTCCTCTTCTACACCATCTCCTTCACCTCAGGCTGTCACATATACACACCGGTTAGTGTTGCACCTGTTGTTGAGAACAGACCCAAAACCAAAAAAGGTTTGGGTCTCTTAAAACTAACTAACTTGCACCCTGTTGTTGAGAACAGACCCAAAAACCAAAAAGGTTGGGTCTCTAAAACTAACTAACTTGTTGTTATGATTGCAGGGGTTCTTCAACATGCCAAAGAAGCATCTGGTATGTAGACATGGAGGATCCATGCATATGACAGGAAGCAGTTTCTTCTAATGATACTCTCAAGGAAAGAAGGGATTTGTCCCTTTGGCAATGATGCAAGGGTTACATCATCGAAAAAGGCTTTGTCTCCAATGGGGGAATAAGGTTTGATGATGTTAACCATGTGGAGAATCTCAAGTACAATATCTTGAGTGTCAGTCAAATGTGTGATAAAGGCCATGTTGCCCTTTTCACAAGCCAGAACTGTCGGATTCTGTCATCCAAAGTTATATAGAGTATGTGAAAACATAGGATTAAAGTTAAAGATGCCTTGGGGGTTCAAGTGTCTAATAGGTTTCTTAGCGGTGTCTTAGAACTTATATTTAAACAACCCATGTAATAGCCTTTTCCACGTTATAGGTGTATATTATGTCTAAATATTTTATTATTATTAATATTATTATTACTATTTAAAAGGTAATATTAATATTATTATCATTATTATTAGTGTTATTATATTAGTATTATTTATTTTCTATTATTATTATTATTATTATTATTATTATTATTATTATTATTATTATTACTATTACTATTATTATTATTATTATTATTATTATTATTATTATTATTATTTTATTTAGTTATTTTTATGCCCAAAATATACTGACTGCTTTGGTTATTGGTTCTTAGTGTGCTACTAGATTGCGTATTGCCTGTGTATTCCTTGCAGGTTATTGTATATGACGGCTCATGGTGTGCTCCGGCTTGATAAGGAGGGGATTCACATGGTTTGATTATGATTATGGTTTAAGAGTCGGGAGTCTCGTTGGAAGCAACGTACCTATCTCTTGAGATAGCGTACTGTTTGCCTACATCTCACCCTCCCTAGACCCTACCAATAGTTGTATACTATATGTGGAATTTACTGCGTATGGTTGTTGTGTTGTTGGTTAAAATGAGATGCTCTAAGATCTTATAAAATATAAGTATAGGTTTTGGGTACAAATCTCACCTATAACAAAAATAAAAGGGGAGTTTCAGGTGTGCTACGTGTTTTCTCACCTACCGTGAGTCTTCTCCTAAGGGTGGTATCAGGTTTCGTATTTGAGTAATGTAGATAATCAGATGGAACAATGGCTCGTCGGCGATTCATTTAGCCGTTGAATTAACAGATCTATACTAATAAAACAAAATAAAAATTTGCCAAATGTTATTTTTTCTCACCATTTTTACGCATGTTGAGGGCGGGCCTTGGCGCAGCGGTAAAAGCTGTTCCTAAGGGACCGAAGGTCTCAGGTTCGATCCGTGGAAACGGCCTCCCCACAAAATGTGGGGGAAAGACCGCGTACATCTTCCCTTAAATGGGACGGACCCTCCCTGGACCCTGCGAAAACGCGGGAGCTCTTTGCAGCACCATTTTTACGCATGTTATCTTCTCACACATTCCATGTCACATGTTATTATCATATAAAGGTAATCATTTAACGATCATATTAAATGCTAAAATCTTATTTATATTCTTCTAAATTATAAAACACTTTTTTATTAAAAATGTATTTCTTCATAAATAAATATGATTTTCATAATACAAAGAACTTTTTTTAAAATGACATTTAAAAACAAATAAAAAACTAGAATATTCAGAAATCATTTTTTAACAAAAGTTTTTTTAAAACTAAAGTTTAGAAAAATATCATCATATTACTTAACGTAGTTGATTATACGTAATTCAAATCTTATTTATCTAAAATTTATAATATAATTTTTAAATATTAATTACTAAGTATTAATTTAATTATAATTCATGTATCACACATGTTTCTAACTAGTAAATAAAAGCACCATCAATAGATGATGTAAAAACATGAATGAGGTGGCATCTCTCACATACCTTCTCTTTTTTACCCACTCACAAAGACTGTAATTTTCACTCTCCTACCTCCCACGTACATGTTTTTTCAAGTTATTAACTTTTACCTAGCCCAACAGGTTAAGATTAGGTCCTTATGACATGTAAATAAAGGGAATGTCATGCGTTCAAATATCACTCTGAACAAAAAGTATTTAGAGTTGAGCCATTGGATTTTCTCAGCTTTCTATTGAGGGGGTTGGGAGTGCGGTCCCAGTTGAGAAACAAATAATTGAACCCGATTAAGATAACACCTATTCTTCAAAATAATATCGTACGTTCGCCGTTCAGAAAAAAAGAAAAAAAGAAAAATCATCTACTTAAAATGCGACGTCTTCCACGTGTAAACATCGGTCAAGTCAGGCAACTCAGCCGACCAGCCCCTTCACCAAAATCGACCACGTTACCCCTCAGATTCGTACACTTAAACTCCCTTTAAATTTCAATCGCCACCTTAACATTCACTACACTCTGAGAAAGTGATTGAAGCCTTTAATTTGTTCTATACTTGTATCCAATCGCAATCGCCACTAATATATATGAACAAAAACAGTAGGTTATTCGGCGACGAGGGTGAGGATTCGGCGGCGATATGCCGTGAGCGGCGCCGCCGGAGGATGGCGATGCGGCGGATGGCCGCCAGGGGAGGAAGTCAGACGACCATCGATAACCCGATGTCTTCAACTACGGAGACCATGAATTTGATCAGTAATATGGAGACTCAGCCGCCGCCGGTGTACGGAAAGGCGTCGGTCATCGGACGACAACGGCGGATGGTGGACGAAGTGTGCGTTCAAACGGACTTATGTTGGCCTGAGATTAATGGCTTTCAACCAGTGCATTTCTTCGGTGTGTTCGATGGTCACGTAAACATCTCTTCTTTAATTTGAACCACAAGTACTTATCAATATCAAGTTATTATTAATATTGCTGCTTTTGTCCACTAACACATCGATCCCGTTCTTACTCTACATTTAATTTACTTAATTTACTTTTAGAGTGATAACATGTAATTTTTTTTAAGTATGTTTTGGTTTTTGAGTGATTTGTAAACCTTATTTATGGATTAGTGGAAAATCGTGTGTGTGTTCATGGTTTACTGGCTCAGATCAGACCAGCCAGTTTGATCAGGATTAGGAGGTCCAACTGATCCCAACGATCCACCCCATTTGTTTTGTAGCCGAAGAACTGGCTGGTTAGGACCAATTTGGTCGGACCATAACTAGGAGCCATGTTGGATTGGATTTTTGATTATTGAGATCTTTTTTCCTTATTTAATTTTTTGTATTATAATGGGTAGTTCGAACCATGAATTAGGTTGGTAGATGTATTACTATTATTTAGTTTTATATATAACTATAAATTACTCAAAATATTTAGAGTAAATTAGCTTTTCGTCCCTGTGGTTTGGTGTTATAACCATTTTCATCCAATAGTTTAAAAACGCCCGGTTTAACCACCATGGTTTGAGATTTGTCACAATCAAGTCCAACCGTTAACTCTCAATCCAATGTCATCGTAATTTAATAAAGACGATAATGCCCTTGGATTAAAATTGTTACTCTTAAATTAATCACCATACCATCACACCCCAACCCCACCCCTAGCATTATCAGACCACCACCATCACACACACATATACACACACACAAATTCCTGATCCTTTCTCTGACTAATCGATTACACGAAAGGGGGTTTTTCATCTTCAAAAGGGTTTTCATTTCTTCTATATTATCTTCAACATCACCTCTGTTTCACTCTTTTTAGCTCGATTCAAGAGTCTTTAGGGGCTTTAGAGAGAGAAACCTCTGGTTTTAGAGAGAGAGAATCGGAGAAGACGACCTGATTTTATGTCGTTAAACTCATTGGCAGTTATTGAAGCTCCATTGAAGCTTTGTGTTCCGTTTGATTTGTTTTTCTCCTCTGTACTCTGCTGGTGTTTTCAGCAGGGGTTTCTTCTCTGTTTCCCAACAGTTTCGATGCGTTTGAGGCCTAAAAGGTTAGCAATTAATCAACTATACGAAAATCCTTTGCTTAAATCTGAGTGATTTTGTTGTTTTGCAGATCTTTAATGCAAATTTTGTGTTTAATTTCTTGCAGGACTTATCTGGAGTTGAGTGTTTCGGTGGGTTTCATATAAACAGGTTGTTCGATCTTTTCTTGTTCTTGAGAGGGCCGATGACATAAACGATAAACCCTAATCAATTTTGGTTCAATTTTGCCGGATTTTGCTTTAGATTTGTAGTTTATTGAGTGCATTATTATTATTATCAATTATCAATCAAGTGTTCAATCATCTCCGATGAGTCAATCAAGAAACAGAGCAAAGATAACAGCGCCAATGAGGAAGATCCGAGTCATCTGTCACGACCCCGATTTAACCGATTCATCAGATGACGATGAACCCACAAGAAAACCCTATGGACTGAAGAAAATCGTGAGAGAAATAAAGATTCCGGTGGTGGTCTCCGGCGGCTGCACGACGGAGATAGCGGCGATTAAAGAAACAGAGGCTGAAAGCTCTTATCAAGACAGCAACAACGGCGATAAAAGTGTTAAGAGAAAAAGGGCGTCGATGAAAACCTCCGGCGAGCTCCTGCCGGCGTCCGGCGGCAGATACAGAGGCGTACGGCAGCGGAAATGGGGGAAATGGGCGGCGGAGATAAGAGATCCGTTTAAACAGAGGCGTGTGTGGTTGGGGACTTATAATACTGCTGAAGAAGCTTCAAGAGCTTATGAAGAGAAGAAGATGGAGTTTGAAGCTTTTGCAGAGGCTTCAAAGGGTGGTTCAAACACCGTCAAAACCACCACCACCGCCGGTAAAGCTCCGTCGTCCGGCGGTGTATCTCAGCCGTTGAAACCCACCTCATCAGAGGAATTCGGCGGTGGGAGGCGTAGACCGGCGGTGGTGGTCGGCTTTGTGGTGCTTCATGGTTGACGGCTTTGTGGTGGTTCGCGGTCCGAGGTGGTGGCTGCGATGCGGTGACGGTGGCTGTGAGGCTGCGATGATGGCTATGGGGTGGTGGTGTGACGGACGTTTGACAGAATAGATATTGAAGAGAGAGAGAGAGAGAGAATAGAGATAGAGAGAGTGAGTGTGTATATATATATATTATTAATATTTATACATAGATATTGAAGTAACAGTTTAAGTCCAAGGGTATTTTTGTCTTTTTACATACACTTAACGGAAAAAATGGATGGGGGTTAGTGTCCTGGACTTAATTGTGACCGATTTTAAACCACAGTGGTTAAGCCGGGCGTTTTTAAACTATTGGATGAAAATGGTTATAACCACCAAACCACAGGGACGAAAAGCGTAATTTACTCAAATATTTATATTGAATTACATATATAACTGTAAATATAATATTGTGTCTCTCCCTCTCTATATATATATAATAATTATGCGTCGTATAATTCTTAAATCTAGTCCTACTGGTTGACCAGTAAGATGACCCGTTCGTCATACTATCTGGTTTTGAAAACATTGCTAGAAACCAAAACAAACTCAAAAGTTTGCCTAGAAATCATGTATGTAGGGCAATTGCCTAGAACAAATTTTTTCAAACTCAAAAGTTTGCCTAGAAATCATGTATGTAGGGCAATTGCCTAG